>VYXF01009753.1:773475-827108 GCA_013397295.1 Polioptila caerulea
GAAGGGAAGGGAAGGGAAGGGAAGGGAAGGGAAGGGAAGGGAAGGGAAGGGAAGCCAAACCACACAGCTGTGAGAGAAGAACAAGAGACACGTGAAAATGAAAACCACCTCCATGTATGTCAATATTTGCCATCCCCAGCAGTATGACCCGCAGAACAAAGGCGACGGGTTCCCCGCTGCCTAGTGACAGAAAGGAAAACAAACACTGGCTCGGGCCCCAGCCGGGCTGCAGGGCCCGCCGGTAATCCCGTATTTATGCATTCGGCTCCAGAGGCGCCCGGCGCCGGGGCAGAGCCAGCCCCGCTCCGCGGGCACGCAGCGGGCGGGCGGGCGGCTGCGGGAAGGGCCGGCGCTCCTCGCCCGCCTCCCCTGCCCGGGCAGGGCAATTTCTGCTCTTGCATGGCAGCCAAGGGAGGAACAGGGCGCCTGTGTTCCCACCTTTCCGTCCCCGGCCTCGGCGTACTTCGCGATTACCGTGAGAGCCCACGCTGAGGCGGGTGTGTGTGGGGATGACTTCTCGCCTTCGTTCTCCTACAAAAAATGCGTTTGCGGGATCATTCCTGGACGATTAGTCTCATCAATGGCGCAGTTGTCATTAGATGAGAACGTCACACAAAATCTCACTGCTCTTCACGTTGCCTTACCCCTGAGAAAGCACAACTGCTTGATGGAAATAGCACAGGGGGATGATGTGGTGCTTCATCCCCCAGCCCCACAGTCCCTCCATTCCCGACACCAGGAGCCCTCCTCATGCCACAGGCAGCTCAGACGCCATAAGGCACCCGTGTCTTTCCTTGGCAAGGATCAGGTTTGGGCTCGGTTGCTCCCTAATTTACCTCAAACGCGGCCGTGCAGGGCCAAGGCGCAGAGGAGTGTCCCTGCCTTGCAGCCCCTGCAGCGCGGCCCCAGCGTGGGGGCACTGCGGAAGGGGGAGATGCTGGAAGCGAACCGGTGTCTGCCAGCGCTGTCCCCAGGGCTGAGGAGGGTGTCAGCCTAACTTTCATTTGGGGCCAGCTCGGACGTCCCACACAGGTGTCCTTGTCACCCAGCCGTTCTTTCCTCCAGCAGTCTGGGTGAGGGAGGCCTCGCCAAGGGGCGGGTTCTGCCGTGGGAGGACAGTGTGGTCGCGGCTGTCTCCCTCTGCTCCCTTCGGAGGGGAAGGGGGGTGTGGGAAGATGGATTCATTTGCAAATGTAAATACTGGCTGTCAGCGAGGGCAAGGGATTAGCTTTACATAAGAAGAGAGAGGTGGCACTGCATGCTGTCAGGCTCATTAGGGAAGCAGGAACCGTGTAGCTGGGCTATTTGGTAATGATCTACCCACTCCAGCCTGCCTTTGTTTCTTTAACAACCCCTCCAGCTCAGGCCAGGCTCCCCGGGCTCCCACAACTTCCCTTAAAAATGCTATAGGCCTGAAACATTTTAAGGCAGGTCAAGAAATTTAATGTGCATGCAAAAAGTGTCCGAACAATCTGTATTGTTTTTACTGTAAACCTACATCGTTGTCAAGCCACGTAAACACGGAAAGGAAAATCCGACTGGGAATGGTGCTTTCCATGAACACACCACAGAGTCAGCCAGTGGTGGATGCACTGACACATGGATTAGATTTAAATTGGATATTAGGAAAAACTCCTTCTCAGAGATGGTTGTCGGGCATTGGAACAGGCTGCTCAGAGACGTGATGGAGCCACTGTCCCTGGAGGGACTGAAGAGACACTTGGGGACTTGGTTTAGTGCTGGACTTGGCCGTGGCAGACTTGGTGATCTTGGAGGTCTTTTCCAGCCTAAATGGTTCCATGATTCTAGGTCCAAGCTCTCATGAAAAGTGATCTAGACAGCAGATGAGGGAGCCTTAAAGGCAGCTCCACAGCTCAAGCAGTCAGAGGTTGCTGCTGCTGGAAGAGGCCCTCCCACTCTCCTCTAACCCTGGCTGTATTCCTGTCCATCACCAGCCTTGGCTCAGGGCATGATGATGTGGCACATGGGATCAGCCCACAAACCCAACCAAAAAGCCAGGCCTGTAGGGGAAGAGTGGGTTTTAGCAGAACCAACACACCGACTGTGCTCAGAACACAAAATATCCAGTGTGGAGGTGCAGCTGAAGGTGGGAGAGTGCAGGTGGGGAAGAATGGAGAGTATAAGGTCAGCAAAAGCTATATTACCTTGACAGGAACTCAGATTGTGCTACCCATTTTGGGCCCAACAGGTGCTTCAGGCCAGAACAGATGTGCTGCAGAAATACACCTGGGAATTTTACCATCCAGTGCCTGAATCAAGCCCAAAACTTTGGCTGAAACCCAATATCATTTCTTTTAAAATCTTTTTTATTACCACTAGAGCTGTGGATCGTTGGCTTGTGAAAGGATCCCTGTACCCTGCAGTTCTTTTCTCACTGAACCCTCTTACTTCTCCACAGGCATTTATACCCATGTAAAAGCAAAATTCACTTTAAGGCTTCTGTAAAAAAATAGCTGAAAATTGGTCCAAATTCAACACTTTTAAAGCTTTTAGGAGGGGTTTTTCTAGGCAGAGAAGTAGGTGCTGGATGGATTTCTGATCTCCCTTCTGTATTTAATGGAAGGAAAGTGCATTCCGCATTTCTTTTTTTTTCACAGGGACTAAGCTCCTCGTAGCGTGAAGGTGGGGAGGAGAGTTAAAATTAATTTTCTAGTCCTTCAATAAATGCATGTGGAAGATTTTCTATTAAAAGTCCCTTTTCACATTCACACAAAGGAATTTGCATTTACATGCTTTCACTGCTCAGGGAGCCTCTGGCTTCATCCCCTTGCCTTCTCGACTGTGAGAGCTGAGGTCATGATGCCCAGGTTTAACTAACCCGAGTTTCTCATCCTCTAGGAGATAGGGTTTTTGTTATTTTTTGCTAACAACTGCACATTTGCTTGCAAGTGCCACATTCAGGTGCAAACAATAGCATGTAGAAGAATATAAATTTTCTGTGGCAAGTCATGCAAACAAGGCATCATTCGCATCACAGCTCAGGCAAGAATACATTAAAATAACATGCAAAGCAGCCAAATGAGCTGTAGATTACTATATTGATGGGTTTATTTTATTTATTATTTCTTCAGCTCTGGCTTTGAGCTAATAAAGCTTTATTATGCACCTCTCTGTACTGACAAAGAAAATAATTATATTTACTTGAGAGAAAAATAATATATCCCAGATCACCTAAGATATTTTTTTATTTCTGGGGGGTCTACAAAGGCACTTTATGTCACCTTGAAAATACATTAATTCAAACATGGATAAAAATTACTCTCTTGCTTGTAGCAAACAGCTTGTCAAAAAAAAAAAATGGAAGCACTACCTGTGTTCTCTGAAGACTGCTAAGTGCCTGGATAGTGCTAGTGTTTCTTGAGAAGAGATTAGCAGTAAAAAGGTCAAAACAGCAGGAAAAGAAGAGAGTACAAAATAAACAGAAAGCATAGCAGTTGAAGGTTTAATGAAATTTTCACTTAGTTTCTCCTAGAAATGGTGAGAGCTTCAAAATACAATGGATTTTTGCCCAGGTCTTGAATTCAAGTGATCTTTTAAAATTTATGATTATGTTGTCTTAAAGCAATGACTTTTTGCTTTTACACCTGTTTTCCGTTCTTCTGGTCCCTGGTTCAGCATACTCCATTACCACTGAGGAAATGCAGAAGCAGGACATATGAGAAACCTAATTAAATTGCAAGTCTCCTTAGAAATCCGTGCAAACTCCTCTTGCAAGCTAAAACTTGTTCAAAACTGCGTTGATCATTTTTTGGATCCATATCTGAATGGACACCACTATTTTCTTCCCTTTTATCATCTGCTGATTTTTTTTTCTCCCTTTTCCAATCTTCCTTTCCTGGAAGAGGATCTAGGCTCTTCATTAGTGAACAAGTTGGGTTTTTTTGGCCCATAAAATGCAGCCTAGGTTTGGTTTCATTTTGCTTTTCCTGAAAAAGTGTTTTACTCAATTGAGGAGAAGGTGAGAATTCATACAACATACCTCCTCTTAAATTAAAGTGCATAACCTCAGCTAAGAGATGTGTTTGTGTGGGTGAGCCCTATTTCCTGGAAAATTAGGCACCATTTTGTGTTGTTTTGGTTGAGTTTGGCTTTGTGAGTGGTGACTGTGAAGCTTTGCCTGTCTCCCACATCCCGTTCCCGCGCTCTCCCGAGCTGTTGCCGCTCTTTAGGCTCTCCCTGCAGAGGTATGTAAAAGCAAGGCGTAGTTTGCAAGCTTTGAACTTTAATTAAATAGGTGTGGGCTACACAGTGCAAATATTTCCTTTCACCCAGGAAAGTGCAGGATGACCCCAGGTGTTATTTGCGCTCTCCTTCCTGTACCCCTCATCCCACTCACTCTCTTTCTGCTATCCATACATATCTCTTCCAGACTAAAGAGGAAACCATTTGCTCTGGGGAGGCTGGCAGACTTGATAAACAGACTGATTTAGTGAAATTAATGTTTGATAAATATCATACTGCTGCAAGGCTGTAGGATCAGGAAATCTTAATAAAAGCATGAATTACTGTCCATAAGCATAGAATCATGGAATCATTATGGCTGGAAAAGACCTCCAAGACCCTCAAGTCCAACCCTTGCCAACTAAACCAGAGCATTAAATGCCATATCCAGTTGTGTCAAGTTGTTTCTCGAAAACTTCCAGGGATGGTTATCCCAAGGCCTGGCAACCCTGATGCAAAAATATCTCTGGGGAATCCTCTGGACCAACGTGTGTTGGTAGGCATCATAAGCCAAAAATGATCAGATTTAATCATGGCATGGCTTATTAGACTAACATTTCACATTCCTTTCCCTGAAGAAAATAAAGGTGCTTCCATGGAGGGTACCTAGGCTAGCACAGTACATCCTGGTAAGATCCACATTGTTAGTATGTGGCTTTTCATCTCAATCTGGGGCACAGAGACACCTTGACATGTACCTGACCTTGCCCAGGTACTAACAGCCGCTAGTTTTACTCAAGTTTTACACCTCAGTAAAACTAACCTGCAGATCCCTGCTATCACCAGGTCCAACTCAGTGCCAGACACTCAAGAGGAATAGATATTTCAACAGAAATTAAATTTCTGCACCTCTTTAATAAGAACCTTTTTTCTCTTCTTATACCTTCCTGCTCTTACAGTTTTAAAGGGTGCCCAGGGGTGGGAGGATGTTTTCTGATGTTAAACAATGGCAGACTTTCTAATTTTTTGTAATCTGTGATAACCGTAGATAGCAAAATAGAGGACAGTATGTATCTGCTCATATATGATGATTATGTCACTCTGCATTTGAAAGTATACTGGTTCCCTCATGCAAAGAGTCTCTGAAATGAACTGTAGAAGAGTCATAGGTTTGTGTTGTAAGGGACCTTAAACATCATCGAGTTTCATCCTCCATGCCAGGGGCAAGGAAGAACAAACTCTACTTGAATTAAAAGTAAAATCCTTAGACAAATCTGGGAATCCAAGGCCATTTAGAGTTTCTCAAAAGCCCTGGTATTGATTAAAAGTAAACATTTTAAAATTTTGTTTGGCTTTTCAAGAGAAAGGGCTCCTTATTCACCAGTTTTCAAAAGAAAGTAACTTTAAACATATTCCCTGTTAACTAGAAGTTAATCCTACACAAACAATAAAGACTTGGCTGTGAAAGTGGGTTTTGCCCTGCTTATAAGGCTCCTGGGGGAAAAATCCAATATAAATGCATCAAAAACCCAACTCAAGAGTCTAAGTCTGCAAATACCTGCACCTGCATTTATATGTGGAAAGTAAGATCCCAGCTCAACAAAAATCCGTGAGATTTCTGCCCTCAGCTCCAACAAGGTCACTGTTTCTCCCTGTGAACAGTCAGATTAAATGAGAAGGACTGTGCTTAATCAGCTACTCTGCAAGTAAAACTACTTGCAAAGGATTGTGCCCGTGTTTTTAATTCCCTCCTAAATTAAAGAGTAATTATTTCCGAGTGTAAATTTTATTATCTTGGTAATTTGTCCGTGCATGAATCACTGTGCCAGCTGGGCAGGCAATAATGTGAGCACCACTCGACTTACAAAAGGGGTTCAACCCAGCAAAATGCTGAGCATCCTTTGCAGACATTCTCTTCTTTGGAAGGAGCAGAGCAGGCTCTGCATGGCTGTGGATCCTCAGCTGTTGCCAGCACAGAGCTGAAAGAGCAATCTGCTGGTGTGAAATTCTGAGCAAGCTTCTGGTTTGAAACATTAAGAGAAAAAGGAAGAGGATACCGTGAAGGTTTTTCCAGTTTACGCTAGAAGAGGAATTTTTAATCAGCAGGTAATAAATAGTTTCCAGAGTCAAGAGGGGAAATCACAAGCCGTCTGCTTTCTTTGCTTGAAGTCCAAGTTACATTTCCGCCCACATCTTTATCATTGCACATCATGTCAGAAAATAAGAGTGGTTATTGACTTAGGCACATGCAGCATTAAAAGCCAGAACTGGAAACCAGTGCCATCCTGTCGTGCTTTGCTGGAAACTGCCAGAAATGTAATGTCTTCAGCTTCACATGAGCTGTGTGAAATGTGGACCTAAAGAGGCTTTATGGGAACTACCATCATTCCTGTTTGTGGCAGAAGTATTGAGCAGCCTGGCAAAGTGAACCTTGATTTAGACAGATTGGATCCAACCTGGCTTTAAGAAGGAGAAAAACTCGACTCATGACAGATTATTTATTTTAAGCCATTGCCAGGCTACATCTCAGGATTTTCCTTAAACCTTTCATATCAGATGACGTGTCATGTGCTGCACTTTGCCAGCAGCTGCAGCTTCCCTGTAAATATTTTATATGGCTTTGATTAAACATCTGTTTTGCTGGCACGCGGCAGCCCGTGCTTGACCTTGACTCCTGTTAGGATAACTCCCACCCCAGGGCATGTCAGTGTCTGGAAGTGCATTTGAATCAATCCCCAGCTCAATAAACTGGGACATCTCACCATCGTGTGTCCATGTGAAATGGATCTTCTCCAGGAAGAGCAGTCTGGTGGAGCGAGGCTTCCCCTCACATGTGCTGCTGTTCAGCTCCAGCAAACGTGCAGCACAGACGATGGCAATATGCAGGAACAGAAGGTGTCCATCTTCTGGAAGAAGCAAGGCCTGAGTGGGAACTGACTGCTGCAGTTTTCTTCCAAAGAAAATCAAAACAGGGACTAGAATGTGAGAGATTCAGAAATAACATCATTCTGTTGCTCAGCGGGGGGTGAAGTTATTCACTGCCCCAATGAAAATTACTTTGTGCTCTCACTGTAATAGTTTTGATATCTCTGTGCCCAGGTGAAGATAAAATTGATTTTCTTTTCCTTCCTGAGTTTGATTTAATGCAAGACAAAATATTTTATAGGGGAAACACTCATGCTGTTTGTATCAAAATACAAGTAGAGAAAGAAACTATGAGCTCTATCACAGGGCAACCAAAAATAATAATAGGAGAACTGGGAAAATAAAGAGAAATAAATAAGTTGCAGACCCTGTTTGATGCACTACATGAATCAAGCTGCCTTTGGAATGGTTCAAGGCCAGGCTGGATGGGGTTTTGAGCAATCTGCTCTTGTGGAAGACATTCCTGCCCATGGCAGGGGGATGGGGACCAGATGATCTCTAAGATCCCTTCAAACCCAAAACCATTCTGGGATTCTCTACAGCATTAATTACTCACACTTATCAGACTTGAGCTTTTCCAAGAACTAAAAATAAGGGTTTGGATTCTTATTTCAGAGTTCAGCACTTTCTTATCTGAATGAAATACTCTACTAGTTCAGCAGAGAAAATGGAGAGTGTCCATCAAGGATCAGAGGTGGCCCTGCACATGTCCCAGAAGTGCCCTGCTGAGCAGACACCCTTAGAGAAGTTTCACACTGCATGAGCAGACAAGTTGTGAAGAATTAGGTGTCAAGAACAGAAAAACTGTAAACTTCAGAAGGTAATCACATGCCTAACAGCAATCCTAAATGTACTTAAAAATAGCTGTTTCTGTGACCTGGAAGCTGCTGAGCACCAACAGCCTCTGTCACTCGGAACCTTCCAAACACATTTCCAATTAAAGCTGCTGTTAGCAAGCTCTGGCTTTCTGTGAAAACGGACCAAAGACACCAGCCTACAGCTTGTCAGCCTTCTCAACCTCTACCTGTCCTTTTCTTGTGAGGTAAGGAAAAGAGGTTTTGCATCTCATTCCCACCCTGGTAATGGGTACAACTGTTGTCAAGTCTCCCCCAAATCCTCGGGCAATTGCAGGACACATTCTTCAGCTATCAAATAGCAGGTTTGAAATTTTTCAAATGCTGTCATTCCTACTTGCTGTAATGTTGAAAGATACAAGGTCATGAGCAGACAAGTATTTCCACAGTGAGTCCTCAGCACTTGTTGCAGCTTCAAATCCACCACAGCAGCAGGGGCTTTATGAGTAGAACAGCTATCAGGGTTTCAGGTGGTGAAAGGAGAGATGTGTGTGCTAGCCCCTCGTGTTATATGGCTTGCTAAGAAAGCTGGATCTGTGCTGGACCCGTTAGCAGATTTATGGCTTGCTTTGCAGCTCTGTAGGTGACTGGGAGAACAGCACAGTAGCTTCCTGTGCTGGTGCTTTAAAGCAGGTTTTCTGTTACTGCCGATCACAGGAGCCGTCTGTAAGCTGAGATCTTTCCAGGGCTTAATTCTCGATGTGAGGGCTCTGAGGGACCCCTGCTTTCAAGGGGGGGTAAAAATAAAGTCAGCATAAGCTGTTTGTCCTTGAGCAACTACAATGATTTCAGTTTCCTGGCAGAAAACTTTGTCCATGGCAGAAACGGCAATTGCCCTACAACAATGGACAATTGCCAATTCAGTGAGGAAATGGTTCCTTCATGCCTCCAGTACGATTGGAGTGCCTGTGCCCTGCACTCTTGCAGGGTGCAATATTCCACTTGAGGGATGCTCCTGCTAATCAAAGGGTGGCTGCAAGCACAAGTGCTTTCACCTGGCATCTTATAAAACATTATCTAGCTGTGAAATGTAGACCGAGTTTATATCCTAGAAATGCATCTGTGCCTTCAAATCTATCTCTTCAAAGAAAAAAAAAATGGAGAGATTGAGGATGAAACTTAATCTAAAACTTTACTGAATATTTTCAGGTCCTGGTAAACTCTATTAGAAGCACACAAAACAGTGGCAGAAAGAGCTACAAAGACGGGGTCCGTGGGAATCTGTGCATCTAAGTGTTTGTCCCTATGAGTGTTTTTTTGGTGACAGAGCCTACATTTCCAAGGTAGGAAATGAGGTCTTTCCTCAAGGCTGGTTGGGTATAGGCCCACATATTTCTAAGTCAGCGAATCCAAAATCAGTTCCTTCTAATCACCTGCCTCTGTCCTTTGCTTAGAACAGGACAAACGGATGTTCCCAGTTCCTACACATCCCATTTTGTAAGGGATTATTATGAGAAAAGCTTATTAATCTTGTCAAGTTCTTCAGAACAGTTCTCAAAGGATTATTTAACAGCAGGTTGTCTCTTTCTTTCACCTCTCTTATCCATTTTATGCCTTTTCTGTTTGCTCAGCAATTTATAACCTTAGTCATGGTACGCTGCCTCTCCTATAGAAATGACAGTGCTTTCAGTGGCAGGCATTTGACATGCTAAAAGGAGCAAACATAGGAAAAGGTAAGGCTAACCAGGAAAAACAGGACAGCTTTGCTTTTCTTCACATGCTAGAAAACTGGAATTTTAATTATCTAAAGGGAATTTTAATTACCCAAAGCTTTTTTTGCAAACAAGATTTGCTTGGGGCAGTTTTATTAAGGTAAGCATTTTGATTTTTCTTTTTTTTTTTCTTTATAGTCTGTATATGTGTCTCTTTCTTCAGTGTTCTGTTCTTTCCCTACTCTTTGGCTGTCCTACGTGCCTTACCAGTAATTCATCTTTCCTCTTTCAAAAACACTCTCCATCTGGACCTTCTCTCAAACTACTTCTGGTCTGTCATGGGAATTGTGTCCAATAATTTCTCACCATTATAATGTGCTGGTTTGGGAGAGTTCATTTATCATAAAGCTGGTTTCAACAAGGGAAAAAAAAAAAAACAGAGATGGCAGGTTCATATATCCAAAAGGAAACAACACTGGGAGTGATAGACCTGAGATATATTAAAAACAACTGGAATCTGTAACCACACTCACTTATGATCGATGAGGATCCAATAAACTTTTTTGCAGCAATAAAACATATGTCCCGTAGATGAGTTGCATGAAAGTTAGAAATAGTTGAATATCTGAGTGTTAATTTCACTGTTTTATTAATTAAAGACTAACTGCTGTCACTCTGTGTTCAGAAAGTTGCTTTGATCTGACTGTATGTCTGGGATATGAAAGCAAAATGATAAATGGCATTTAACACAGCTGGTAGAAATATTTTATAGAGACTGGCTACAAAACTATTACAGTATTAATTTGCGTTTCTTTTCCTGGCTCTTCTGAAATACCTTTTATCTTGGGAGCTGTACTGTAATGGAGAAAGAGTAAGTACAACAGAACCATAGAAGAGCCCAGGAAAGAACCTTAAAGATCACCTCATTCCAAGCCACTGCCATGGGCAGGAACACTTCCCTCTTGACCAGATTGCTCCAAGCCCTGTGCAGCCTGGCCTTGGACACTGCTGGGGCTGGGGCAGCCAACCTGTGCCAGGACCTCCTCACCCTCACAGGGAGCAATTCTTAGTGACTGATCTATGCCTGCCCTCTTTCAGTGGTTCACCTTTCAGTGGTGGACTTTCCTGGTGTCAGGCCACTTCTGAGATCACCCCACTGCCTGCAAGCTAGAACTGCCTGAAGCTCCCCAAACCACTGAACTTAAATGTAGGGAGAAAATAAATTCCAAATTCACAAGACACTAAGTTTCTGATCACTGAGAGCAGTTTTTCCTATATCTCCTCTATAGAAGGGGAAGAACAAAAAAGGTTGCAGATTGCTTTGGCCTCAAGAAATAAATCTGACGCTTCATGGATTTTCATGAAATCTCTCGTTGTTCTCTTTTTGCAAATCGCTTTCTGCTTTCTCCAGAGCTATACATACATTTTTCCCTTAAGATAGCCAGCTTTTTCTTTAGTGGAACTAAGGGGTCATAACTCTAGCTCTGTGGCAAAGAAGCAGACAAATATCTGAAGTTCCCTGATTAATATACATATATCCCTGAGTTTCAGGCCAGAGCGAGTGTTATTCAAAATTGCAAGCCTCCAGCTTAAAGAATGGCAAACAGAAATGCTGACAGGAGCTAAAGCTGCTCTAGCAGCGAGCAACTGCAAACAACTGAATGTTTTTATGCCCTTGAACTATTAATTATTCTGCCTTGGAAGGATTAGAAAGACTTCTGACTGACCCAAGTTCTCCTTTGAAAACAGAGAGAGAGAAATACAGTATTCCCTGAGTCCCTGACTAGTTTAAGGACTTATTTGTTAAATTTAAGACCTGCCAAACCTAAGCTATTATTTTCTAGCTGCTTTATATCCAGCAGCTTCTTATAAGAAGTGACTTATGGAACATTTCAGGGCTTTTATACTAGCAACAATAACCAGCATAAACTTGTGGGATAGGATATTAGACTGAAATATCCACAGTATATATTCATATACAACATTTTTTGTAACAGCAGAAAACCTATGAGGGGTTTCAATATAATTAACAATGCCATTAAAACTTGTGGAATACCATTAAATTTGATTGACATGCTGTGAATAAAAATAACCGAATTTAGCTTTCTTTGTAAAGTCAAGTATTATTTAAAGAACTTGTGGACTTTCCTGGTAACACTTTAATGAGTGTTAATGAGTTTAATGAGTTGAGCATCAGTATTAGACTCCTCTTCATCTTAAAACCAGATGAAATATTTAATTTATTAGATCATTTTTGACTAGGACAATTCCAACTTTTAATCTAAACCTATTTTTCATTTGGCTTTGAACAGAAATGTAACGATTTCCACTCAGGAAGAAATAGCAATAATAATTGGTATTAATCAGTTCATCAGTACAAGTGAAAATAGGTCTAAACTTCAGCCCTCTGGTTTTTTAAGTCCTGGCACTTTGATGCAAGATTTCTGAGGTTTCAAAGGAGCCAGTCCTGAGCTTAATCCAGATAAAGTTACTTTGCTTTTATTTACTGTTACTCAGGAGCTCCTTTTCAGAGAGGAGTACAGATTTTTACAAGTATTTAGTCCAGACAAACATTTGATGACAATTAGTAGGAGAGAAATATTTTCTCAGAAACAATTCTCCCTCTCCAGGGGAGGAGAGAAAGGAGTTTTTTTTTGTGGGAAATAACTGAAACATGAGACAAAAGTGTTTCATAAAGATCTCAGAAATATGGTGTTTTATAGCTTTTGGCGGTGTTTTCCAGCTCCACCACTCACGTTTCAGCACATGCAACCTTACCCAACGTGATATGCATGCGTCTTCAGTGTCTTACATAATGTGAAATTCCCAGGAAAAAAGATGGGATGACTCAGGCTCATGGGATGCAGCTGCATGCATGACCAGGAGGAGAGAAGCTCTTCTGTTCCAAAGCACTGTCACACTCCTCATGAGCCCCGAGGGACGAAGCCCAGGAGATGGGCAGAGGCTTCTGCTCTCCATGAAACCCCTGCACTAACAGCTCCTTTCTCCTGGAATTTCTGAGGAGAATGGCAGAGCTCTTGGAGCTTTCAGTGCCAGCTGCTGGACTTCAACAAGAATTCCCATGTCCCACTTATTTATGTGTCAGCTGTAACCTTTCCCTTCTTGTCCCAGCATTGGCTCCCCCATGGTTATCTCCAGCTGGAGAGGACTTCTCCGTATTTTGCTTCAGCCTGCCTCTGTGGGAGTAGAAAATGCAAGCTGCAACTACAGAGCAATGTCTGATGATGTGGTGGAAATGGGGCCTACTCCGTTATTTTCTTTGTTATTGGCATTCCAGTTCCAACACAGGATCTGACTTGTTAAGGTTGATTTTCCTAAAATATTTGTTAATGATTTATATTCCTTCTTCAGTATTAAAGGGCTGAGGGAGGTTTGGACCATTACATGAAATATGTTAACATGTAGGTTTGAGAGTGTTTCTGGGCATGCATGCTAAATTTGAAAATTCAATGTACTCGCAAAATTGCAGGGATAAATCAAATAACAGCCAAAGCATTTCCTCAGACCAATGGGTTTAAGTGCTCTCAACAGCTGGAAAAAGTGCAGACTCTTTGCTATGCAAAATTGGCAGGTATGGATTTGGAGCACAGACAGAGCTTTGCTAAACTACAGTGATCTGTCATGTTTAAATATGTTTGTTGCTAGCAGGGCACAGGCTAAAATTCCATTACCGTGCTGTGCTGAGAAAAAGGAAACTATGCTTATATTGGGAAAAGCAGGGAAAAAAAGCTTTTAGGAGCCAGCTTGAGGTAGAAGGGAGAGTTGTAGTTGTATCTTTATAGCATTTTCTATTTTAACTTTTTAGAGGGTTTTTTTGGCAAGAAATGGAAAATAAATTACCAAAACACAGGCATTCACCATAGCACATGACCCTCCGAGTCAAATTTAGGACTGTGCCACATGAAATCTCATATTTTAGAATTATGTATATAGTCCCTAAAGAATCTTAGCTGTTAAAAATAGCTCCTTAAGTTTTCAATATAAATTCTGCTGCTGCATGGTTCAATGGAACAATCAAAAACCGAAGAGTGAGCAATTCTGTTCTTTTCTTTATGCTAATGATGTTTCTAAAATTCCTTAATTTCCGCAGGCGTTCATCGAACTCGGAGAAATAAAGGAAAAATATAAATAAGATAGCACGCAGAATCCAAGTAATATCTTAATTTTCTAATAAATTTCCTTTCCTCTGAACACTGTCAGTCCTTTGTTTGCCTTTCCAAGATGTAGCTGTAAACCAGTTTATCAGATACAAATAAAATTTTCTTAAATTCACCAGCAGAGAATAATGATTTGGTTTTATGGGCCCATAAAACAACCCAAGTCTGTGGGCATTTTGATATAATGCTGTCAATTAGGATCGGTAATGTATTCTGGGAGATATCATAAGAAAAGTGGCAGCAAACTCATTTTTCCCTTTCAAAACTATCACCTGCAATATGCAATAAAATGCAAGGATGTACTCATAAAAGAGCCATTGCTGTATCTTCCCTAATATATATGCAAATATTTCATCACTTTGAAACTTTGAGGCACACGAGAAAGCTGCTGAAAATTAATATCAGCTTCCAGTTGGTGTATAAATCAGAGCAACAGCTCTTCCCTGAATGAAGTACCTGGTTAGGGGAGTGAGCTGCTTTGATTAAATGGTGATGGGAATTGGCCCTGCTCGGCATCATCACCCATCAGAGGCAGAGCCGGGCTCTCCTCCTTCCTTGCAGATTCCAGGATGGCTGCTGGAGCACCTTGTGTTGTTCTCCCCTTGCCACCGTCACCTCTGCAAGGGGAAAACTTCTGCGGTTTAAAGCAGAATTTAATTTTAGTCTTTGGCCGCTGTGTCAAATTGATTATGTTGTTCTGGGGGAATCCCAGAAGCTGATTGGGCATGAAAATACCCTGGTTAAGGGTGGGCAAAAACAACCTGGTTGAATGCCCGGAAAATACACATTTTTTCATCTGAAAACCTCCTCTGAAATCATTGGTAATTCTGTGTTCTCTACTTTTTGTACCAAAAAAGCACAATAATTCAGCAGGAGACTTCATAGCAGCAGGAGCCAGCAGGATACTTACCCACACTGATGCATTTCTGGTAGAAAGCAGCCTGAAGGAGGTGATGAACATTTTCCCAAAGTTTGGAAAAAAACACGTGTTGGTCTCTGGGCCTGAATGGTCACAACAAAATGATTGCAGAGGAGATGGAGCAGAAAGTCAGGAAGGTCATGTTGCATTGGTGCCCACAGAGAGGCTGCAATAGGTAGGATCCACCCAGGAGCAATAGCTGCTGGAGCAGCAGCAATTTTTTAAGGTTCATAAAGTATTCTTGTCCTCAGTAGATGGAGAAAAAGATCATTTAATCTCTTAAGGAAGATGGTAGAGGAGAAATAATTTGTTCACAATCGATGTGGAGGCGCAGAGAAATGGGACATTTATTTTAATGGGCAGCAAGGACCAACAAATAGAGATAGTGCATCAAAGTCATTCTCATTTGTCCTCCTGTGTATGCAAACTTTTCTATCCAAAATCAGTCTTTTTATCCATCCCTGCCAGAGGAACACTGAAAACAAAATCTGGTGCTCAGAGCTCAGAACTCAAGCAGCTTAAGCCAGCTAATTAACAAAGAGGTTCATTACTGCTTGCCACCAAATGTATTCTCCTTCTAGGCTAGCTCTAAGTATGTCAAGTAGTGATGCTCTGGTGGAAATTTATTTCACAGGACAATTGATTTCTGTGTCAGAAACAGACCTGAGAAAATAACTCACAGCAAATAATGCATTCCATAAATAAAGTTTCTTCCCTTTCCCATGCTCATCCTCCAGATAAGGAGTCCCTTGACTGCAGTCAGCCTTTGGAATGTTTGGAAGACTGGCTTGCCAGCAGGCAGATAGCCACTTGTTGCAGGTGTGTTCTTCCAGGGCTGTTTTGGCTGCTAATTCACAACATTTCCTTGCTGGATGCAAAAATCGTATTCAGAAACAGAAGTTTCACATCTTTTGTTTTTCTTCCCTTTTGTTAGACAGATACCAACCATTCAGTAAAAGATTTTTGAGAAGGTATATCGTGTTTTACACACCGGAGTTCATGCTAGCACAACACATTAAGTAAAAGAAAGAGAAAATGGATTCCTTCCATGGCATTTTCTAGTTTTAACAGTTCCCAGAATTCCATTATATGTTTTAATGCTGGTGCTGGTAAAAGACACGACTTTGGATGGCAGAATCACTCCTTTCCGTTCACTTAAAGGCCACCAAGTCCTTGACAGGACAAGATGATGAATTACTGCCCCGCATGGGTGTTGGTGAGGTGGTTTTGCTAGAGCAGGAGCTCAGTAGCAGTCCCAAAAGGATCTGTGAGTGTGGGGTTTTGTATCTGTGCCCTTTTGCAACCTGCACAGGCAAACTCCCCCCTTCGAAGACCCTGTGTGTAAAATCCACTCATAGCTCTGACAGTCAGTGAGAACAGCCAGCACCCCACCAGGGGTAATTAACCTGGTTATCTCACCTAACGGGGGGCTGAACAGGGGAGTTTAAAGGGTATCTTGGAGAAGCACATAGAGCTTAAACCAGCTCCCAAGACAAGAAGAAACTGCACTTCCAGTCTTGCTGAAAGAAGTTTTCTAGCTCTTTAGGACTGGTCACATTTTCATCAGCAACATATTTTTGTCCAAAAACTCTCCAAACAAAATACAATTGCTAGTGTTTGCCACAAGTTTAAATCAAGCTCAGCTTCTGAAAAGTACTACAGCTGTAGTTTGGCTTTAATAACTTCAGTGGTGATCAGTAAAATCTGACTAAATAGACAGAATTTTTCAATGTTACTTGCTGTGCTTGCTGCTGCTGCCCTGCCTTGAATATGAAATGCTCTTTCCATTGTGGTGGATCTATACAATCAAGGCAACGGGAAGAAGCAGTCTGTTAAAGTGGTACCCATGACACTGAAAATAAACAAGTGCCTGAAAAAAAATCAGAAGATGGAAAACATAATATTTTTTTAATTTCAGGAAGCACACTGTTGAGGGAAATAACTCCAGGAGAGGCATGAAGGTATATCAGTTTTAGAGACATGAAATCTGCTACGCCGTTTGGTTTGAATGGCGCTGAGCAACCTTTCTTTTTAGCTGATGCCTGGGAATACAAATTGTCTACTAAATATCTGCAGCTGCAGTCTGCTCTGCTGTTGAAGTGCCTGCCGAATGTCACTGCTGTTTGCTTTGTACAGCAGAGCCAAGGGGGAAGGGTTCAGAGGAAGACAAAAGCCACAGGAGCAGCCCTCAGACCTGTGTATTAAGCCTGTGGTTTTTAATGTTTCCCCCTTTCGGTTCCTCCTGGGTCTCGTGGTTTGCTTGGTAAGGGGAAGAGGAGTGGCAGCACAAGGAGGATAACTGAGCAGCCTGGGCTTGGTCAGCCCCGTGTTCTCCTTGAAATACTTGCACTTTACTACTTGCAGTACAGGAGGATCTGGAAGCCCTGGCCGTGGCCCAAGATCTTTTTCAAGGGTGAAGCACAGACTAAGGGGAATGTTAGCTCTTGAAGGGCTGAGGGTTTATTGATCTGGTAGAATGTGTGTTGTATGCAAAGTGTGTTCCACAGCGCAGCAGGTCCTGTTACCCGTGGCACTGGCAGCCAGGCTGAGTGCAGAGCGCAGCTTCAGCAACAGCTGGAAAAGAGTCACAGCCTGCAAAGAGATCACACTGAACCTCGAGATACAGAACTCGTGTAACCCTCTGGGATTTGGTAGGACATGCATCTTTCACCTTCAAATATCAGTGAGTAGCAACAGCAGGAAAAGAAGCCACAGGGAGGTTATATCCCATCACATTCCCAAAGTCAGAGCTTTCT
Source organism: Polioptila caerulea (assembly GCA_013397295.1). Lineage (NCBI taxonomy): Eukaryota > Metazoa > Chordata > Aves > Passeriformes > Certhiidae > Polioptila > Polioptila caerulea. The sequence continues at coordinate 790,942 of VYXF01009753.1, forward strand.
TTCAAGTCTGTCTTATCTCTAACTCATCACTGCTGGGAAAACAAAATCACTTTTCTTTTTTGTTTTGTTTTGTTTTGTTCTGTTTTTTAAAGGATGAATCTATTATAATACAGTGCTAGACCACAAGACAAAGATCAAACGGTCACATTTCTAACATTTCAATATAACAAGTTAAAATAAAATCTCCATGTTGGGTCATGCAGAGGAATGCTCTGATTCTGTGATATGTGTATGTGGAAACCTCAAATACAGGATGATCCCCTTCATCTCTGAATTCCTTCATTTAATGTCACATAATATCACCACTGTTCAGCCATGAAGTACTTCAAGAAATACAGACAGACATACAGTACTTTAAATAATTTCAGCTACCTGTATTTATCAGAAAAAAAACCCCTTAAATAACAAACTTACTTAAGGTGTAGTTACTAAAAATCTCTCCAGTTCAAGGTATTCCTTAGTCATGCTTTGAATTCCAGACATTATACTATTCAGACACACTTGGGATAATCTTGGTTGTGTTTTGAATAGCTAATCAACTAAAAGATTATATTTGAATCTTATAAATTAAACTTAGATTCTCCAGCAAATGTACCCCACTTGGATCATGCTTGTGTAACACTTCAAATTGAGGATTTTATGATTAATCACAGATCTGAAAGAGGATTTCCTTTATTTCTCACTGTAAATATATTATTGAAATGTGGTTACTCAGAGCTGAGCAACATATGCTACATGTAGTAGCATGAATACAGATTTTTGTGACAAAATATGACAGCTGAGGTGCTAATGAGCAACAAAAGTGTGCTGTTCCATGAAAATATCCGAGTTGTTTCAGACTCTTACATTTCCCAAGAGGAGAGAAATGGGAGTGAATGAACCATGTACAGCAGCATGTTGAAATGAAACCCCATTTTCTGCAGACTGTTCAGGGCTGAGTGAATGTCTGTGGTATATTAGACCCCGTTGATATCTAGGGATGACCTGCTTTCTGAGAGCAGGTACTGAAGGGGTGTGCAGGTCAGGGTTCTGTGCCCACATATGTCTGAAAAGCATCTTCAGCCACCCAAAATCCAGATGTGCAGCTACAGACACCTCTGTGGGACTTACTTGTAATCAAGTGAAGGAGGCTGACACCTCTAGAGGCCAACAGTGAGTATAAAATATGCCCATAAATGTTATGTCCAAGGTCTCTGTCCATGATCCCAGAGGAAGCTTGGACACTGGTGACAGAGAGCCCAGGTAGCTGACTTGGATTAAATGTATATTTTTTTAGTGTTTTTAGTGCTAGAGGTAGGTGAGGAGTCACATCCTCAGTCACCATATGTTCATTTATTCTGAGATAGTATAAAAGGTGATATGGCTGCAATGAATAGTTCTGCTTTCCCTTCTTCTGTGTGCGGAGATTTGCACTTAAATGTACTTATTTCATTACTTTTAGTGTTTTATTTTCCATATAATTGCACGTGTCTTGGATCAGACAGGTACTGAGCATTTTATTAAACTGCAGATGGAAACAGGTAAGTTTTTAGAGGTGACATGCTGAAATTTGATTTAATTTCCCATAACTACAGGAAAGCAAAGCAATTGCCACTATAACTATTGAATGTTTGAACATTAATGTGTTCTCAAAAACATCTTGTTAGTTTATGGTGTTGCTACCTGTCTCAGAAAGATGATGGGTTGCACAATTTGGTGATTAGGAGTTGCTGAAAAGAAATTAAATCTGAGCTAATAGAAAATATTTGCTATATAGCTATAATATATAGCTATATAACTGAAATAACTGCACAGAAAATATTTGTAAATACAACACTGGATAGTTTTACTTAAATTAAAAATATTTAAGAATGTGTAATTTATTCTGACCCGTATATTATGTCTACATTTTAAAAATATTTTATCGATTAATCGAAAAACTCACAATGTTACTGAAAAACAAGACAGATAATTAAACCTAGGAGAAATTGTTTAGTCTAAATGCATAAGCACCATTGATACTACTGATAAATGTACCAAAGCTGCTTTTCAATTAAAAAAAAAATAGTTTTTATCAAGGAGTAAATGTGCTGATAAAGCTTCAAAATCCCCTTGTTCCACAGACTTTTTTGACAGAGATATTCTGGAGCTGCTTCCCCCCAGGCCCTATTGCTGCTCTCCCCCTCACCTGCACCTCCAGCACTGAGGCATAAATCCATTAAATCTGCTTTTTCAAGCTGGGTTTTCTTCTCTTTGCCATTTTTCCTGCAGGTGCTTTTGCCTGGTATTGTGAGAACTCCCGTTTATTTCCCTTTTGGATTTTAAGCCAGCACTTTGGAGCAATTCCCACCCTGTTTGCTCCCCCCGTTGGCTACACAAAGCTGTTAGAGACGTTTTGTTCAGTAGAGGCAGCTGGCTAGGCAAAGGCAACGTTAACTACTATCATAGCTATAAAAATAAAACAGGGTTTAAGACCATAACTGTAGCAATAACCTTGCTCTAAAAGTATAAAACAAAATGAGACCCATTATGGATATTTTTTTTTATATTGCCATCTGTCACGATTTCCATTTGGGATGATTCTGGAACAGTTTCATATTCTCTTCACACTAAACAAGCTTGGAATAAAATGCAAGTTAGAAGGAAACAAGCTAACATTAAATCAACTTGTCCTGGTATGTGCAAACATTGCCATCATCATCCTGATTTATTCCTTCCTGGCTTTTAGGATGATGGCATGTGGCCTCCATTCCAGTGAGAACATCCAACTTGGGAAGCAGGGAGCAGCCCAGAGGTCCAGAGCATTTCTGTTTAAGTAAATCCCCTCGAAATCACACTAAAGCAGAAGGGACACAGAAAGTGAAGTCTCTTATCTCTGTCAATGGACATTTCTAAATAGTTTAGGGTTATTCTTCCTGTTCCCAGCTTGTCTCTTTTCCCCAGTGTTTACTGATCACCAGAAAAGACCTTCCCTGAGTGGAAATCTCTGATCCCTTCTCCCCTCTATGCCACTGACCACCTTTTCCAGGCTTTTCATGGAGAGGAGGTCCATCAGGAAGGAGAGAGCTCGGAAAGAAGGTCTTCACAACTGACCAAAACTGGTCATTGTGTCACTGTGAAGGTCACAGCAGAGAATCTGAGATCTCCTGTGGGCAACTAGGCAAGGGGATCTGACAATAGGATAAGCAGTGGTGTCAAAAAACTTCATGGCAGAAGAGAATCAAAGAATCACAGAATAGTTTGGGTTGGAAGGGACCTGAAATATTGTCTGTGTCCAATATCCCTGTCATGGACAGGGACTAGAGCTCTGCATTTTGTACAAGAGATAGTGAGAAGGGATGGGGTAAAAAGACCATAATATGAAAAACAATATTCCTTCCCTTTTAAGATGCCAAAACTGTTCATAGGAACAAGGTGAAAATTAGTGAAATGGTCATTATAAACAGAAGTAATGCACTGGGGGATAAATATGACTAATTGGGAAGGAGTCAGCCTAACTTGTGCAAATGACAAGTATGAGCCATATGTCTACCCAGGTTTTGGAGAAGGGGGGGTTGACCATGTCACTGAGTATTTTGAGATGAATGATCTGGCTGGAGCAGAAGCAAGGGGACATCTTCTAGAGCAGGAGAAAACTCGCTGCTGTAGCCTCATTGCACAACTCATCATTCTGGCTGCGCCCAAACCCTACTGTCTGCACCCAAAATCTACCACCTGCACCTGCCCTGTGCAGCTGTCCAGATTTCACCAGAGGGACAGACACCACCTCTTCATTACCCACTGCTTTTTCAGCCCTTGGGCCACCTGGAGAGTAGCTTTGCCATGACTGAAAGGCCTGCTGGCTAAGCACCACACAGCCAAAATTCCTGGCTGTGCCCTGGCTGCTCACTGCAAAGATCCCCAGGAAATGCTGCCACGAGCAGCATTTGATGATGAGACCCCGTTTGTCATTAAAGAGCTGTGCTGGAGCTATCAATACTGACCCTGCTTAAGCCAGGGCTGCTGTATAAAACCTCCACCATCAAATCTGTGTCCATTATGGGCATGCAAAGCTGTGGCCTGTGATTTACACCAGCTGAAGAGCCCAGCCCAGATGGAGTTACACTGTCACTATATACATATATCAGTTTAATTCAATCCCACTTCCACCTACAAGGGACTACAGGCTGCTGTGGGAAGAGTGTGGATGGAATAACTTAACTACAAATACAATCAGGAGGTTTTAATAGCATGGCTGTGTAGACCCAGCTGTGCTAGAATTATTTTTTATGGAGTGTAGGTACAGAAAGGGTCACACAGCAGGTGAAAACGGTCCCTAGCAACCCCCAAAATATGAAACTAAAAGATTTTAAGGCTAGAATTTGTCACTGTATTAAAATATCATCTGGATTGGTCCATGCAGTATTTTTTTATTTCAGGTGAAATGATTTTAATTTTACAAGGTTTGTTTAACTTTATAAGGTTTGTTTATGAGAAAATACTTTAAATCCAAAACTGTTTAGTCACCAATAAACTGAGTTCTAGTAGGTATATATTTATAAATTCTTACATACACTTCTAATTTTTGATTTCACTGTTCCTTCTTTCTCAAGGATAGGAATTAATGTAATGTAGCTGTAGAGAATTTCCTTGACTTTATCCCCTCATTTTCTAAGGAAATCCATCTGAATTAGATAATTTATTATTACCAGGACAAATTTTCAGTGCCACTAAATTTAGGAGTGAAACAAAGCACTTGGGCAGAGATCCCTGGAACAAAGTAAAGCAGCTGCTGACCTGTCAGTATAAAATATCCTACAAATGCATAAATGTGTGACATATGTTCACTGGAATGTTTTTGACACAATTTTGGCTCAACATACGGTGTATATCTTTCCCTAAATGCTATATATAAACTCTTGTTTTATATTCACAAAATTGTGTACCATTTCCCAAAAGCATAAATTATGGAGATAATATTTCTCTGTCATTAAATGTTTATGTCCTGAAATAAAAACTCAAGGTTAAAATCATCTCCCAATTGCCGCACCAAAAAGGAAACATCACAGAAGATACACATGTATTTACAATTCACTTCTTCCTGCAGCAAAACTCTATCATTGAATAATTCATCCCCTCCCCTCCAAGCTTCAGTTTGCCCACTCCAAACAGAAAAATGCTCCCAAAACCCAGAAGTTTCCTTCCAGCAATCTTCTTCTTCCAGAGGTGTTGACTGGGTCACAGTTATCCCCAAAGAAACAAAAACAGATCCTAAAGTGTGAGGCAGCCTGCAAGTTCCCTGGCTCACATTGTCACTTCTAGCTTGGCTCAGACCACAGTTTAGTGCCACAAACATCTTTCTCCTAACTGCTGTTCCCAAAGAGTTTCCTCTGTGAGGAAAACATCACATCATGGAATGGTTTGGGAAGGGACCTTAAAGATCATCTCATTCCAACCCTCTGCCATGGGGGGGGTTCCTTCCACTATCCCAGGCTTCTCACAGTCCCATCCAGCCTGGCTTTGATCACTGCCAGGGATGGGGCAGCCACAGCTTCTCTGGCCAACCTGTGCCAGGGCCTCACCCCCCCGGGGTCAAGATTTTCTTCTTATCTAAACTAAACCTGCCCTCACTTTGAAGCCATTCCCCCATGTCCTATCCTTTCATGCCACAAGTCCTCTCTCTCTCTCTCTTGCCCTCTCTGATGGGGCATAAATAATGAAATATCTACAAAGGGGGAAAATTGTTTGCATGTTGCATGCTGGACTTTATTTGTTTACCTTTCCAGGGTCAAACTGAGTTTCCAGCATCCCGTTCCCTTGACACTAGGCAGACTTGTCAGAAAAGCAGCAAGATACGAAATGTGAGTTCTCAGAGGGAAGAAATGTAAATTTTCCTCATCATATTTTATGTTCTAAAGATCTTAATGTTTTACTAAGTAGTAAGTTCCATACTATTAATTTTTATATGATCTACATATTGGTGAATGAGTCTATGCCCCAAAAGTATTTCCCATTATGCTGCTATTTATCTAGTAAAATGCTATTTCAGTCAGGAGCAAAGCTGCTGTAGTCAACCATTGTCATCAGTGAGTTGAATCAAAATGTTCCCAAGTCTTATTTCAGACACTGTCTTTCCCATTGCCATTTTTGTGGTTGTTCTGGTGCAAATCCCACATGCAGAAGCAGTAGCACAAATTGTGAGAGCTCAATGTCTGGATCCATGCTGTAGGGTAGGGTTTTTGTGCTTACAAAGAAATGAAACCCTTAATTCTAACAATTATTGTCTTTTTCAATCAGGCCACATGATTACATTTGTAATTTAATACGATACCTTTACAATGTTCTCCTGTCATTTGTTGGTTATGGAACATTCAAAAACGCCCAGAATGAGAAAGACACAGAAAATTGCTTGCAACTACTGGAAATACCATTTCATTCTGTATTGGTTTAGGATGAGTGTGTCATTCAGTGCCCATGAAAAATTTTATGTCTTTTCTCTTTATGATCATTATTAAGGCAAGTCAGAGAAGAGACATTATTCACCAAGTCTCATCAGCTCAGGCTGCTGCTGCTGCTGGGATGTGCTGTCTGCTGGAAGCAGTTGCAAATTAATTTCCCAGTTTCCATAATGTCTAGAATCGTACATATTACGTTATACAGCTGCCTACTAATAGTGAAAAGTAACTAAAATCTCCTAGAGTGAGCAGAGGGCTAAAACAGGTAAGACAATAGAAATACAAAACTCAGGTTTAAAGAAAAAAAGAACAGGTGAGGGCCAATGAATGGCTTAAAGTAAGTATGGTCTCTTCCTTACTGCAAAAGGAACAAGAAAAATTCTGATTTTTGAAGATTGCCTAAATATCTATGAACATTTCTTATGTTCACTTTTATAGATAAACCTGCTTTTAAGGAAAAGGGCTTGTTGCAGAAATTACGGGGTGGAAGCAGATGGGCCACGTTACATAGCTGGGCACCTTTGGTGTTCATCATGGTCCTTTCTAACACTAAAATAAAACATTCAAATAGTCTCGGATTGACTGAGCAGTTTGTGAAGCACTGTGGCAGCCTTGTGTAGCAAAAGCTGTAATTAAGATTATCTGGTAATGTCTGAGCAGGGAGGGACAGTGATGCAGCCACATCCACACTGAGAGCTGAGATCAGCATTAATGAGAGAGTCCTTGGGCTTCTTTTGCCCTTTGCCTTCTCAGTCCCCAGCATTTCTCCTTCGCATCCGGAAATCATCCCTGAAAAATCCAAGGCTGAGGGGAGCCGTGTCCTAATTGAAAACAAAGCCCTGTTGAGTGAGAGGATCAGTACATTTTACCCAATTAGAGTCCATGTCTGACGCCGTGAGCCACAATTTATCTGGGAAAATTGTGCCTGTGGTCACACAGCAGCCCTTCAGACTGACCTACATCCTCAGGGAACGAGGTTTGTTCTCACATTCCTTTGAGCCTGTGTCTGTTGAATGCTGCTGATGGCACCAAGGAGAGGTTTGGGAGTTGTGTCTCCTTTCGCTGGGCTCAATGCTGTCTGTTGTTTGCGGCTGCAAGCCGAGCAGGGCAACAGTGCACAACAGTAACTGGTAGCAAGTTGACTTCTCGGCCTCTGTGGGCAACAAGGTCAGTCTGACAGAAAAAAGGGGATCAGCAAAGCATTCCACAGTGCCTAAATTTAGACTTGCTCTTTGGGTTCAGTTCTTTGTCAAAGCACCGCTTTCTTAAGTCACCACTTAATCCTTTGACCGATGGGGTGCTTCAGGACTTCTGAGTTGTTACTTTCTCTGGTCTCACTCTTTAAAGCCTTTAACAGTTCTAAATCTCTAAAAAGGACACTTATGATTATCTGCTGTTTTCCTATCAGTATTCTGCCTCTTTGGGTGCTTGGAAATGGACAAATTTGGGTATCTGGATTTTATAGTACCAGTTACATCAGTCACCTGTGTCTGACATTGGCTTACAGCTCACACAGTGACACCTCTTGAGGATGAGCTGTAAAGCTCCTTGGTACCTGAGGGACATCACCCATGACACTGGTACAGCAGCCAAATATATCAGTGTTCACTCTTAGCAGGGGTGTTAAAGACACTTCACCAGTAAAATGACAACAGAGTGTAGACAGAAGTTTCAGGATCAGCATAGAAGAAAAGATCGTCCTCAAGGTGCTGGTAAATGACAGACTAAATGTAAATGGTTACTGGGGAGACAGGGTATGAAGAGAAACATTTTTGCTTTGTAGAGAAATTTTAAAGGCTCTTTAGTGTCTCACATTCATTGTTTCTGGTTTTTTGCCCCCCTCTGCTTCTCTTTTTTTAAGATGAGGATTGTAGTCTGCTGTTTAGCCCAGCCATTACTCCCAGTGATGTTGAACTTATCAGGAAGGGACAGTGTGTTTAGGAGTCAAGCATCTGAGCTAACAGTTGCTCCCATATCCTTCCTGTGTGTTGGTTACCTCCACATCCATACATCATTTCCTCCTTCCCTGTACCTTTTCCACTCCCTTTCTCCTCGGTTTTCCCATTTGATTCCCTTTATTGCCGCATTTACCAGTTCTCTCTGGCTCACTCTTGGATCATTTCTTGTCAGTGAATAGGAAGAAAACCCATTTGCTCCTTACACCATTGCCTTCAGAGAATCCTTTGCCATTGGTGTCCACTTGGAGGAAATTGTGACTTTTTGTATAAGAAGGTGCCAAATTGGTTAACCAAACCAGCTCTCTGTGTGTCCACACAGCCACTGCCTTGTGTTGGGGCAGATTCTACCTTATTTTTGAATGGATATTTGCTTTGTGTGGACCATTGGACGCATTGGAGAAAAAACTCTCTCACTGGCAGAGTCATCAAGCGTTTTATCAGACTCCCAGGGCAGTGGCGGAGTCACCATCCCTGATATTTAAAAGACTTGTAGATGTGGCACTTGGGGACATGGTTTAGTGGTGGGCTTGGCAGTGCTGTGTTCACAGTTGGACTTGGTGGCCTTAGATATCTTTTCCAGCCTAAACTGTTCAATGATTTTATGATTAAGGTCAAGATATGGAACCTATCAGTAAAAAAATTCTCCCAAGATCCCAAGATGCCATTTTTTTTATTCCTGCTAATGTGTCTCCTGTGGTCTTATTGGGAAACCTCTGGGCACATGGCTCCTCAAGGGGGTTTTAGAGTGCTGGTGGAGAACCTGACTGCCCTGCTTTGCTGCCTGAGGCTGCCTGAGGTAGGGAGCCAGGTGAAGTGCTCACTGTAGGGTGAACAGGAGATAAATGTGCTCTACCACTCCGCTGGGTTTATTGATCATGCCCAGGATGTGCTGGCTTGAAGGCAAAGAGCCCAGAAATCTCAGACAGGAGTAATCTTTATGTGACGCTGTATCTATGAAATACAGATTTGGAAACTTCCCATCTATAATGAAACCTTTGCACAGGTTGGACAGGTTTATTCCCAGCTGTGGGGATTGCTCTCCTCCCAGCTGTGTCCCTTGCTGCATCTCCCAGAGCAAATCTTACAGAGGACTTCACATTTTAACAATCCTCTTCTCCCATTGTACGGCTGGGAGGGACTTCCTACATTTCATGCAATCAGCATGCAAATTTGAGAGCTTCCCATAAAATCCTGCAGTAAACAGGATATGTTTGCTCTGAACAGATTCCATCCAGTAGCAATTCACTATAAATTCAGCTAACATCAACAGACTCCGTTTTCCCACATGCTTCTCTAACATCTTTTTCCTGGTGTAGAGCAACGGGAGAAAATTGCTGCTATTTGTCCCCAGATTGAGGGATTTAAATAAAGCTGAAGACACTGAAAATAATGGTGATACTCTGGGAGTCGACAGCATTCCTTTACATTCTAAATGGAATTACGATTGGAATCAATTGGATTCAGTAGAAGTAGTTCATAGGTATTTCAGAAAACTGAAATGGCGTTAGGTTATTAGATATTTAATACCTGAGATAAAAAGCAGTTTTGCAGAAGCTCTGTGTACTGAAGTGTACTAACAAACTATAGATAAAACAGGCTTTTAGCACGTTATTTAAATAATTGTCTCTAAAATTGACCCTGCCACTCTATTAGAAAGGAAAAGTAAATCAAGGGTGAAATTCCAATCCTACGCACGCCGAAATTGCTACCTAGTAGTTTTTAATGCTGAAGACATAGATAACAACATAGTAAAAAAGCCATAAAACAGTAAAAACAGTAAAAAAAAAAAAAAAGGTAGAAAAAAAAACTTCACTCAGTGGATTTGATGCTGTATGAGGTTGGGACATGGCAATGAGTCTCATTGGCCACTTAGAAAATGTAGGTAAAAACATACTCTCTTGATTCATAAGCTGATGTTTTGAGGTAAATGCTCTCAGAAACGTGGGATTATTTTTGTTTTTAATAGTCTTATTACAGGGTAAATGCACAAACAAATGTCAACAGCAACTTGAGCACCAAACTGGCGCTGCATTAAAATGACTCAAGGCTGCTGGGAGAGCAATAAGAGAGTGACAAAACGGGCTGATTCATTTTAAAGGGAACCTAAACATTGTGTTAATCGTGACACTTGACAGTGAAAACACTGCTGAAATTGAGTGTGAGACAGAGGTTTTTTTCGATAGCCACAGGACGTCCTTGGGACAGAGTCTGCATCTCAATGAGCAGGGTGACACTCACAGTATATTAGGAAGAAATTAGCTAGGGCTGGACATAATTATAATGTCAGGGTAGTTTCCAGTCTGAGATCCATTGTTCTGGCTAGGAACTGAGCAAAAATGAGCTGACTTAACAAACACACAGCAGATTATTTCCAGACCTAGCATGATGCTTCTCTCCACCTTTCTCCTTCCTCCGGCTGTTTCTTTTTGTTTAAAGCACAGCTATGAGACTCACACCCCATCTCAGCTGCCTCTGTCAGGACAGCTAATGAGCTGGGGTGGGATGGGAAAAAAAACACAGTGGAAATGGGGTCATGGAGAGGTTAAACTTCATGAATTTATTCATTGGGATTCAGCTCATGCCCTCCTGAAATGAGATGTCATCATTAAAATTGTGGATGACACTGTTGCATAACGATGCTAGAAGGACATGAAGGAGATGGTATTTGTTTAGACTTTAATATATGACTGCAATAAGAAAACAAGCCCAAATTGTACCAACCATGTCAGAAACGTACTGAAAACAATCTGTGCAAGGTGTTTGTAAGGGAGAAATGCTCCAATTTAATTTTAAAAAACCCCAACAGCAACAACAACAAAAAAAGCAAGCACTGATGTCAACATTCTTTTCTACTATTCTAGAAGTGCAGTTGTCAGACGTAAACAGCATGAGTGTCTCAGGAATAAAATTATTGTTTATTCCATCACAGTACTTTTGATATAACAGAAATATTGGCTGTGTTTTTAACAGAGGAAAATTGTTTGAAAAGGGAAGAAAGCAGAGCTACAATCGATTGTGATAGAGCCTGGAAGGGCTGAACTAATTGGAGGTGTGACCTGGAGCTGAGCAAGGGCTCACAGGGGTGGAAGGTGACCCAAAGGGCCATCCTTTCCCCTGACCCAAGGCAGGAATCAGCCATACCTGGGGCAGACCTGACAGGTTACATTCTGGCTTCTTCATAAAGGCTTGGAATCCTCTCCCAAAATATTTGGTTTAGAGCATTATTATCTTCTATTCTTAGGGGTTTTTCAAGTGGCTAAAATAAGTCTTCCTTGCTGAGTACATTGCTGAGTACATTAGCTTGTGCTATTCATGCACAATAAACCCTTTTCTCTTTGCCCTCTGTATATTAAAAATTGTCATCTTACCCCACCCTCAGTTTTCTGTCCCTTTATCTTGCAACATCCCTTCTCTCCTGCTCATCTCAGGTCATCTCCTGGCTCCCATTTCCCTCCAAATTCCCCGTTGGCTCCCATCACTTAAAACATCTCCAGCCCTACCTGGCTCATTGCAGGATGCAAATCTAATAAGCCAACTCTCAGTTTGTACATCCAGCTCATTATAACTTGAAGTCTCAGTTATGAATGGTATTTTCCCAACTATCCTTGAGACTGCCTTAATTTTTTGAGAATTTATGGGACTCTGAAGGTAAGCGAGTTGCCCACAGAAATGTTGCTGGCTCATCACTGAGATTTACAGCCCACTAATGACTCCATAATAAAGTAAATACAGAATTGCTGGGCCACTGAGGAGCTGTCACAGGAGAAAACTGATAGCGGCTTCTGTTACTTTCCAAAGCCTCTTTTGCTCCTGATGTGAAAGCAAAACAAAACAAAACAAAACAAAAAAAACCCAAACAAACCTTAAAAACCAACAAACCCAACCCAACTTGGTCTGTGTTTCAAGAAGAGACTCGAGTTGGAACAAAATAGAAACTTTCCAGCTCAAGATAAAGCTCAAGCTGCTGGTGCTCCGCTTTAAACATCGTTGACGAGATGAAAGGAAGTCAGGTCTGAATAAATACTGTGGAATGCTAAACAGGATTTCTACCAAACAATAACTGAATGCCCTGCAGAAGAAAGCCTGCTTGCTGATTATCCTCCAGTGCTGTGTAATTGCCATCCATTGTGTCGCGACTCTCCCGTTTGGAACAGCCTCGTTTTACAACTGAGGAAAAATGTATAGGAGGCAAGGTCCCAGGAGATGCCGATTGCATTGGCAGGGGAGGGAATTGTGCACACATCCAGTAGATAAACCAGGTTGTAAACTGATTTTAATGGAATTGAGATTTCCCGGGAAACAAAAACCCTTATAATTTTCTAGCAGTACCTATGGTGCTTTCTCTGCTCTGCGCTGGTGATGCCTGCTCGGATTTTGTATTGATCTGGGAGAGATTGACTTTCTGGATAGCCCTTATCACCACACTTCATTGGTTTTGTACTCCTGAGCTTTCAAAGGCACTGCTGTACCCCTGCTGCTGGATCCTTCCTCTTCTAATCAGCTACCCTGGGAAAGAGAGAGACTGTAAATTGATTTTTCTTTTCTCCAAGTCAAAATATTATAAGATGAAGAAAATATCATATTTCTCAGTGATATTAGCTAATAAGTGATAATGCATCAGAACACAATAAACTTTTTAATCAGAGCCTGTATCTGCAGAGCTCCAATGCTGAGAAGTGACAAGCACCTGAAAGGCAAACCCTGCCTTAGAAAGAAGCATCTCACATGTTGAAAAGGAGCTATTTTCCACTTGTCTCAGTGCATTTAAGGACTGCAACTGCATAACCTTAAGCAAGACAGCCACAAAACACAGGTTCTTTTAGTAGCACTTTGGCTTGGGTGACTTTTTCAGAATACTGTATGAGCTGAGGGTTTTTTTTTTAAGCTCAGGTAAACAGATGAAAAAAAATTGGTGCAGGGAGGCAAAATAAAAAACTGACCTGGAAAATATCACATTAATGGAACTGCAAGCACTGATCTTAGTAAAAACCTGGAGGAAAATGCCAGCCAGCATTACACATTACCCTGAAAAGAACAAAGCACTTTTTTCTAGAGCTACTGAAGCTGCTATTCTACATACACAGGAATATGGTATGTTTTACATTCCAGGTGTCCTCAGCTCATTCACTTCACTCCTTGAGACATTCAATCTGGAATTTGTTCCGTGCAAGTTGTCTGTACATGGTGGACAAGCAACAGAATTCTGCAGATTGTGACAAATTAGTCCATTTGCTTTCATTTGGTGTCAAGTATTACTTGGAGATGGAGTAGGTTGGAAAGTGGAACAGCAAAGATTTTCCAAGGAAATGGCATAAATCTGCAGACATAAGCACATGAAAGCTGAACTGTAAGGTGGTGGTAGGGTACAAACTGCTGTCCAAACTACAGACAGCTAGGGCAAGGAAAATCTGTGTCAAAGAAGGAAATGTGAGGAAAAATTAAGGCTGAGATACTCCTGGAAGACCTAATTCTGCCAAGGGGCTGTTTGAAGTGGGCAGCTTGTAAGTGGGGCTTGGAGCAAGGTACAGAAATGTCATAAAACGACTTCTTTATTTTGAATAATTGCACTTTTCCCACAAAAAAATTAATGATGTTGTTTCAGGAACTCCTACAAACCAAAACAAAGCAAGCCAAAATCAGCAAGCCCCATACGCCACTTCCTTTGGGGAAGGCAAGATTTGGCCTTTCAAAGCCTTCTGGTCTCTCTGAAGGCACTGCTTTTTCCTATTGCCTTTGAAATCCTATTTGAAACCCATATTAAATCATTTAAGATGAAGGATGATAGATTTAGATTAGATATTAGGAGGAAATTCATTGCTGTGTGGATGGTGAAACAGTGGCACAGGTTGCCCAGAGCTGTGGGTGCCCCAGCCCTGGAAGTGTTCAAGGCCATGTTGGATGGGGCTCTGGGCAGCCTGGTCTGATGGAAGGTGTCCCTGCCCATGGCAGGGGATGAGAACTGGATGATGCTAAGCATTCTTTCAAACAGTCCTGTGATTCTGTGATGATTCTCTCCCCATTCCAGGCACAGCCTGTAGGCACAGAAGGAAGGTGGCTGTGCTGCGTGGCCATGGAATAATGCCAAGGTGCTGCTTGGTCATTCAGTCCCTCACTTGAGGGCACTGATACCAGGGACAGAACATGTACATTGACTGTGAAGTGTTTCACAACAGTGCCTTTCACACACAGACAGAAATTACATCTGTGCTAAAGCTCCTGACCCCAATCTATACTCTCGATCTGAGTTTCCTCCAAGAATGAAAGAAAAATGTTGGCATAATAAAGTTATGCCTGACCTCAGATCTTAATACAGAGAGACAAGAATCAGAAGGCCAAGCCCTGAAATGACAAGAACTACCTTATATTCTCATTTCTGGCAACATTTCTGCTGGACATCTGAGGGAGTTGTTGTGTCCCTGTGTGCCCTGATTTCTCCATGTAAACAGAGGCAACAGTGCTTACCCTCACAAAGGTATTTTGAGGTCTGTCTCCAAAGACTGCTGCTATGGGCATTTAGAACTGCCTGGGAAAGTTTGTGGGTTTTGTTTCCTAGAGAATAACCAGGATGTGCAGCTTCTACACAGCTTTGAGGTGTTTACACGTGGCTGTTCAACTCAGCCCATTGCCAATGCAAAGTTCACGAGGGCTTTGGGAATCTGCACGTATTTATTGTCCCTTGACATACATGATGAGTAGGCTGCAAACACAACAGTTTGGATCTCCTGGCACTGTTTCTCCTTTACAGGCAATTTCTACCCCAGCTGCCCTGTTGCATCTGGTGGAGAAGGATGTGGAGGAGGGAGAGAGATCTGAGCAAAGACATAATTCCTTACAACTCTGCTCCATCTCTCTGGGAACTGAGGCATTGGGACAGACCCTTCTCTCCACCCCCAGCTGTCCTAAAGGGTGTCTGAGACCCTGGTTGGCTGAATGGTGCCTCTCCATGATGTCACCCTGGAACAGGCTTGCTGTCACCTGCCCTTCAGCCCAGCCTTGCTCTCTACTGTCTGAATTTCACATTTTTAGCTTGGAGAAAATCCCACATGTCTCTGTCCACAGGGATGTTACTCTCCTAGAAGAGAAATCAGCTGAGTAATTTTGGAGGATCCATTTTCTAGACCTCCTTTCTCAGCCTCCCCCTTAAGTCTCCCTCTTACAATAAGATAGATTCCCCTCTTCCTATGTTTGCAGTGCTTCTCATCACACAGGGTACAGACACCTCAAATCCCTTTGAGGGCTCCAGATCTTTGTTGCTGGGAAGAAAAAGAGAAGAAAATAAAACAGGAGAGCCCTCCACCCCCTGGGGAGATGTGACCAGCCTGGGTTAGTGGAAGGCGTCCCTGGGCATGGCAGGGGCTTGGAAATAAATGATCTTTAAGGCCCCTTCCAACTCAAACTATTCTACAAGTCTGTGAAATTCAAGGACCAGAAATGCTATGCAGAACCACACGGCTGTTGCTCCAAAGAGCTGTTCTTAAAGGCTCAGAGATAAAAGATGAAAATACAAACACTTTATTCCCAATCTAACCCTCCTTTAACTCAATCGTTTTTCTAGTTTCAAAAGGTCAGGAAATAGTCTCTTGTTTCTTGTAGGTGATTAGATGGTGTTTCTAGTGCATTGTAATTGTGTGATTTGATACACATTTATATGTGAGTAAGCCATACATAGCCTTTGTGTGCTCCACTTGTATGAAAGCTTGGAGCAGATTCATTTACCTACAGAGGGTTGCACTAGTCTGACAAAAGGTCACTGAAAAAAAATACATTGCACTTGATTTTCAGGATTGTCAAATTATTAGACATCATTGTTTTCCTTCTTGGTTTGTCTTTACTCTGCTTTTTTCCCCCCTTAGTTTGGTGCATTAATCTTATCCTTTCCATCCTCTTTCCTTGTCCTACACACCATCCTCTCAGGTTTCCTGTCTGATGGCTGAAATATAACAGGGAACAGCTACTTTTACTGCTACCTCTGACAGTACAAGTAGAAGCAAAAGGGTGATGAGGCTTCAAATAACTGCCTCAGGTGCCTGCAAGTTGATTTTTCGTTTTTCTTTCATTTTTCTTGATTTGGAATTCAGGGGAAATCAAACAACCCAATGCCTCTTTGATGATCTTTAATGTTCCTTTCAACACAAAGCATTTGGGGATTCTGTGATACTGTGCAGAGCTATGGAGAAACAGCTGGTGCTCACTGGCTCCAAAAGTTTCTTCCTGTGAGGTATGTCTTTTAGCAATATAATTTCTTCTGTTGTGGCACCCAATTATTATCACTCCTGCTTCTCAGATTTGAATGGATTTGCACTAAAAGTTTTAAAGCAACAAATGTTAAAAAAAAAAAAAAAAAAAAAAACCACAAACTTTCTAAAAGCATGAAAGTGTTACCATGTGAAAATTATTTCCTGTCATACAAAAGGACCCAGTGGTCATTAAAATCAGAGTGGTTGGAAGAGGTAGCAGCCTGGAGAGCATCTCACACAGCTCCACCAATGCTCTTGGCCTTCAGCAAGGAGGGGACCCCTTAGAAGACAGCAAATCTAGTTTGCAAGGTGATCCAGCACGACTGCAGCTGTCTTCAAGGGGCAGCAGGCCCAGAACAGTGCTCTGGGTGAGTGCCAAGGTCCACCCAGCCAAGAGCTGAGGTCCATTTTTATGGCCCAGTGCCCTGCTGATGCCATTTCTGCCTGCCCTTCCAGCTCATTCAGGTGGAGACCTTTGGTTCAGTGCTTTAAACAGCTGACTTCAGCCACGTTTCTTCCCTGAGTTTGTTTGAAATCTGTCTGAAGGCAGCTCCTGTCTTTGCCCCTCATGGCATCCAGCCACTCGGCGCCGGCTGTCCCGGCACAGCTGTGGGGCTTTCTTTAATATAAATCTGCAGCTTAGAAATCCTCTAGATGAGTTCTTTTCAAGCCGTGGAGATGTCCATCCCTCAAACAGGACATCAAATTGTCAATAATGTCACTTGGCTTTACAGTAAGGGATGACACTCAGTTAATAGGATGGCAGAGTCCATACGCTGCCTGATAATTAAAAAACAAGGGGGAAGACAGAGCACTTAAAAGGGTTTCCCGCTGTGACAAATTCCATGGATTATAGCATCTTCATACTGCTCTAAAACGCTGCTACGTTGGCTGTAAATTCTCCAGCAAGGGTAATGAGTTGTAGGAGAGTTTGCCTTTCATTTGTTTTGTAGTCTGATGCCCAATCCCCTCTGCAAATAAAAGCACGATGCTTGCATTGCTTGATCAATTGATCCAAAACATATCTTAAAGAAGCAGCTCCGCTCCCCCTCCAGTGCCTAATTTCAGTCGTCAAATTAAAGCAATATAATTTGCATTTCTGAGGTATGTGGCTTTTGCTCTGCACGAATAAACACCATGTCTGTGGTTTAATTCTCTTCTTTTTTCCTCTAGCAGCTCACTTTTCATATCTTTCTGTGCATTGGCTTTAGTCTATTTATTTATATTATCTTTATTTTTATCTGAGTATCAAAAACACTCCCATCCCTCCTTCCACCATAAATTTTTGTGGCAGAGACCAACTTTTTTCCTCATCTGCCAGCAGTGTCTTAGCACAAAACCCTGTGTAGAGCCCACTTCACATAGCTAGCATGTCAAATCTTCATGGGCTCAACCTTTAAGTTTCATTTACATCTTTGTTAACCTCAGAATAGGCCAAGTTCCCAGTTTATTTTCTCTCTTTGTTTTTTTCCTTCTTTTTGGTCTAAATTTTAATGAAAGGGACCACTCCTCCCATCCTCCCATTTCCTCTGAGATTAATTGAAATGCAGCCATCTAAACCCCTACTAATTTGTTTGGAAGCCAGCTATTTCCTCAAACAGTTACAGAAGATGAAAGTTGTTGATAGGATCCACAAAGGCTTTTTCCCCCCACCATGTTCCATTGCTACATGCCACTTAAATCCCCAGCTTTGCTCCCGTGTCTCCTGACACATGTATCTGAGCTCCCAGGGATAAACCCCACAGGGCTCACATAGCCTTAGGCTGACCTGCCAGGGGTTTGGTTTGCTTTCTGCTGAGCACTTTGGTTGTGATTGCGGCAGCAGAGGAGGTGGGAGCAGGATTTTTGGCATTTAAGGGTTATCATTTCACATGCCACTTCAGGGGTCACATTTTTCCACCCTTTCCCAGCCTGAGCAGCTGCTGAGCCAGCTCTGGTAGAGCCCTGTGTGCAAGGCAGGAAGGATGGAGGGCTCTCTGCTTCAGCTTGTAAAAATAACCAATGACAAGGCACATTTATTGAGAATTCAAGGCAGCACAGGGGATAATGGGACAGATATAAGTAGAAAGGAAGAAGATTTTTGCAATGAAGGTGATGAGACACCGACACAGGTTGCCCTGAGAGAGGCAGGGGATGCTGCATCCCCAGAAACATTCCAGGCTGGCTTGGACAGAGCTTTGAGCAACCTGGTCTAGTGGAAGGTGTCCCTGCCCCGGAGTTGAATATGATGATCTGCAAGATCCCTTCCAACTCATCCCACTCTGTCATTCTGTGATTCTCTAATTTCACTAAGTCATTGATTTAAAGATTGCCCTTGATATCTGCATGGTTGTACTATCAAAAGCTATTCTCTTTCTGAAGGCTGCACGTGACCAGACTATGAGAAGAAAGCTCCTGTTCCCTCTTGTCATCCCTCCAGTTAACTTGATTTCATCTGAGTCGTTCCCATTCTTTGCATGTCATGCTCTGCATACACTCGCTGCCAAATTTACATCCTAAGCTGTCTGGGTCAAAACCTTCTGCACAATTATTTTCTTTTCCCCTTCTCAAATTTACATGTTTTCTTTCTGGGACTGAATCCCAGTTTCCTCCTGTTTGTTGCTGCCCTTAGTTTTTGGCGTGTTTGGGGTGGGGGTTGTTTCCACAATCCTGTTGGTGTTGGGAAGCTGCTATGTTTCTGTTCCATCAGCTTTCCACACAACCAACCATAAAATTAATCCTATATTCCTAAAACCTTTCAGAGCATTGTAAAAATTACCCACTAGGTCCATTTATTTGCTGTACAGGGTTGGGGTTTTTTTTATTATTTCAGTCTTTTTTTTTTTTCTGTCCTGGTCTAGTACTTTGCATCTCAATGCTCCCATTGGTTAAAGATAAAAGGGACATCTAAGGGCCACATAAGCAGAGAGACATGTAACCACTGGGCTCTGAATCATGTTTTTTTTCCCCTGCTTTTGTTTCCACTGGCATTGGCAGTGTTCATAACCCAATAGAATCTGTTAGAAAATGGTCTTCAAAGTGCAATTCCGTTGCTGCTTGACTGGATTTGTCTATGGGTTTTTTGGCCGTCACTGAAGCGTCAACTTGAAAATCACTGAAAACCAACAATTTCTAATGAGTAAGTCTTTAGCAAGCAGGTATTTAAATAAAGAACAACCAAGTCCACTTTTCTCTCCACCCCAGCTGCTTTTGATCCCATTGAACACTGTCCAATGGGTTAGAGTCATGCGTGAAGTTTGCCACTTCTGAGTTGCTGACAGTACCTACCTCAACATGCGACACGCCATGAATTCTAAATGGTTTTATTGAAATTTATTGGGGTATTGCCATCTGCCATGTAGCTCTGTTCTTCCCAAAGGCAACTGGGAAAAACAAGGCAAAGTGGCTGCATCTTGTCATTAGAAATTTTATTTCTGGGAAGTATGAACATTCCAGTTGCTCAATAAAAGCTGTCAGTGTGCCATATTTAGCTGACCTGTTCCAGCACAAGTTTGATACCGAAACAATTTCCCACTTAGGGCCTTCTGTGGGTCTACATGCATAAATAGGCAAGAGGAATAAATTTTCTAACGCTTCATGGTTTTATAAAAACTTCATAGCTGACAACACTGGCCTTCTTGTCTTCCAGATTTGTCGAGGACACCCTCACTGTTTCCCAGCATGTTTCCATCAATACTGAAGGACCATGCACGGTGACTGCTGCCCATCATGGAGCCATCTGTGGTTTCACACATCAGGAGGTATAGCATCTCACTTAGAGATCCCTTCAGATTCCAAAATATTACTCAGGGTTTTATTCAGTGTTGTACTGAGGACTTTTTCCAAGTTATTGAAATAGTTTGGGTTGGATGAGACCTTAAAGAACATATAGTTCTGACTCTCCTATTTTGGGCAGGACCACCTTCCACTAGACCAGGTTCCTCAAAGCACCATCCAGCTTTATCATAGAGGAGAATAATCAAAGAGAATACCATATCTCTCAGCAAAACATAGGTTTTATTATCAGAAATATGGTTATCATTTACTGAAGAACACCTATCATAAAATAACCATCCCAAGCATCACTACTTCATTATGTGCTTTAGACCATTTTTCCCAAGGTAATGTAAGGATGTATGCTCATTGTGAATGACATCCTTGTGGGAGGATATTAAATGGAGCTATTTTTTTTGTTTTGTCTTAACCTTCAAGCCCACTACAAATTAAGGTATCATTTTAAGTGCTGAAATGGAGAAGGTCCTTTTTAATTCAGTCTCTCTGCCTGTTCCACACTAGAAAGAAGAGTTATTTTCTTTGGAGACGAATGATTCGATAAGATCTGTCTGTATCCAACTATCTGATAAGCTGGGAACTCGAGATCCAATGTCACCTTTCATTTTACTTACTCCTTTATCTGTCCGTGGTGCAGGGATCTGGGGATACAGTTACTCCAAAGTTTTCACAATATTTTCTTAGCAAAAATTTATAAATTAAGTCCCCAAAGAATTATATTTTTTTAATCAAAAATGAAATAAGATTTCCTGAAAGTAAAAATAAATTAAAAAAAAAATTAAAAAATGGTTTAAAGGACTGAAAGCTGTAAATCATATCTCCTAGGAATATCTCTTGGCATTTGGAGTCCAAAACACAAAGTTTTGCCACCTGTCACTCAGTGGCCACTTGTGTTGTATTGGCCTAGCATTTCGACTGGACAAGTAAGAAACTGGTTAGTTTGGTGAAACATTAACCAGGCTAACAAGCTGTTCTTGGCTCCACATAAGCAGATAGTTACTCTTTTAATTTGTAACAAAATTTTGTGTAAAACACCTAGTATTTTGAGATGCACCTGTTCCCAGTATTGTATTTTGATATGACCACCTGACTCTAATTTAATGTTTAATGCTCTGTTTTGAAATTCAGGCTCACTACTTCAAAAGAAAATGGCCTGGAAAGATGACTTAAATAAATAATGATCAGTCAGTTATTATTATTCAAGAGAGGCTGCAACATAATGTATATTTTAACACCAATGGTGTTTATGTAATGCAATTATTGTGCTAGTAATGCAATTACTAAAAATTGCAAAACAAAACCGCAAAACAAAGCACAGTTTGGGGCTATTTATTTATTTACTTTTGTTACTGTATCTGTATCTAAAGCGAGGCTTTTCACAGGTCCTCTCCGTGGCATTTCTTATGCTCTGATTTGACCACATCTTGCCTTCCCTGATTAACTCACATCGATTTCCAGCCCAGCTTCCTCTATTTCAGCTTTAAGATTAAAAAAGGTTGCCTAGCATGTCCCTGGGCATGCCCACTCCATCTCTTTTTATCAGGCCAAGTCATCACGAAGGAGGAATCGCAGGAATCCCACTCGGGGCTCCGCCAGCCATTAGAGCTTGACCTGTGACTCTGGCATTCCTCTCGTCTCCTGTGCAGTCATTCCTTTGCTGCCACAGGAATTCCCAGTCGCTGCTGGCAGCCCTGGCCAGCTGCTTTGATCACCTGCCTTGCAGGGCACGCTTCCTGTAGGACAGAATTACGGGCACTGTGCCACCGCCCCGGCTGCAAGAGCAAACTCAGTGTTTGCCTCAGCTTCTGCCCTCAGTCAATAGATGGTAAATAAAAATACAAAAAAGTTTAGGCATTATTTTGGTTATTTGTGTCTGCCCAGTGAGGAAGATGCTCAGCTGATAAGATTGCTGTAGAAGCATGATGAGAAAAATAATCATCCCACGTTGTGGGAGATTCTCTGCACTAGTTTAGTTGACCATGGGAAAGGTGGCTTTTATCTTTTTTGTTTCTTTAAACACTGAAAACAAAAAACTGTATTTCCACTCCTGGCCTACCACCTTCTAGTGGATATATCATCTTCAATGCAAAGGCCTATCCTTGTGATTGTTCCCTGTCTTACACTAGATTTTCACATACTTGTCCTTCATCCTTCTCATATCCTTTATACAGCTGCATGGATATTTATGTAACCATATGATAATTTATATTTTCAGATGTCTTCTGTTTTCATTAATATTTAGAAAAGTTGTTCTGGTGCTTTGTTTCATGAACACAACCTTACAAATGCTACTGAGAAATAAATCCAAACCAATTACATAAGGAACATGGCTTGAGTTGTGCCAAGGTTTTCTTTTTTGCACTGCACATGCAAAGTTTGTCTAGTTAATTAAGAACAAACACAGCACAACTAGCTCCTACAACAGGAATTTAATTTCCTTGAAGCTAAATAAAGACCAAACAAAACCGTTCTTGTTACAATTCCCATCTTCAAAGGAGTTTATTTATTTCCTTTATAAGTCTGGACAGCCTTGAGCTCTCTGTGTTTAGATTAAATCAGCTCCAGAATCCTCCTGTCCCTCTTAGCTGTAAACAATGTTGAAGTGGGAATGATACCTCAGGATTGAAGCTGAAGTCAGTGGGATTAAGTGGGAAATGTTGCCAAGAAGCTGGAACAGCCCTGCCCTAGACTCCCATGGTCTTGAGCCCCAGCAGGTCTACAGCACTGGGGAGCAGCTCAATGACCATCCGCAGTTCACTTTTATTTCCCTGGAAGGGAAATCTGTTCCAACCACAGCAAACCAAACCACAGTGGAGACAGCACCTTGACACATGTGAATGTTGTGTGAATCCGTGTGATGCACTCAATGACCATCTTCATTTTCTCTCTTTTGTTTTTTTTGGTTTTAAAATGGAGAGCTGCACCTCCTAGTTACAAAAGTTAAACTACTTTTGTCCACTACATTCTTATTTGTAAAGGGTTTACGTCATTCACAGATAAATAAAATAAATCCCAGCATCAAGTCTAAATTTTTGACTAGTCACAAATATCCCAAATTTTTTTCTTCAGCATATTAAAAAAAATAAAATTCTTGAGTCTTTAAGCTTCCCCTGAGGAAAACAAATTGTCACTTTTCTCTCTGAAAGGTTTTGCTGGTGAAGCTTGGTGTGAGAAATGAATCCAGCCCGGGAGTGATGAGTGCTGGGTGTCTGGTGAGGACCCCAGGGGCAGCACGGGGGGGGACTGCAGCCCAGGAGGTCACCTGGCACACATTCCTTGTTTGGGGATACTTTGGGATGCTTTGGCATGCAGAAACTTTGCCTCTGATGCGTCAGGTGAGGCCAGGGTCTTGTGTGAAAGCTAGAATGAGGGAGCGTGGGAAAGCTGATTTCAGAGCATGATATCTTCCTGCTGCCTGCTGTGACGATTTCATAGTTTTGGATGCACGTTTTAAAAATAGTGTGGAATGTGAAACGTTCACTTTTCCTCACAAGGTATGGCCTGTACAGAGTGCCCTTCAGTTCAGAAAGAGGGTCCCTGAAATTTAATAGCCTTGGCTCTCCATCTTGGAACTCCTGGAGCCTAGAGCTTTCCAGCCCTTCAGAAACCTAGTTTAAATAATTCCTTGATAGAATACAGGTCATGCATGGCATTCTCTCATCAAACTGCTTTTTATGCCATTCAAGTAAATAAATAATAAACAAATTAGATTGCTAGTAATAAGCAGAGAGTAAAACAGTGTTTATCAAGAAAATTATGATGAATTATCCTTTGAACTCTGCTAAGGATGAAGAAACCCACGAAGAAGAAAATTCTAATTTTATTTTTAATTAAGATTAGTTATAAACGTATTTTAAGACTTTTAGAACCAGTGAAGACAAGATTGCCTGCATTAACTCAGAATGGAAAACCTGATTATTAAAGTAGAAATTACAGTTACAATACGAAATATGGTACAAACATGCTCTACATAAACTGTACGTAGAGCCCAAGGAGTTTTTTCTCCTCCTTGAGCAGGGAACTCTTCCTGGTGTTGCTCTGTGATGAACACTGGCCAGAAGAAACAGAAAGCTCACACCGGGACAGGGCCATGCTGTGAGTGCTGCTCTTGGAAGAAGAGGAGGCATTTCAGTACCTGAGGAGAACACAATAATAATGGAAAGCTTTAAAAGGTATTTTAAAATTATTTTCAAAAAGGAGTAACTCTCCTGAGGATACGATGGTGCATGATAAATTCTGTTCTCCAAAGGCCATTTCTTTTAATGAAAATGATGCTTAATTTATGTAGATAGAATAATTTTTAAACAATTTCAATTCAATTTTTTATCATTATTGTTACAAATATCTGATCATTTTAGTTTTCAAAAGACAGAAAAGGTGAATATCTCTACCAAGTTTGTCACTAAATTCTATCATTGTACTGGGCATGTTTTGCAGGTTGTCTGCTTCTTAATCTATTCTTACAATTGCAGAAATAATTGCATGTACCCTCATTTGCACAGTACTTTCAGATCCAGGGGGGAATATACTATAAAAGCATTAAGTGCTATCTTACTGGTGACAAGTATATTAAAAATTACTTCAAATTGTGCATGGAGAAAATGTTGCCAGACCTGAAAGTAATTTTTATTGCATCCTTTTTGTATTACACAGGCAATAATATAACTGTCATAAAGCTTTAACACATGGGGGTTTTTTTTGGTTTGTTTGTTTGTTTTTTTTTTTATTAGAGGTAATTTTGCAATTGGTTGCACAATATATCTTAGGAGAAAAATGAGACCGATAAAAGTATTTTGCTGTTTCATCTGTAGCATGCATGATGGTTCAAACATTACCAAACTGAATTTCCAGCCATCCTCTGGGGTTGCAGACTGGCCATGAGCTGCTGGTGAGCTGCACCTTGCCTGGAGAA
This sequence comes from Polioptila caerulea, assembly GCA_013397295.1. Taxonomy (NCBI): domain Eukaryota; kingdom Metazoa; phylum Chordata; class Aves; order Passeriformes; family Certhiidae; genus Polioptila; species Polioptila caerulea. The sequence continues at coordinate 816,233 of VYXF01009753.1, forward strand.
GTCATTCTTGTGCCCTGAACTGTCCCATCACCATCACCTTCATCGCCACCATCATCACCATCACCATCATCACCATCATCTGTCGTGCTCTGGGGTCTGGGAAAGCCACAAAACCCACCACTGAAATGGCCTGGTTGTTTTTCTAGTGAAGAAAAGCAGGAAAAGTCAGATTTGGACGGGAAACATTTCCAAGAGACAGAGTTAGTCACAAGGAAGGTTTCAGCACGATAACGCCGAGGAGGAAATCCTATCAGTGTGGGCAAGAGCTAGAATAAACAAGTCACTACAAATACTTCTTTCCCCTTTAATAAATATTTGACTGAAGTCATCAACCTTGCCTGAACTGGACCTGTATTTGATAACAGACCATTCCTCCCTCTTACAGCTGAAAAGTGGGTTTGCTTGTTTTACAAAGCAGAGCTTGCAAATCTGTTTGCACCCAGGATCTGTTTTCTGCCCTGTACATCAGCAAACAACTGAGAACTGTGAGTACAGGTATACTGTAAAAATCTGATTACATGGCCTCTATTCTTGTTAATCAAAGCTAGTTAGTGAATATTTATCCCAGCCCACAAATCAATTTTTTTTCTGAAAAGTCATGATGCTTACAGCACCCAGAGCCATGTGCCTTTGAGGTACAGAGAACCCAAACTTTAGCAGTTCAGAGCCACACCACCATGCCCTGCACATCACTGATGATGCAAAACAGGGCATGGATCTCCACTTTATTTGTCTCAATTACACTGTTTGGTTTATAGGGAAGAAATAATTCAAGTATTCATATGGTCCAAATTGTTTTTCCTTTGTTTCAATACACTCAGAGTGCTGAGGTACACAGGATGAAGGATGAGAACAAACCTGAGAAGCACTGAAATTGCTTATGACCGATTGCAGTGTGTTCCACTTCACCTTTGCTTTATTCCCCTTTGCCTCTGCTTTCTGAATTTTCTGCCTAATTATCAGACCCTAGCCTGGGGCTGCAAAACCTCTCTGGCCAGCAGAAAGAGCTGTGATCTTTCCAGCCAGCCCTTGGCTTTTGAATGTTTTCACAGCTATCAGCTTCTTGACATCTGCTGCCAACAGTTTTCTTGCACCACGTATCTGTAAGTGTATGGTCTCTTGTTCAAATGCATGAGATGCCAAAATATTCAGAGTCCTAAAGAGAGAGAAGCCATCATGTATGAGTTTGGGGGAAGATCTGTGTGATTTCACAAGCAAGGGTGGCAATTCTTCCGCAAATCCTGCGAGGTTTGCACAGGATGTGCTCTGCTCTGCTCTCTAGTGCACAACACAGCTGATAACTACCGAGGAAGCTCCATGGATTCCTGGTAACCAGAAACCACAACAGCCTCATTTTCCTTACACTGATGCTGCTGGAGCAGCAACTTCTAAAAATGTCATGCTTCTATCTGTAATGCAGTGTTTCACATAGCCAGAGACCTCACAGGAAATACAGCAAAGCTGTTACAGCTCTGTGTGAGAGACTTGGAAAAATACATTATGTCCTAAAAGCTAAAGAAAAACATGGCACAAATTGCCAGGCTGTCTGAGAGCCAAGGTGTTGGATAATATTCTTATCTCAAACTGTGTCCTGTAAATTGCGTACAGAAAGGACTCAGAGATCAGCAGAGTTTGCAGATTAAAATACCACCACCATTTATTTTAGCTGAGGAAAGGGCATTGTGGGCTGGTGCTCCATAAGGAACCTCACGGGGAGGGAAATCCTCAGACCCCCCAAAATTTGTGCTTACCATTACATCAGCTGCCTTACCACACCAAGACTCCCCTCCACAGGCCATAGTATAGATGTTTAGGAGGAGGAAAATTTCTGAAGCATTTTTCCACTGCTATATTTCTTCTAATATTATTTTAATCAGTTTCACAGCATGTTCTCAGTAGATCCAAAGAGTGAGCAAAGTCTTTCTGTGGCTAATCTACTGACCATAAATTCTCAGGCAGTAGTGAAAGCTTGTGTGACCTCATGGATAAAGTGTTTGCTTCATATTTTGAAGGCCATAAATTCAAATCCTGCTAATAGTCTCTTTTTATTAAATGTCTCATAGCTTATTTTCAGCGGTATAATTACACACTAGGTCAGTTAATTATTACTGAATTCCTCCAGCAACAGCAAAAAGGGCAAACTACCCGCTAAAAACAACTTAGCAAGTAATACTTACAAAATGATTAGCAATTTAAACAGTCCTATTAAATGAGACAATTAAGTTTAAGTAGTTTTCTCATTAGAGTGATTTTCTGTACTCATAACTGTACAGAAGCCTTATAAGGCTTTGTGGGAACTGGGGACCTCGATGTATTTCCATGAATGTAAGTGTTCCATGACTGGGGCTCATGTGTGTGTATCTGATGAAAGGATTTGGGCTGGGGGGAATTTATAAACAGGCACATGGGAGAAGTCAGTCAGAGAGAGAGAGAGAGATCAGTTTTTTTATAACAGACTCTCATTTACCTTGCTGAAAGAGACACCACAGGCCTTTCCTGGCCTCATTGGAAAGGGCAGCCCTATTCAAGTCTGTAAGAGCAAATAATACCTTGTTGAGAACCCACATTTCTTGGAGATGTGAGAAAATAACCCAAGTATAACCTCTCTTCTGTGGGCCTTCGTGGTCGTGCTGTAACACTTTGGGTGGAAACACCTCGATTTCCCCAGCTTGGGGAAACATATAGTTTCTCAGGGCTGAGTACCAATGTTTTGGCTTACACTGAATAATGCTCAACAAAATAGATAATAAGCCATGGAAAATGTAGATGGATAGATAGATAGATATACAGATAGATAGATAGATAGATAGATAGATAGATAGATAGAGATAGATAGATAGATAGATATACAGATAGATAGATAGATAGGATATAGCTATGTGCTGGAAAGTCAGCCTGTGTGCTTTAGTCATGTTTTAGGGTGTTTAAGAGATTTCTGATTACCAGTTGTGTTTTATTTCCTGATTGCCTCTTTCTTTAAAAGCGTTGGGTGAGTGCAATGATGCCAGGCAGTGTGGGAATGACAAATTTTTCAAGTGGCTCCCTGGGCAAGCTCAGACAAGCCCAGCCTGGCTGTGACTCCTGGGTGAGAGCGTAAGAGCTCTGTGTTCACCATCAGGTGTGTGCCAAGAGAGGGGCATGGAGCTGGGGAGAATTTGTCCTTGCCCTGGAGGACTGCAGCTTTGCCAGCAAGTTGGATGAAGGGAGCCTTCAACAGCTGCCAAAGCCTCAAGCAAACCAGCCCTGAAAGGTTTTTATACCTGTATAAAAGTGTACAGCTTTGTATTTATAGAGTAGTGCTTTTTTTTGTGACAATTTTATCTTAACGTGTCAGAATTTAAAAAGAAAATGTGTGGCATGAATAAGGAAACAAATGGTTTCTTTCCAGAGGTGACTTTCAAACTAAAGCCAGGACCATTTGTCTTCAAGCTCATTTCACATTAGGATGTGTTTCTCACAATATGTTAAGCCCTAAGGGGAATGCTAAGATGAAAAATGTGTTTTAATTATTTCGTATGGGTTAAACAAAGAGACTTGAAACTTTATCTCTTCTTTCTACAGCCATCCATGCATGAAATTAAGAGAATTCTATAATGCACACAGCAGAAAATAGAGTACCAGGAGTACAATGAGGTTGAAATCCAGCACAAACACCACACTGGATAAAGAGGGGAGCAACTTCTCTGTGTGGAAGTAATCCCACAAAATTCCCTTGTAAGGTTTGTGTACAAAACAATTGTGTGTCTCTGCAGTTATTTTGCCTTGTATTACAGACTAAATTAATTATCAGTGGCAGAGAGGAATCTGTGAGAGGAAGCTGAAGTTGTCAGTGGGAACACACAGTGATATTGATGATTTCACAGCTGAGGATTTACTTTTGCCATCTATGATACAATGTGGAAATGCTTAGTTATCCTGAATATGTGCCACCTAATGTCTGGGGCAAGAAGTAGTGTGAGGTAACCTTGTGTCTGCTTTCCTTCTCTGGGGCAAAAATCACAGAATCACAGAATGGTTTGGGTTGGAAGGGACCTTGGAGATCATCTGGTTCCTTGTCCCCCTGCCATGGGCAGGGACACCTTCCCAGAGCAGGTGAATCACTGTTGTGGTTTCTGTTTGCCCTCCAAGCTGCATGGCTGAAGCCACATATTGAGGCCAATATTCCCTTCTCCCAGAGCACAGGCTGGTTTGGCAACCAGGGCTGAAGGATGAAACAACACTCAAAAAGTGTTCAGTGACCGTGCTGAGCTCAGCTACAGCGACTCCCAGGTCCTGACTTGAGGTGCAGGGACAATGGGAATGAAACACTGATGAGCTGAGGGTAGCAAATGACATTTTGGAGTGCTCTCTGGGGAGAGAGGAGCAATTTCCAGACACCTCTCTCGTGCCATACACAAATGTGCAATCAGTAAAGGCAACCTTGATGTTATGTTTTCACTGGGAATTTAAAACACTTGTTATATCCCAGAGGAGTTGGACACAGCCTGTGTGTTTGATGAAGACTGGTTTGGCTTGTGCACTAGCACACTTTTTTTGATCATTTCTCCTTAATTAAAATGTAGCTCCACCAATGACTAACTGATTCAAAAAATCTACTGTCACAAATTTTAATTTATAAGATGTTACTTGTCAAAGAAATTTTCTTTGTTCTTTACATGATTGAGTGCCCAGTGATTGCTCTTTTGTTTCAAGAAGACTTTTTTTTAATGGAATAAAAATTAGAGATGATATTAGAATTGCTAAATAGGGTTCATGAGTAACAAGAAACCAGAACTGTCTATTAGAATACAAGCTGGGAAAATAATTCATTTGACATTCAATTAAGAAGACTATATGATAATTTATTTTTTTTCCTGTGTTTTATTTCTCAATTGTCAACTTTTTTGTTCCTTAAACTGTAATTCAAAAAGGACTGAAAGGAAGTAAGTGCAGTTAAATTGGTACACAAGCGTGTTATATACACAGGAGGTCTTTAAAACTCATCTGGGTTTCTTTAATCTTGGCTTGGATGATCTTTACTGAGGTTGTAGAATATATGACCCACTGCCAAGAAAGAATCCTAAGCAGCATAAACTGAGGAAATGGCATTCTTCCCTTATCCCAGCTGCAAAAAACCCAAGTAAAATCTAGAGCAGCCATATTGTGCTGCAAAGCAAATGTCTGAATATCAGTGCTGTCAAAATCCGTGGTTGTGCTCCTCTGTCACTGTGGCCATGATTATGGCTTCCTGAGAATAAATTTATTTGCAGTTTTGCACAATCTGTGTTTATATTTTTAATTTTGTTTGAGTTCTGTGCCTTATTTCATAGCAATGAAACAGTAAGGCAAAGTTAATTAGCCCAAGCAGCGGAGAAGAGCAATTAGCACTCCCCAGCTCCTTGCAAAAAAGACAGTGCATCTTTGGAAAACACAGGAAAATAGCAGGAAATTGGGAAGGGGAGTGAGGAATGTGCTGGTATATTTACCAGATAAGGAAAGAAAACATACTAAAAACATTAATGCTGCAGTGCAAAGAATCCCTGCATCAGGCTTTCAAATGGTCCCTCTTCCTCTCGGTGGATGTCCTTTATTCTGTATCCACTGCTGGTTTTGCCAGCCATAATCAGATGCAGGGATCAAAGGTAGCAGGTTGATGTGGGATGCAACGGATGGGAGCAAAGAAAAGAAACCCAAGGAGAACAGGGCTTTGCTGTTTTTGCATTAATAAGGTCAGACACACACGTGTGCAGCCTTGGAATCAGATCCAAACATTGCTGCAAAAACAGGGAAGTGAAGGAGTACAAGGAGTTAACAGAGCCAGTCATTGTGCAGTAAAGTAGCTTTGCTGAGCAGGTTTGCTCAGGAGAGACAGTTCATGGATTCTGAGTATTTGAAAACCCTCAGAAATGCCTGCCTGCCATCAGCTGTCTATCTTTAGGCAGCCCTTGGTGCTGTGTGTATTTGAACTGTTTATTTGGATTGTGTTTTGTTTACTTCCTCTGGTTTGCTCCTGTGCCACCCACAGAAATCTCTTGGCTGCTGTCCCCAAAGGACAAATAATGCAGCAAAATAAATATGTAACACGATAGAGAGAAAAATAAAAATGGGAGAGGCCACAGATGTATTTGATACGACCAAAAAAAAAAAAAAAAAGGGATCATGAGCTCAGTTTCAGTTTGGCAAGAGCGCTCCTTGCCTGGTAATTTCCTCTGCCCTCCTGCATTGGATTTGCAGTCTGAAAGCTGCCACCTCGCACGTAAACCAACCTCAAAATCTGCTACTGAGTAATCATGCAATGCAAAAGTCAGCTACATGAGAAAATGGAAGAATTTGTCTCAAGTAACAGATGAAAATGTGAGACAGAAGTGTGCAAGCCAAACGGGAGGTGTGCAGAAATTGTTGATGGTGATGCATGTAGTGAGTCAGGGCTGTGTGCTGGAGTCTGGAAACAGAAGGTTTCAGAAGCAGCCTGAGGAATCCTTCTGGAGGGATTTGAACTGTGCCAGTGAGGGTTCCCCGCATGGATGACTGTTCCTCAAACCCTCCCACCCTCAAAACTCCCAGCAGTTTCTATAGATAAAATCATAGAATCATTTAGTTGGAGAAGACCTCAAAGATCATTGAGCCCAACCATTAACCCAACACTGCCAAGGTCACCACTCAACCACATCCCTAAGTGCCACACCTTTTATATGTCTGTCTTTTACATGTCTGCTAGGGTGGTGCCTGAACCACTTCACTGGGCAGCCTGTTCCAGCACCTAACGAGGCTTTTGGTGAAGAAGTCTTTTCTAATATTCAATCTGAACCTTCTCTGGCACAACTTGAGGCCATTTCCTCTGCCTGTCACTGGTTGCCTGGGAGAGGAGGCTGATCCCCACTTGGCTACAGCTTCCTTTTAGGTGTTTGTAGAGAGTGATGAGGTTTCCCTCGAGCCTCTCTTTCTCCAGGCTAAACACTCCTAGCTCCCTCAGCCACTTCTCTTTCTGCTTCAGACCTTTCCCCAGTTTTGTTGCCCAAGGTTTCAACCTTAAGATGGCCCAACAGAAAGGATAAGCAGGATCAGCTCCTTGGGAGAAATCTTAATTCAAAAGGAAAGGTTCCAGGAATGGCAAACTGGATGGGTTTTTTCCTTAGGCTCAGAAGGACACTGAGGTGTGCACTTTGATAGGACAAAAACCAAGGAGGCAAAGCAGTCACATCAATGAGCCCCAATAATAGGATCTATCCCCTGTCCTGCTGGAATCAGTGGGCACAGGGACATCGACTGCCCTTTGGATACAACTATGCTACTTCAGCCAGGGGCTTCAATCCACTTATGGAAGTAAAGAACGGCTTTCAATTACACTGGTTTTCCATGGAGTATTTATAAAAATAAGTCATTGCAGATAGTTTTAGTTAATGCCATTCATAACCAGCACGTCCCAACAAGAGCTCCCTAGAAACTCACAGTCCTGAACTACTTAAACCAACAGGAGTCTTTGATGGCAGCAGAGTTCTCCATGACTTCCAAGCAGGGAAGAAGGAAGTGTGCAGCAGAAAGCAGTATTGTGTAGTCACTGCATTAAAGCATTCAGTAATGGGCAAACAGGAGAAATGAGGGTAAACAAAACAGTGTGTGTTCATGGAGGTAGGCATGATACACCTCCAGGGGTGCTGTGAGCACAGAAATCAAGTCCAAGTGACTCAGCATCCAAGACAAGCACATTTATCTTTGGGACATGTTCATTGTTCCTCCTGCATAATGGCATATTATATTCTATTACAGAGTATAATACAGAGTATTATGGTAGAAGTATTTACACATCTCTAATGCATACAGCACTTTTGTACAATAAATGTTCCATTGTTTTCCCGTCAGTGGCAAATGCAGTTGCTCTGCTCGTGTATTTATTTTTCTCTGTGGTGATCTGTAATTCTGTTCAGAGTTTTGGTGTGTGTTTCATACACCAGAACAGCCAGAAGTATAACCAACTCCTTTATGACTCCCAATTAACTTTTAACCTTCAGTTTCCTATTTCCTATGTAACTTCACAAAATAAATACCAGCTCCATGGCCACTCATATGCAATAGTCCTGGAACCCTTTGGTGTGCACGGCTACAGGAAAAAGGAAACAGGACTTTAACTCCTTGAGACCTGAGTCATCACCAGCCTTTGAGAGTGTAAACAGTGGGAAGCATATTCAGAAAGCAGAAAGGAACAAAACAAGTCAGTGGGGACAGAGAAGTCAATACTGCAAGGGAGTGAACCCACTGCAGAGATGAGAGAACACCCCTGTCTGAAGGTGGTGTTAAAACAACAGCGTTAATGAGGGCATAGGAAAGGCAAATCAAAACAAACCAATTAAACACAGCATTTCAAGTTTTGACCTCCCTTTAAGCCATACAATTATGCAACATAACAATTATGGGCAAAATTATTTTTAAAAGACTGCTTTACTCAGGAAAACTTTAAAACCTGATGTGCCCTGATAAGAAATATTACTTTAAAGTAAACCTGAACTAAAGGTTTAGAAGTAAATAATAGAGCCCTGAAATAAAATCCTGGAAAGGCTTTAGGTTAGGTCAATGAACTTACTGGCACCTAGAAAATCAGTGCTGCTTTCAGATATCTGTTGCAACAGAAGAAGAACAGCCATAGCTTATGAAAGGATATTCCTTTATCAGTTTGAAAATGAGGCTCCCAGACCATCTTCTACAAGATTTCAGATGTTTTATTTAGTGGTGATTCCTTGCAATGTGAGTGAAAAATCCTTTGAAGAACAGATTATCCCCTCTGAGGGCTGGGACCTAGATACTAACATACAAAATCATTTTCCTATTTGCTTCCTTTCCAGATGTCCTGGGAAAAGAGCAAGGGAAGGGGTTGCTGTTGCTATTAGGGTGTTCTCTTTATGAGAGCTGCTTTGATAAGAGGAAAGTTTTTCAAGCTTTCTCCCAATGTTCTGCTTCTTTACATCAGCCTAGAAGTCTAGAGAAAATTTAGAGAGGGGCTGGAACTCATGTTTTTTGTGAAGGATTCTCTAATCACAGCATCCAACTGACTGCCAGCAGGAACCAGGGGATGCTCCAGGTCCCCCCTGCCCTTCCCTGAAGGTACAATCTGCCCCAGAGCTCAGCTGTAGCTGAAACACAAAATGCTGATCTGCAACCACAAAGTCCAAGTAAAGCCCTCTACAACAGCCCTGTTTTGATTTTGCCTGTTGTTTTTTATTCTTATTTTTAAGTATCCTGAAAATTATAAGCTTAAGCAACTAAAAGAGATTAATTTTCTCAGAAACAAGACTACCAAATGCTAAGAATCAGTATAGCCCCACTATGTGAAAGATTCCTCCACAGTCACTAACAAGAAAAGAAATAAACACCAAAACCACAAACAAACCCACCCACACCACACTCCTCCCAAAACCCCCCAAACCAACCAAAAAAACTGCAATTCCAAGCTAAAAGCTTTTTTTGTCTTGATTGCTCCTTTTAAGGATTTTTAACTCCCCTGGGCTTCACCCACCATCCCAGGTGAATGACATGGGTTCTGCAGGCAAGGCTTTGGAGCAGTGATGGATGAATTTATAGCAATATAAACCTTGGACAGAGAGGTAAAAAGGCAGTTTTTTATGTCTGGGGGCGAGCTCTTAGCAGGGAAGAGCCAATATCTGGTGATGCTTGTCGGACTGGTTGGGAGGGAGAACGTGAGCCTATTTCCCTTTAGTTAGAAAGCAAGCAAAAATAGGGAATATGTGAAGTTATTTCTTCTAAACTCCTTTTTCTTGTAGGAGCGAGTTGTAGTCCTGGAATAAGAGGGATTTTATGTTTCTTGATGCAGTATAGCAATGAGTGTTTAGTGAGACTGAAGGCTGCTTTATATCCTTGAGAAATGTCTCCTGTGACTGCATAGGAGGGAAAAGAAAGAAGATAAAAGGCAGAGTGATGGTAGAAGAAGGGTGAGAGATAATTTATGCAACTCCCCCAGGTTTCATTAAGAGGTGTGGGAAGAGGTAAGGGACGTGCAGACCTTTTCAACATCTCTTAACCCACCATAATGGTTCTCAGACTTTGGGTGATAATTTGTAAGGTTTCAGTTAAAATGTGAAAATATTAAATTCAGGATTCTGCTGACAAAGGAGAGGTGTACTGCTGCTTTGTTTTCTTGCTACTGATTACAAGGTCTCTTGACTTAATGATGTTAAGCCATGAAACAGTTTTAGTAAACCAGCCTATAGAATTAAAAAAATACAACAGTCTTATTGTAAATATAAATTTCCAAGGCCTATGTTCTGCACTTAATTTGTATTTTTCTAATGATTCAAAATATGTATAAAAATAAAAGATAGTTATGAGAAGGGACTTGGCGTTTAAAGCCATATTTCTGTAATAAAGTATCTGCAGAAACATGATGGTAATTCTGTTGAGTTCAAATACAGTATGATCATGAAAAGTGTAATTAAATTACAATTTAAAATATGTGAACCATCTGCACTGCAGTGTGAATCGTAGTGCTACACAGGGAATATTGATGATGAGTTTTGTATTGTGCATTCAGATAAAATCTGAAGCTCTGCCTATTTTCCAGTCCCTTCAGCATTTGTTATTAGTAGAGCATTCCCCTTGACCTTTTGTAACTTACTAGTTTTACACTTCCATGCCTCCATAAGAAAAAAAGCTGAGCCTAATATGTTTTATTTTGTGTATGCTTTCTCCAAGTTCGTAGTCAAAGTAAAAGGAACAGAAATGAACTTGCAGGAGAAATTCTTGCTGAATTGTGCTAATGCTAGTAGCAAATATATGAAGGGGTAGCAGCTGAACTGGATTTACAACTCTGGTGGAGACGTGGGGTTATCTTTAATATTGCTGCTGGGCTTTTTTTTTACTTTCCCTCCCCAGCTCTGCCTGGGACACA
>VYXF01009753.1:827853-868456 GCA_013397295.1 Polioptila caerulea
GATGGGGCTCCAGCAGCAGGTTACCCAGCAATGCTGTACAGGAGCCTCCAGCTCCTGCTTGATCCTGCTGCAATTCCCACAGCTGCTGGCTTCCAGCAGGATCTCAGGCTCATTCCAGGAGGATGGTGTGCAGGGCAGGAGAAGAACAGGCACTTAGGGGCTCTGGTGGAGAGGGAGGAGAAATTAAAGGGGAGCACTCGCTGGGGGGATGAACAGAAGCTGCGGGGATAAATATTGGTAAGATATTGGCTTAAATATTCCAAGAAGCCATTCAGGGAGGCTGGGCTGTGCAATTGGGCATATCCTGTCGAATCAGAAGTGCAAACTGAACTGGTGCTTTGTAGGATGGTTCCTTGCAATTTCTCTCTCCTGCATTTTCTGTTTAAGAACAACCTTAGGAAAATTTTGCTGCTTTGCTGAGTGAGGGAGTATAGGGAGCAAAACATTTTGTGTATTGTGGTGAGTTGGTGTTTTCCTGGACTGTGACGTGAACTGCTTGTCTACTTTGGCTCTAACTGCTGAAAATCTGAGTACATTTAGGGCTGGATTGGCCACCTCATGCTCTTGCAGACTTAGACAAGGGGAAGAATTAAAAGCAGGGAGGAAGGGGCAAAGACAGCTGGTTTTCAATGTTTGTTTGTTTTGGTTTTTGTTTTTTTATCAATTGGTTTCAATGGTTTTGATGAAGAGAAAAGCTTTTTTGAGGAAAAAGAAAAACAAGAATGAAGAGTGCTTCAGACAACATATTTTACATATGAGTGCTATGTAAAATGATAAACAAAGGGGATTAATTTAAAGGAAAGTGAAAACAACCAACCAGCATTGGGAGCTGGTGCAGAATTGATGTTGCATCAGGTATCCCTATACATTATGCATAAATGTCACACGGGAGTGTGGATAAATCCAGAAATGTATCCCCAAAGCTGCACCCAGCAGTCTGAGGTGACTGAGTCTCCAAGGTACAGAGACTGCATCTTCTGCAGGATTTATTTTTGCATAGGTTTTGAATTGAAATTAATGAAACATTAGCCAACTTCGAGTAAATTTTGGAGTACACTCAGTAAAATCAGTCATTAGTAGAATCCCACTACAGCAAGAAAATTGCCATAAATACTGTGGGTCTATAAAATCCACTGATGGAAATTCTTTTCTAGTTTTGGCAGGACACTGCTGATAATTTAGCAACTCTGAGGGGATTCCTGTTGTCTCTCTTAGCTGAGAACTGTGATCAGCTGTGGAGCTCCTCATGCTAAGGAGAGATTGCTTCTGTAAAACAAAACCACCACTCGTGCCCTACAGAAAAAGTAAAAAATGCAGTTGTATTGAAAATTCTTGAAAAAATTCTTTTTTTCTTTTTTTTTTTTAATAATCAAAGTATATTATGTAGACAAATCTAAGTGGGTAAAAGGAATGTAAAAGTTATTGATTGCTTCCTATTTCCTGCTGAGCAGTGTGCTGGCATCAGGGGGTGTGCTCCTGGTAGGTTATTTTTATTAATTGTATGTGGTGTTGTTTACACATTTAGAAATATTTCTAAGCGATGATTTCCTTACACCTAAATGATCCTAATTTGATTGAATGAATATCATCTCTTAGGAGTATGAGTAATGAGTAATGAGTAATCGATGTTTCTTTTGCTGCAACAAACCTAGATTTGCATTTTTATCAATTCTTAAACATAGGTCACAAGCTATTTATTATTCTTAAGATGATTTAAAAAGACCCCCACCAAACCATTGAACTGACTGTTCTAAACCCTTCCTTCCATTTTACATAAAGAATAAGAAAACTTAATGTCTTTCTCCAGGGTGAAATGTGTCTATATTAGACCAGTTTTAAACAAATTTATTGTTTGTCTGGAACAATTATATTTAGCTCATTGAGATTATCATGCATGATTTGCATGTCTAATAAATAATGCATATTCCAGCTAGTCCCCGAGACCCCCAGAACAAAGACAAACTCCCAGTGGATTTCTGGCAGATAGAAATTTAACATAAAATATATATAAATGTCTCAATAACTTAGTTCTTAGAGCTTTCCTTGGGGTGTCTGAACCTGGTCCCTGCCTGCTGTGCTGCTTCCTATTGTTCAGGACTTGCCTTGCAATAGTTCTCTAAGCTAAAGAAGCTTAACTTGATTGTGATAGTTTTGAAATAAAGAAACTGTCTGGTTTTATGTGTAATGTCCAGCATTGTCAAATTGTGTAATGAAAATTATTAGCAGTTAGGTAAAAGTAAAACTGGGGGTCAGAGGAAGAGAGTTGGCAAGGGACATTCTCATGTATTGCAGCCATGAGCTTGTGTTTTTCCACTGTCCCATGGACCTCTAAAGAACAGCAAGGAGCACACAGTTGTAACTACCTGGCCTCCTGGGTAGGTCTGAGAGTATTTTCAATGTCCTGGGTACGTTTTTCCTGTGACTCTCCCTGTCATGCCTTCCTGCAGAGGCAAATCAGAGCTGGGACACTCAGCTGTGGTGCAGAGCTCTCACACCAGTCCTTTGACCAAGGCTGTTACTGCACCTGCACAGGGAAGCTGCAACATCAAAGGCAGCACATGAAAGGGAGAAAAAGCCCAGTAAATTTAGGGATTTGATTATTTGTGTAAATCATCGTAGATACGGCATCTTTCTTTGATGTAGCCAGCACAGCAAGAGGTTGGAAGGTCATACTTGAATGTAAACTGCTTTCCAGCTCCAGCATTGATCCTCCTCCAGAGCAAAGCTGTGGTGCAGTGGCTTCCCCCTCTCGTTCCTCCCCCTTTGCAGAGCTTCCCTACAGAGCTCCTGCTCATTCATTACTTATGCATCTGCTGGAGAGAGCAGTACCAAGAGATGCTCATGAATAGCCCAGTCTCTCTTTTTGCATCCTCAGGGATCCAAACTAACCCTCCAATTATGAATTATAAGAATATTTCAATGAAGCTTCGATGTGCATGCTGAAATCTCCTGGGAATGGAGCTAGAGGCACCCCAATAAAGTGATGGTTTTAGCAAAACCAGGTTCCTGCTGGAGACAGGTGCCCTGAACCTGGGAGATGCAAACTGGGCTCCTCTCAGTGCTGACAGGAAGCCCAGAGCTGAATGTCACTCTCATCTCCAGTCTCACCCAGATCAGGGGGAGCATATTGGTTTTGAACCAATAAATGGTAAATTAAAAAGCTTACTAGCTGTTCAGAACCCTACATAAAAAATTATCTGCTGTTTTAAATCATACTTGATCAAGATAACTGTAGCTCATTTGCCAAAGCTAATTAGCTTGGGCACTGTTATCAGTGTCTGCCAAATAATGTGGAGTTTTATCCAGGAAAAGTCTTCATTGAAAGAACTTGGTAAAATCTCACCTTGCTGGTCCATGGCAAAATGGCATTAGCTGACTTACCCAGCTTGGTGCAACTGCTTAAATGAGCTGCAATTCTTCTCTTTGATGTCCTGCATGGCTGGGAATTCACAGGGCAGGCTTGATGCAGGAACCCTGGTGAGCCTAGAGCTTGAATTGCAGCTCAGGATTACTTTGACCTCACTCCTGCCAGCTCCTAATCATGAGAGATATCTTGGTGAAGTCAGGGTTGTCTTAATGGAACAAGATATTTTTAAGGTCTGATTTTGTTCTTGTGTTTCTTATGCCACAAGACCTCTGTCTCCCTGTGCTTTTAACTGAAAAGCAGCTTTCAAATACAGAATTCCAAGGCCATTATTGTCCTCAATGTAGTGAGGGAAGTGTTTTAGGGCTGTGAACTTGAAGGAATAGAGATGTTCCTGAAGTGGAACTCTTTAGTCCCTTTTGTCATTATCATTCTGTGGGTATGGGTGAATTATCAATAATCACTTTGGAGGGGCAGGATGTCCAAGCTCAAGTCCAGTTGTTTCTGTGGATTGGGCAGACAACAGGAGAAAAGCAGTGATGTACTGACAAATTACCCATGGGATATTACAGTGATCTGTCCCGTGTGGCTGTTGAGTGGATTAATTAGTGATGCTTGGTAAAAGAGTCACAATTAATGTATTTTATTAGCCTGCTTTTTTTTCCCCCCCTTTTATTTCCCCCCTCCATGAAATTGCCTGTGAGAAGCCTATGGACTTTTAAAATTGCACGTAATTGGGATAACAGTCTGGATTTCAAATGCTCAGACAGCAAAGCAACCTTCCTGTCTGCCCTGTCACACAGAGACCATGCAGATCACAGTCCCAAAATGATGCCACAAATGTGTTCCCTTATTTCCTCACCTGCTCTCTGAACTGTGTAGCTAAGGGGGAGCTGGCTCTCACCTGCCTGGGCCTGTAACACCTCCAGTTCTGCCCAGCTCTAGGACACACAGTGGGTGTGGGGCTTGTCCGCAGAAGGGCTGGCTCTTCCCTCAGCCTACAGTCTGTTGTACAGTGCTCCACTCCAAAATTTTTGCCATCAGGCAACAGCGACATCATTCAATAGCTTGTGCATCAGTGAATGAATTTTGCCTTTAACACACCAGTGATGAGCTGCTGCAGGCAGTGACCTACCCTCTCAAATCAATGAAGATGACTTGGAGGAAAAAATGCCAGTGGTGATGAGTTTAGAAAATAAAAAGCACATTGTTGGGGTCGTATTTGAGCCTGTACTATTGAGGGGAAACAGATGATCTTTCAGATCAGACTAGCAGCGACTTAAAGATACTGTAACATTTCAATCCTGAATTCCAGACAGCTCTGAGAGAGGAAACTGCCATTTCCTATCCCATAATAATGCATAATTACTTTAAAAATACTTCAAATGCATCCCGAGGCACAGAAAAATATCCTACATCTTGAATACAGATTATGCACAGAGTACACAGGATGAAACAGGAAAAGTGTTCTTTGAAAAGCATGCCTCATATACATTTGTTCTGCTGAAAAAAAATTTTTGGCTCTTCTAAATTAATTTTAATTGTGCAGTCAATTCATGCTGGAGTGGAAGCCTCTAGTGAGGTAGAGAAAAATGCATTATATTTTCTTTACATGCAAGTGGCATTTTAAAGCATCACACAAAGAAAGAAAATTACATCTGCATCATAGATTTTGTACTTCATAGCAAAAAATTGCACTTTAAATCTCATTATTTAAAGCAAAAGATTAAATAATATGCATGAAAGCAGACCAGTCACTATCATTTCAGAGAAATTATCCCTTTGTGGTTTCAGAAGGAACCAGGCACTTTATGGGGTGGTGTGTCAGGGAGGGGAATTAAAATTCTCAGGAGTTAATTGCTTGGGATTAACTTTTAAATTCCCTAAAAAATATATCCAAGAAAAACGTTTGTCTATTTTTATTTCTGGCAAAGTTGTTTCTTTTCATGTGAACATCTCACTGAAGGTAAGATCCAAGTGTAATTCCTAGAGGATTGAAATGAAACCAACAGCAAGTAAACTGCCTCCACAGATGCTCATGCCCAGCCCTGATAAACAGGGGCACTGGGTGCACCCATTTGAACTCCTTCTGGCTTTTATCCCATCTGATTAGATTAATCATGGGCTTAAGGAAACATGTTAGGAAAGGCTGCAGCATTCCGGTGTTGTTCCAGGCTTTCTCTGGACATCTGTATGCATAGCCAGGGTGCTGTTTCTCAGCAGTCTTCTGTAAGAAAAGGGGAGCAAACCACTGTGGGATTGCATCCCTGGCATTGATTCCAGCACAGTCTTTGCTCTCCTGCCCAGGGATCCTTTGTATCCCAGAATGACTTAAGTTAGTGCAAATTGTGACAACATGCCCAAACCTTGGAGGGAGGATGCTGCTCCAGTGGGTCTCCAAGTGCTGCTGGAGAAAGCTCTGGCCTTGAAGCTTGCTGGCCTGCTGCTGTCCTGCTGCACCCTGCTTGCACTGATTAGTCCTGATGGCTGAACTGCTTTGGAAATGGCATTAGACATCAGTGTGCCCAAGTGAGCCTTTCACTCCCCCATGGCCCTGCTTATCCCCATCCTCTCTGTGCCAGTGTTTAGTGGGACAGGAGAAGGGCAGCCTGGGCAGAGGGACAGGAGGGCAGAGCTGCAGGTTCAGCCCCCATCAGGCAGTGAGTGCACCTGGAGCTGCTGCTGTTCACCATCTTGTGCAAATCCGAGGGGGCTGACAACATCAAATAAAGTATTGGAAATTACATTAGCAGTGCTCCAGGTAGCAGTTTGTGAAATAGCCAGTGACTGATGCATATGAATGACTAAACCCATTAGCTTTTCCTGCTAATATTTCCACTAATGATTTCCAATTGGTTTTTCTAACAAGGAAAGCCACACAAGGGAAGCAAAAACAAAACCATTTAGTCTGTGCTAAGTAAAGCCGCAGAAAATGGTACAGTTTTAATAATTGGATCTTTTTTCCTTGCCTTTCTTTCCCTGAAAGCATACAGGAAAGCTGACAAAAGACCCCATCTAATAATTGGCTTTATGTCAGTGTTCTGTGTGAGGCACTGGAGAGACAAAACCCTCCTTGAAAGCCCTGGGGCAAGCTGCAGGGATGCAGCCAGGCCACTTTGTGTCTGCGCCTCCAGCCCCTGGGCTGCCACAGCAGCTGTCACCTTCTGCAGCCAGCCTTCCCCAGCTAATTGTTCTGCACTAACACAGAGGGGCTTTGCCCTCAAAGACAGCCTCGAAAAACCTGCCAAGAGGCCCACCTTGCTGCCACACAGGGGGTTTCTGTACAACCCTCTCCTGCTCTGATGCATGTTTGCTTTTGCAGCCCCACCACCTTGCGTCAGTGATTGTTCTGCCAGGCAGCTCGGCCCTGGCATCTTTTTTCTGTGTGTTCCTATCTGTGTGTGGGGTTCTGCCAGCTTCAGCAACGTGGTTTGTTCCTAGCTAGGTCTGTGTGTGACAGCTAATGGGTAGATTTTGATCTGTCTGACGTCCCTTCCCCAAAGAACCTGCCCACCTCTGGGTGAACCCCTGCAGTCAGCTCTGTTGTGGCAGCCTCTCAGTCCCCAGGTTCTATACCCCAGAAATATCTGTGGGTATAGTTCCATCCAAGAGGCTGTTTTTTTCCAAAGACTGTTTTCTACTTCTGCTCTAGCACCACCACTAACCAAGCCTTCCATTTATGCCCTTCATACGTTTATGTGCGATGAAGATGCATCACATTTCTTTCTTAAGCACATAGAAAACTCCACTAGGATTTCATCTGGCCAGTTCAAGGGCCTGCTTTCTGAGATAGTTGGCATCAAGATATTTTTAAGAGACTGCACTTTTCTCTTGAAACTTGCAGTTTCCCCCAGGAGAAGCCTGGGGTCAGCGCTGCTGCTGCCACTGCCACCTCAGACCTTGGTGCTGTCAGATCACCCAGGTGCTCTTTCCAGATGATGCTCTTTGCTGGTATCTCTCCTCCCAGCTTGCTGCTTGCATCAGCTTTGCGAGGGATCCCTGGGGACCCTCTCATCAAAAATGCAAAAATGGGATGCCTAACTATATGTTTTTGCTGTTCCTAAAGGTGCTGTGCAGTGGTCAGGTCAGGTCAGCCACCTCACTGGGACAGCAAAGGTTGAGCATTGCCCTTACTCAGGTACTTTGCTGCTGGTACTGCTCTTGCTTCAGGGAGGACAGTGCTGGATAACTGCAAAATTATTTTCTACACATCTGTGTAATGGGTTTATTTATCAGAGCTCGCACTGGACTGAATTGAGGGAGGTTTTTTAAAAATTTCAGCCCCTGCACCCTGGAATGAGCCACCCAGTGCTCAGATTACCCTTCTTACGGTTATGTCTCAGAGCCCTAATTTAAAAAAAAAAAAAAATCAAACCAAAACAACAAACCTCAAATAGACATATCCAGTTAATCTGATAAAACGTCAAAATACTTCTATGTGCAAGATAATAATCTTCAGACTTCCTATGAATGCTCTCTGGGAATAATGGCAGCCTTGTTCAGGGAAAATACCTGGACAAAACAGCACCTTTTGAGGCAAGTAATCATCAGGGAGATATTCTGATAAAACTACCTTCACCAGAAATCAGCTGTAGCTTTGGCTGCAGAACTCCTCCCAAATAAATGACTGCATCCCAATATCACTGAAATGAAGTGAACATCCATCTGCTATATGTGAAAATGGGTGTAGCCCCAGTGCAGTCTCCTCTAAACCAGTGAGGTTGTGAACTGATGTATTTAGAAACTGTATCTTGAGAGGCAGAAAATGATGGCTGGTGGCTGGACTGACTTCTTGCACTTGCCAAGTGCCTCTGTGCTTGTGGTTTTCATTTCTTCTACAAATGCCAAACATAAATAACAAGCTGAAATTTTCCTTGTTGGAAATCAGTTTTGTGGTGAGTTTATTTACTGCTTATTCTAGAAACAGTCTATTAATTCTGAACAGGAGAAAATAGAATATTTTTCCTTCTTAAATAATTCTGGCAATCCTCTTAGTATTATTATGTTGGTGGTGTTTTTTGTTTGTTTGTTTGTTTGTTTGTTTGTTGTTTTATCCCTAATAGTTCTCATTTTGAGGGAGAACATTTATATTTGGGAAGGGAATGATCTGGGTAAGAGTTCCTGACATGATCAACTTTTGTCTTGGGTCATGACACAACAAATGGTATTTGTTCATTTCCATTCAGGTTCTGTTTTCCTATTTCATCCTCTTCTGGACAAAGAGACACCAGGAAACATGGCACATAAGAATCATAAATTGGAAATAACTTCTTGCTGTAAGGCACAGCTTCAAACATGACTTTTCTCCCTCAGATTTGGTTTTCAGCCCCCTTCTCCCCTGTGCAGATTGGTAGCAGTGTAACAATAATAAGGACTAAAAAAAAATAAAATATATAAAAGCAGAGTTTCAATGCAATGAGTATTTTGCTTCAGGAACTCCCTCTAAACCAGAGGCTGCCTTGAAGGCGTTTTGTAATTGCCTGGTTTAGATTTCCCTACACCTCTGTCTCCCATCAGAGCCAGGGTACAATTGATCAAAAGCAGGAGGATGACTGTATTATCTTCATTTTGAAGCTCATTTTGAGCTGAAATTGGAAACTCGAAACAATCTTTACTCTTGAGAAACTAAGAGTCGCTTTATAAAACTGTGAATTGAATTTAAATTCTGGTCTTTTCTTTCTTAAATTGTCATTTTTTCCCCCCCAGTGCCTCCTCATTTTTATGAACAAAAGCTTATGAGGTGATCACTTTTAGCACATCCTAATAGTTCTTGCAGGGAGATATTTTACTGTCAAATGTACCACTCAGAAGCATGAAGAATACTCCAGTGGAGAAGCTTATTTTCAATTAAAAACAAGCCTTTCCCTGGGTGCTTGGGGAGCAATGTTTCAGTTCTTTACCCAGAAAAGCAGCATCTAAGTGGGGTTTTAGAGGTACTTTTTAACAATAGATTATAAGTCTAAATCCTGTGTGATGAGCTCAGCTCAGCTGGCTGGGGCATGGTGCTGACAGCACCAATGTTTTGGGTTTGATCCCTGTATGGGTCATTCCCATAAGAGCTGCACTTGGTGATCCTGGTGGCTCCCTTCCAGCTCAGAATATTCTCTGATTTCAGTGATCTGTGATTTAAATGATTCTCACATTTGTGCCACTAAAGATGAAATGCCTCAGACCAGAGGCACCAAATGAGGACAATTTTATAAAAATTTCATGTGTGCAGGAAGTTTCAGACAGTCTGGCTCAGATGCAGTTTATTCCTTTTCTTTGGAAAAAGAACTTTCAGCTTATGCCTGAGAGGGAAAAAAAAAAAAAAAAGTTTTACATCTTTCTCATGTTGTTTTGGATTCTTTTTGTTTCCTTTTCATTACCAGGGTCACCTAATTACTCCCTGTACATGTGTGTTTCCTCTTCACCCCCCCATCCTCTCTTCTGCATCCTTTCTGGGTTTTCCCTTCCATTTGTTTTCGGCTTCAGCCCCACTTCTGGGCCTACTGATCCCTATGTCCTTGTCCTAATTTCTTTTCCAGACTGAACTCATTTCCTTTCTTGGCCATATTTCTCCTGACCCAGTCCAAGCTTCCTTTACACCTGCCCAGAGCTGTTTTCCTGCCAGGCCCCAAAGAGAGGAGTTGTGCTATGAAAGTCTCTCAAAAAGGCCAAACACTGGAAGGCAGAGAAAATGCTTTTGTTGTTTGCTGTGTTGCTCTGAATTAATCCAGCCTGTGGTGATCCAGGTGTGGGTGCCAGTGAGGATTGCATCAGCTCTTGGGTAGCATGTACCCTGAAAACATTCCTGAGCATAAAAGGACAGATGCAAAATTTCAATCAATTAATGTAGCTCAGTTGTGATAATCAAATTATATCTTACACCAGATGTGGATTTGATCCCTGGAGGAGGAGGATAGCAGAGATTATTAAATAAAGCACATTGTGTTTGCTGCTTTGTTTGTTTTCAGTGCAATAAACTTCCAGAGCTTTGTTTTGCATTATGATGACATTGCTGGCACGTCTGTACTTTATCCCACGGAAAAAATTAATCCTAGCCTGTTCTGCTCTGAGCACGAACTTCTCCATTTACCCTGCCCTTTCTGGTTTCCTGTCTTGCTCTTGGAACTTGGGATTTTTTGCTCACTCTAATTTAAAAGTCCCCTAAAGGCTGGTCAAGCACAAAGCATTAACCTGGTTAAGATCTCAGTTTGACCAGAACTTGTAAAGTTTCTTTCAGCTCCCCTTGCTCTAAGATGAGTTGGTGCAGTGTTTCCTATATTATTTTATGTAAAAAGCAGCATAGGAAACAACTTTGAAGTTCATGGCGTTCAGGTTGGAGGAGGAATCTGCAGTCAAAGATCAGCTTTTGTCTTAAACCTGGCTGAACCAAAAGGAAGACATTTAGAGAATGGCCCTCTGCCCTCCTACTTGTCATATTGTGTGTGTGTCACCTAAGGAGGGTCATAGAGTTGCAGCTATCATGTCTCAGGCTGTGATCTAGCCACATCTTAAAGGAATGAGGCTTTCAGGGCTGGTCTGCCTTTGGGAAGCTTCCAAAGAAAAGTTCAATAAGTGCTAAAATGAGTGACTGTGGTGATTTAAGGGGTGGAACTTCAATTTTTGTATTAATCTCCAGCTGATGCCCCAGTATGGTGCTAAAGAGAATTATGCTTTATAGATGTTGTGTTTCTGAGGAAAGGAAAAATGGTGATTAGTTGGCTCATGTCTTTATTTTCTGTCATTCTAGGATATACTATAGAGAAGTTTTGTTCCTGAAAAGGAGAGGAGAACAGTTGAACTGGGAACAGTTAAATTTCTACAATAATTTGTTTTAGAACTTGTAAGGTCTTTGAAATGCATCAGCACAGCACTATATCCTTATGATAGGCCAGGCATAGTAAATGTGGGCTGTGGCCACTGCTTCTTAGTGATCCTTAATGAAACAGGGAACAGCATCCAGAAGAATAATTTGCAGAATGCAGCTTGATATAAAACCCTTTATACAACAAGCTGAAACTTCCAACCCTAGTTCTTGTATCATTTTTTCAGGGTATTTCTGTATGCACGTTCAAACCATGCTCCTGAGCTCAGATAAGTGATACTTCACACAAGTTCTTATTTTGACTTGATGCACTGAAATGGTCTTGCAAGATGCATCTGATGGCTCTTTCTGGGAATGCGTGCCAGTGCACTGTGAGTATGCAGGGACAGATAGAAAAAAATAGCTGAGGAAAAGTCACTGGCATAAGGAGTCTAATAACTCCTGTTTGTGGTATCTCTAAGATATAAATGTGGGGAACAGCAAGAGGTCCTAGCTGGTTGTGGTAGAGGGAAACAGGCAGCAAGAGAAATCAAGGTAGTTGCAGGGCAAATATCGTTTTCCCCATTTGAAAGAACAGCTGTACTACTGGAAAATGCAAAATGTCAAAGTCACATAAACACTCATTGCACACTTATTTCCTGCTGATACATGAAGCCCGAACAGGGTCAAGTTTGCAGTGCTCTCCTTTAGCAGATGCACGCTGAATTTGATAGAATATCTCCTGTTGGACTACAAGCTGTCCAGTGCATTCCCTGTACTCCATCAGCACCTCTCTGTGATGAAGATCAGCTGTACCACTTCCCAGATGGCTACAGAACATCTCACAAAAGTCATCTTTCTTCTTGGCACTTGAGGATCAGGGGCTGTTTCTGGAGTTGGAGGGAGTTTCTTTCCCTCTAAATACAAATGAACATTTCAATTCCAGCCCTTGGAAGCCATCGTTTTCTCTGGGGTGCAAGTCCAGAACGCTCCAGTGACGAAAACCTTAAGGTGTAAAACCACTGTGGAACAGGGGATTTGTTTGCTTCATTTTGCAGAGGCTTCACCCAGCGTCAGGGTTTTGCTGGCTGATGGGCTACAGGCACAGAGCAAGGCAGGTCAGCAGGAGGAGAACTTGCAGAGGCAGCTGCAAGGCCTAAAAAAATGAAAAAAAAACCAGAAAGAAGCAGGGCTTTAGCAAAACCTAATTCATCATCAGGCAGCAATCACAACAGTTATATATAAATGCAGTGTGTGCAAAATGGAGTCAAGGCAATTAAGCTTGAGACTTTTTTTTTTTTTTTAATGTGGATGGAGAAGAGGTTTTAAATTGTGGTGTTTAAAAAAGCCCACAATCCTTCTGTTTTTAACATCCTTTCTGAATGTTTTACTGCTTCTTCCAAAATGCATTTGCCTCCATATGTCATAGCCATTCCCAAGGAGAGATGTCTGATAGTATTAAAGCTTGTACATAAAACACTTGGGCTGTGATACCCATTCTGAATATTGTGGGGCTTAATGCCCTCAGTCACCATACAAAACTCTGATATTTATTTGTGTGTATACAGTGCAAGAAGAAAATACAGGGTGAAAAATTCAGACTGTCAGACTACTCTGATGGAAGCTGGACAGGCCACTTTTAGATGCTAAAAGAGACATAGAATGTGTTGTACTTAATAACTAGAAATTCCATGGCTCCTTTCTGCCTTGCTGCTTCAGTCTCTTAGTTCACAAAAGGCTTAACAAAATCAACATGCTGAGTTCCAACCAGATCAAATAGCAACATTAATAGTTACTGTAAACCAAAATGTGATATAAAAGTTTTATTGCTTCCAAGATAACATAATAGCTCTACTTATAATAGGAAAAACATTTTTTTAAAAGGATGAGAATCCTACTTATAAATCCATGGCTAAACCTAAGAAAGTTCTTGTTTGCTGTTGAGGCAATTCCAGATATTCACATGCCAGCCTACATTATCCTGTTTCTTAGGCTGTAGGAAATTCCACTTACATCATTGACTTCCTGCCGCTGTGGAAAATAGATTTTGGTAATGGTTCAGAGTTAGAATTATCCCTCACCTGCCTTGTGCTTCAGTTCTCCACCATGCCAGTTTAACTACCCAGAAATTATTAGTGCAGTTTTCCTCTTTCTCCTCCTTTCATAGCCCAGCATTTCCCTCCTGTTTAACAAAATCAAGTTTTTGCAAGCCAGAGCAAAAGTGGGATTAAGAAAAAAAAATGCTGCTCAGAGCAAAAAAATCCTCCCTTGGTCTGAAAGCTATAGTGACCTCAGGGAATTCCTAAACTGGAGAGGAAAAATGTTGGTTTCTACCACTGAGAAGGGCTGTGATGCCCATTTGCAGAGCTTTAAAGGCCAGTCACAATGCCTGCATTGCCTGGGCTGGGGGAGAAACAATTCTCATGATTTAATCCAAAATGCAGCCATGAGCTGTTAGATTGGGGTTGCTGCTGCACATCAGAGGTGCCTGATAGGAGCTTCCCTTTCTGCCTGCTGACAGTTTCCAGAGGTATCAAGTGGCTGACACACCAGTCTCAGCCCTTGTAGGATGTGGTAATGACCGTCAGTGAAGCAGCTGGGGTGGGATTTTCACTTTTTATTGAGGCACTCGTGTGACAGAAGCAGAATGGATTAATAGGGGTGGGTGTACACCTTGTGCTTCATCCCCTCAGTTTCACTGTGAACAAAGTGTATTTTTTGATTGTGTCTGGCAGGCAGAAGGAACAGATGAGAGAGCAAATAAGAAACAATATTCACAGAGGAAAAGAGAACATCCTGAGGTACTGGCAGCAATTTGTGCTTTTTGCTGTGGTTCATACATTTGTAGTATTATCAAGGATTTCTGAAGGCAACACAACAATAAGGGCAGCTGATCTTCCTACCCCTTTGACCGCTGAGAAGAGATGCAGAGCCAAAAATGGCAAACATTCTCTTTCCTTGAGAGTAAGTGCTTTGTTGGTTTTGCATTCACATGCACAACAAATTATTTCAGGAAGGTGATCCTTACCTTAGCTCTGGAATAAATATTTATGAGTATTTCTGGTGAGTATTTTGCAACTCCTGCATTCCCAAGCAAGGGCACTTCCCCATGAGCAGGAGATGCCATGCTCATCCATTCCCACCCCCCTTTTTTGGGTTTGCTTTACATCTGACGTGCTTGACAGAAGCTCCTTCCAAGGGCAGAGATTTCCAGCCCAGGAAATATTCTTGTTTACTCAGATTATTTTGCTGAGAAAAATGCCCTGCTGTGATATCAAATGAGAAGAAAACAAAGCAGGAGATGTGATTAATGAGCTGCCTGTTGACGTGGGAGTGAGTGGGTAGATTAGGCACAAGGGCAAAATTACCCAGCTGAATCTGGGTGCAGAGAGGGTTTCTCAAAGTGATAAGGTATTTGCATGTGCTTCATTCTCAAGTTGCTATCATAATTCAGGATCTTGGATGCCTCTTATTAATAGTGAAACTGGGAGGCTTTGCCATTTGTCAGCCTACATGAGTAGTAATTAGCCATTAGAGTGCAGTCCTGGTTTTTGCAATTAACTTTGTGTCAAAATTTCTTTGTTCATTATCTGTGGAAAACACTCACAAAACAATCAACATCCATTTTACTAGGTACTGTTCAATGACCTCATTTTCTTCAAGCTATTCCCTTCTGGTATTACCCCAAATTCCCTTACTGCTTGCTATCTTCTTCCCCTGAACATACTTTGGAGGGATTGAGTGAGGATGGCATGAATTTGAGGGCTTTTTTAATATTATTGATTTATAGCATGTGTATGAACGCGCTGGAATATTTGAGAAATCTCATGCAGTGTGAGTAGATAAAAAATAACTTTAGTATTTGTGTTTATAGTCATATCCAGAGGCTTAGTGGTGTCTTTTAGAAAGGATTATCAGAGACAAATGTTCATGGCAAGCATCTCCTTCCAGTGAACCCCTTTAATCACCCCCATGAATCACATAGTTATTACACCATTTCAAGAACTCAAAAACCAGCAGAATCCACCTCTCTCCCAAACCTTATTCTTTCCACTTCCCTCTCACCAGCTGGGAATAGGTGGATTGCTAGCCTGGATATCTAGCTGGTAGAAAAATATCCACCTCTGCAAATGCAGGCAGGGTCATCCTGTCATACCACTGGACAAGCCAGTCCTCTGAACGACCACTTGACTGCTAGAAATGCCACCAGAAAAGGAACTGAGGGCATTTCTGCTTTGTCAATCACTAAGGGAAAGCCTAATTGACCTAAAGGACACTCTTCTGCCAAATCCAAAGTGAGTTTCCAAACAGAATCTTCCACAGGAATTGTGTGTCAGCCTTTCTTGTCCCAGGGCTCCCTGGCCTGCCTCCGTGCACAGAGCTGGGTTCTGGCAGCAAGGAGCAGGGATTCACAGTGTTTATAAACCTTCCCCTGTTTATCCTGGTTTGTGTGCCACCCTTAGGTAGTGCCTGGAGAAAAAGCATTAATAGGGATAGCTTGTATTTCTAAGAATTCCACCCACAAGCTCAAGGCGTCCTCCAGGGTTTCTCACTCCAAAGTCACCTACAAAGGAAGAGCATCGAGGTCCCTCCAACACCTAGCCCTGGCTCCTGCTCTTTCTGTCCCCACCCTCTCAAGTCACCTGCTCAGCCCAGCACTGGTGTTCAAATGCTCATATGGAAGGCTCTCCACAGGCAAACTCAGAGCTGCTGCTGTGTAAGTCCCTGCAAACCACGGCTTAGCTGAGCGTTGTCCCAGATTTTCCACTCTTTCCTTGGGGCCTCCTAATTTCCCTTTTAACCTTAAAGCAATTGAAAAAGGTGGAATATAGGGAATTCTTTTGTTTCAGGCAAATATACCAGCTCTTTATGAAATCAAACCAGATCTCTAACAGATGTCACCCGCCTCCGTTTAAACAACAGGCAGCCACCAGGTACAGCATTGCTGCCGTCCGTAATTGTAAAGGAGCTTGGATAGTGTAACACAAATTGGCTCCCAGGAGTCACACAGACTAAACAGAATAGTCCATCAGCTCTAATTTTCTTTAAAAGTGGTTGGTAGGAACTGCATTAGAGGAGGAAGTTTAGAATTGTGCATTACAGAGGCTTCTTGCTTGAACTGCTCTCCCAAAGGACAATTTTTTTTCCTAGGTACACACTCTTAAATGCAACAGCTCCCTCCTGTACCTATTTTCTTAGATAGGGGGATTTTTTTTTTTCTTTTTCTAAACTATTGATTTTCTTTTGATTAAAAAAAAAGTACTATTTTTAAGTCATGCTAAGCTTCTCAAAATCTCTCAGGGCAAGTTCCACCATTCACTGAGAGAACATGTGTTTTCCTTACAACATGGCAAACAGAGACTCCTTATCCACTGAATGGCCCTTGCCTTTTCTGAAAGTGAGTAGGTTTAGATTAGATACTAGGGCAAAATTCTTTACTGTGAGGGTGGTGAGGCCCTGGAACAGATTGCCCAGAGAAGTTTTGGCTGCTCAATCCCTGGCAGTGTTCAAGGCCAGGTTGGATGGAGCTCTGAGCCACTTGGTCTGGTGAAGGTGTCCTTGACCAGGGCAGAGAGGTTGGATGTAAATGATCTTCCAAGTTCTTTCCAATCCAAACCATCCTATGATTATTTTTGTGTTCATAAGAACGGCAAGCCTAGCTCACCTTCTTTATTTCTTCATTTATTCTGCTTGGGGGTGTGTCTACTTTCAGACATCTCCTCCATAAAGTAAGGAACCCATCTCAGTCACTCAGAGCAGTCACCCCTGCCCCTGTGTGCTCACAAAAGGGCTTTTTGTGGGCTGACCTGAAGGCACTCCTCCTGTTGCAAGGTACATTCCCATCTCCTTGTGCCCCAAACCTACAGCAGTTATTCTGAAATGAGAGTATCCCATTTGCTTGCTTCAAAGCAGCAGCCTCTTGTCTTTCTCCTTCCTAGCCCCACTCTCCCAGCCAGCCTGACTTCTGAAAAGAGGAGAATCACTTCACTTTAATGGTGGATTTTTGAGGTGAGTAGTATATAGGGTACTTTGTGACACAGCACAGAAGACCATAAAGCTTTAGAAAAAAAGTTTCCTATTTATTGCAGAACACCTTGTTTTCCTGTGAGGCTGAAAGACACAAAGACCCTCTTTCCCTCTAATCAGGTTACAGCATCACAATATGGCTCTCTTTATAGGGGTCATTAGATCTTTTCTTTGGGGGGGAGAGAGTTCTTCCCATAGCTTTGATGAATTAACTCTTTTGTCTGCAACAGAAGGTGCTTCCCTGAAGCAAGCTTTTTTAGGCTCCACAAAGCCATCTCAACTGCCTGGAAGTTGCATGTTTATTTTACTCCCTTTGTTTGCAGAGATCCTTACTTTCTGAAGAAAACACCACACAAACTTCACGCAACATCAAGTGGCTTTCTTTACCTGCTGGCTTTGTTTTCCATATGCCATTAGGTCTCTGGAGAAACCTGGAAAAACTATCACAATACTCTAACAACACAAAACTTTTCAGGAAGGCTGTCAGTGAAGACACTTTGGTGCTCATTACCCAACCTGAATTCTGGACAGCAAAGGCAGCATGTTGGAATTTCTATCCACCAATGCATCAGTTTTAAGAAGGAAAAATTAAATATTTGTCGTCATTCAGTTGAGTAGTGTATGTATGGGCTAGTATCATATGAGTTTGTTCCTGATTTGCAGCTTCTCTTCTATTTAGAGTTAAGCTCTAAATAAATGGATACAGATATGTAGAGGTTAGAACAATCCTTTGCTACAACCTTCCATTAAGGAAAGTCATAAAAGAAAGGTAGCTTTTTGCATCTAAGAATTCTTCTGCCAGAACCATTGAAAAATGTTAAATGTTCTTCTGAGTTGAGATTTGCCTATCTGCCTGAGTTTATGGCCAGAAATAAAAACTCTCTGTGCTTTTTATCTTGGGATTCATCCATTATTCAAGTGTCATTTCCCAGTGAAGCCAAAGAGCCACAATGAAGCAACTCCTTTCTGAAAAGTGGGTAAAAAATGCTATAATTAAGTAGGCAGAGGAGATGTTTTGAGGGAGCTGCAGTGTCCTTGGATGAAGCAGCAGTCTGCAGGAGAGAAGCATACCAGTCACCTTGCAAGCATGTGAATCTAGGACAAGTGACAGATTTTACTGTAGCCCCAGATGATATCTACAAAGTGAACAATATCTTATTGTATTACACCCAAGGAATATAAAAACTAACCCGTACCATCCGTGGATACTCACTGTAGCAAACAGGGAGAGCTCCAAGCTCTTGGATTCTCTGCCTGTGCTCTGCTGCTGCAGAATTTGTGGGCAAACAACATCTGGGCTGGATGGTCTTAGTTTTTCAGACCTTAGTGATTCACTGGTGGCAGATGCTGAGGAAAACAGGTGCTAGGTGGGATGGGGGTGAAGGAGATCAGTCTCTTGGCCACCCTGCTGACCCCTGGCACTGGCCTTGGAAAGGTCTGAAGACAGTGGCCCAGTTTATCGACTGCTGGAAATAGAAGGATCATTGCTAGCAAACAAAATTCTCTTTGTTTCCCTCCTGTTCTCTGCTCTGTCTGGCAGAAAACCCTTCTGCTGGCAGTCCCTGCACCTTACCTGCTGTCCTTTGCCTGTTCCAAAACTCCCAACACTCTTCCTGCAGGGAAAGACTGAATTCACTTGGAAAACGTCAGTCAAAAATCTGCCAATTCCTATTACATACACTAAACTAGTCAGTGGATGGTAAAATAGGGGTTAAATATGTCCTAAAGGAGATTGGAAGGAAAATTTGAGGATGCCACCTAATTATGCATTATTTTTAAGTAAACTCCGCCCCCCCCCAAAACACACAAATTGAGACATTGAATTGGTGCTATTAGGTGCTTTCCATAAAGCCAAAATAAGATGATGGCAGCTGAGTAAAGGCTGAAACATCCATGTTTTCAGTCATAAAATCACATCATGAAATCACAGATGTCCATGGTGCACTGCCACGGGTGAGACTCCCACTGACTACACCCCACACAGGACCTGCAGGAGCAGCCTGGAAGGAGGAGACCTACAGCTGCCAGCCTGGGCAGGCTAAGTTTTGCAACCCCCAGCACTCCTTCAGGTAACTTGAGGTTTATCTGGCTCTGCTGGTTTATATTTGTTAAACTTTCTTTTTAAATGTAGCATCACAAGTTGCTTGCCATTCTGCATCTGTATCAAAATGATTTGGAATTTAGAAGAAAAAAGGATAATTAGAGTCACAAGGATCCTCTGTTTTTGCTGTCAGTACTTTGGCACAAGTTAAAATGTTACCTTTCTTTCCATCTCCTTCCTTTGTTTATATATACATATGTGTATATAAAACACACATGACAATTTTTTCCACTATTTTCATAATACTCTGAAAAATTGAACAATAGTACAAATAGTGTGTTCCTTCCAAATTACTTCTGAGACAGAATGACATTGCAAAAATGTTTTAACCTCATGAAAAGCCTTGGCTGCTACTCACTATTCTGCTCAACTTTGTTATCACAAGCAGAAATGCATGATTTCTCTTCCTTGAAGCCACTCTAATTCTCCTTGTGTGTTATAAGGTCTCCTTCCTTCAGGAAATGAATCTTTGTTCCTCTTGTAAAGGAAATTTTCTCCTTCTTAGATCATACTGAAAGAATTTTAGTGGTTTCTGGAGAACTTAAGGCTCCTGTCACTGCACTGGAATTTAACTCGAATTCCAGCAATTCTATAGACTTCCCTCATTTTTTTTTTTAAGGCTACGATGGCTTTTCTTTTTGTTTATGGCTTTTTTTTTCTTTTTTTTTAGCTTGCTTAATTGAAATCTTAAAAACATTCTTTAAGTATCGCCAGAAGAGCATTTTTGTTATTTCCTTTTACCTTCAAGAGCACATACCTTCAGTACAGGTCTGATTATTTCCTCTGCTCTTCCAAATTGCTGAGCTCCTTCAGCCTTAATCATCTTGTTCCATTTGATTTATTTCCCACATACCTAAATTTGCTAAACAGTCTGCATAGCCTTGTCTTAATTAACAGCTTCTGGGCCAAGCAGTCATATAATTTAATTTATTATTCCTTGTACTTCAGAACTTTTCGTCCTGCCTTTGCGTGACTTCTGAGCTGTGACTCTGCTGTCCACCTTTAAAACTGGGACAAGGATGCTCTCAGGATTGCATTAAGAGTAGAGACATTCAGAAAACTCCAGCTGAAGCTGGAGCCCATCTCAGGCATTGCTCACTCCCTCTGAGGTGTCTTCTGTGAAAAGTTAAGCAGAAAAATCAGATGTGGGCACAGTGGTCATTAGAGGGGATGTGATCAGGCTCTGCTATCATCTCTGCAAGGAAGGTGATTCTGTTCCCCAGGCTACCAATTTCATATCATCCTTTTGATCCCACTTCCTCCTAATAATGTGTTTTGTTAGCAAGCAATACTAATTATTATGGCATAAAGTTGAACGACCCAAAGCAAACAGATCAAGTGCAGCCTGGCGGCAGAAAATAAACAAGAAAACCATGGCAGCACAACTGAAAAAGTAGTGGGCCAATCTTCAAAAGTCTTTTCAAAACTGATATTGCCATGCTGCATTCATTCAGTAACTTAAAGGACAATCCCTTTTAGCCAAATATTATTCTGGCAGGAAAACTTAAGGAGTAAGTTAATAAATCTAGCAATGTCTAAGAGCCTTTTGAAGAATATTTGCTTCCACTCATGTCTCGTCCTCACGCCACTCTCTCGATTTACACTCCTGGCTTCTGTTTGTCCCACATACTGAACAGTAGGGTTAAGCAGTAGCAGGCCAGTAGTCAGAACCTGGTATGGCACCAGGATGATGTGGGATGCCAGCTCCCACGTCTGCTGGACGGGGAATGCCCCCCTCAGCTGCTGGCAGCCCATCAAAGCTGTGTGTCCCCTCTGTGGTGTGTCTGTGGCAGCCCTGAAGTGGCACAAAGCTCGCTGTGAAAGAAGAACTCCTGTGCCCTTCAGCGTGATCCCACTGGGGTTTCCCATCCGTGCAGAAGTAGCTGTCTCATTCTCCCATTTCCTCGTGTCACATTTGATATATCCAAACTTGTCCAGCGTCAGCCGCCGCGTTCGGAGTCGCCCAAGGACTCGGACTCGAGCTCCGAGCGTGCAACAAATCAAGCAGCAGAGATGGCCAGGGCCAATTCTGGCTCCTGAGTGAGGTCAACCCAACCTGTTTTATTGATGTTCTCCATTCATAAACCCACTGGTCTTCAGGACAGCTAAAAATACAGCTGCAGACACTGAGATGTACTGCTAATCTTTGGGAAGCGCATAACAATAATTGAATAGATGCAACTGCCTCAACAAAAATCAACTTTAAAGCTAGTTTTGGACTGACAGATATTTGACCTATGTTTGCCCTGATGTTAATTAAAATACCCACGAGTGAGGTCTGTCAGCAGGAGGGACAAGGAGTGTGTCTGTTGGGGAAATAGCAGCTGTAAAAGCAGGAATGCAGGTGGATGCTTCTGGACCTGATGGAGAGGGGAAGATGAGGAGGAAGCATCTGCATGGCTCACCTGGGGTGTCATTTTTACACCAGTGCTATTGAAGAGCACCAAGATGAACAGAATTGCTCTCACCTCCATTTTGGGTGACAGTCATTGTTTTTTATGCTCATCAATTTCATACTGAAGTTATTTGAAACAGAAATTATCTCAGGATTGACAGGTCTCCTTTTCACAGTCCTAATTATTTTGGAATCTTTATGAGGACACAGAAAAAGAGGATCATATTCTACTTCTTAACCGGAAAAAAATCAATTTAAACCAAAGGTAAATGAGGAGGTTTTACCTTCACAGCTGCTGCCCTCTTTCTCAGTGAGACAGCTTTGCTGTTCCAGTCTGTTGGGTTTATTGTATTTACTTTTTTCCTCAGATTCATTCATTACTACAGATAACCCCAGCTTTACCTCTTAATGATCTCAAAACAAGTTGTTGGAATACCTGGGGAAAATGAATGCTCTGAAATTACAGTGCTGCTGGTGAAATTGTTGCTGGTGGTGTCTTTACTATTTTGACTATGACTGCAGTCATAGATTTTGACTTCTCTCCATCTGTCACCTTCTAAACCGACTAATGCACACGATGAAGCTGAAGAGTGTGGCAGACCACTTGGGAGCTCACTTTTTGTGCTGACTTAGTATCTTCTGTCCTACCTTTGACCTCAGCTAAAACACTTAGGAAGAAAGAAATTCGTCATCACCACCACATCAAAACTCTGTAATATACACTGGCAGTATTTATTTTTCTATGCTACTCATCTTTATGAATCAGTCTTACTGTGATTCTTTTCCCTTCCTTCTTTCTCAGGCCTGCAACAGTTGATTTTACTTCTCTGAGGGAACTACAGAAAGCAGTGAACTAATTATGAGAGAATAGCTGTAGCTACAAAAATTATAATTTCTGGTAATGACTTCTTCATTATCTTGTCTTCTGCAGCATGAATACAAGACCCATAGCTTCTGTTGCAATTAGAGAGGTGTTTGTTGATAGGCAAAGAAAAGAATATCCTTAGCCTGGAAATAATAAAATCTACTGCAATTCAACTGAACAGTACACTGACAACAAACAAATAATTGATGCTTTGTCTATGGATAGCAAAATAGAACTGTTGTATTAAAATAAGAAAAATAAGAGCTGTATTTATTCAGATGCTTTTGTTTTTCACATGTTCCTTCAATATTTGAAGCCACGTCCTTAAAAAAGCAAACTGGAAAGCTGTAAGCTTACCAGCAGCTTCGCAAACCTCAACCTTAAAATCATCTCTCTGCAACTAGGTGACAAATAATTTATTGTCTTACTGGATTATGCAGATGTTGAAAATAACATGAGGTTTTCTTGGTTCCACTGTGTCCTGCTAGGCAGCTTGGGCTCGCCTCCACAGTTCTGGGATTTGGCTGGCCTGGCTCTCTTGGATTCTTTGATGTTCATATGCTCTGCTGGACTTCCTGGGATTTGCTCCTTCCTGATTAGGAAAAAAATAAGTACTTTCCCAAGCCCATCAATTCCTGGCACTTCTCTGAGCCATGAGTCACAGGAGGCTAATTGAATCAGTGGCGCTCAATTCCCTCCATCCCGAGACCTGCCCCTGGCAGCCCACACGGACCTCAGGGAATTGCAGCTGAGAGCTGCTGATATGCTGGATACATATAGGAGAAAGAAAGAAAGAAAGAAAGAAGAAGGATTTTGTGTACGGAGGGAAATGGTGACAGTTAAGTCACACCTGAGTAAATATGTGTTTACCACCATGTTTATGAGCATTACTCTTTGGGATTTTTTTCAGATTGAGACAGATTTCACACCTCCCTGTTTATTTATTCTTTGCCATCTATGCTTGAGCTTGCTGTGTTTCCTGTACCTTGCCCTGTCATCCCTTGTTTCAAACCAGAGAGACAGGTTGAGCCATGCCCCACGTCAGAGTCCAGCCAGAGCAGCCTCAGAGGGACCTTCAGGAAGCATGGCCAGAGGAGTCAATTCCAGAGATGCTCAAGGCTGTGAAAGGCAGGCTAGCCAGGTAATACTCCCAAAAAATGAGTCATCAGCATCTTTCCACACAAGCCGCTTTCCCCAGCTCCTGTGGTAGCTGTTACACTTCTCAGAAGAGAAGGAGAAATGCCTCAGTCTGGAGCCTGAGCCACACAAGAGCCCGGGAGATGGAGATGAGGCCACAAGTCTCCACCTGCCAGGCAGTGCTGCAGCCATGGGGCAGGCAGTCGTGTTCCTTCTTGCACACTTCCATTGAGGCAGGGAGGCACAGACAGATTTTGCAACACCTTTGATTGCAGTTCCCAAGGCTTTCAGAGCAGCCAAAACACACAAATTATATGAAAGAACAAGAGAAGTTGAATCTTCATGTTTAGCATGAATTTCCACCGGAGCCGTGTGTCTGGAAGGAAAATGAGACCTTCAAGAGGGTTTTGCTGGGATGTGTCCCTTTAGCACGTCCTCTTCCTCCTGGAAAGACAGGACTGCAGGCACTCATTAGTTCTCAGGTAGTGACACTTTTCTAATGCCAGGAAAAGCCTAGAGGAGAAAAATCTGCCAGCTGTGACTATCTTAAAGAAAAGCCCTATTGATTTACATTTAAATGCAGCTGTCACTTGCCGGTTATAGCCAGCAAAGCAGAGGCAAGAGGGCGCAGCACCAAAACACTGCAGCAGTCTCATGTGCTCACAAATCACCTCCCTCTGCTGCCATCCCAACAGCACAAGGTGCCAGGGAGAAAATGGGATGCAGTGAACACCAGCAGACGGAGCACAGCAGCCTGTCCTTCGCATGCTGTTGGTGAGGGGCACAAACAAAGCCCACCCAGCTCTAGGGGTGGCTCGGGGGCTCCATTTGCCTGTGCCGGGCTGCAGAGCAGAGAGGGTGGAATTGGGCTGGTTAGCAGGAGCTGCAGCTGCTCCCCTCCTGGCTGCCTCTCCCTGTGTCCTGTGTCAGCCCCTGCACAATAAAGCACTATTGTTCCCAGCCCAGAAATTGTCAGGGGAGCACTGCTCAGCATCCCGCCTGACAGCATCGGGAACCCCGCGTGTTCTGTCTCACACCCACACAGGCACAGATGCGAGCAGTGAGCGCCAGGGTCCTGCCGAGAGGGCTCTCAAGGAGAACCATTGACCCCAGGCTGTCCCTCAGGGAACTCGTGGGGGCTGCTCACAAGGGTGGGAAGGGATGGACATCCCCACGGGGTGTGAGTTCAGGTACTCCAGCTGCAGCATCCCAGCCCTGCAGCAATCGCGAAGGAAAACCTGGCTAAGAACTGAATGAGTGTCTGGTAGCAAACTAAGTTAAGTCATCACTTTTTTGTTCCTCACTTGGGATGGAATATTTGACTTTTACGTGCGATTCTGGGGTTTTTCGAGCCCTCTGAAACACTTGTGAGTGTAGAGTGACATGTACCAGCGATAAAAGGGACCACTTCCCCAGTGCTAGGTTTTAATTCTGTATATAACAAACACTTCTTTCTTTAGTATTTCTTTCAACTCCACTTTTGAAGTTGATTTATATCAGCCTCCTGTTTTGCTCCAGTTTCAATCTTCTGGCGGCATTCCTTGCCAAGCCGGCCTAATGCCCACATGAGCCCCATTAAGCCACATGCTTCTGTATAGGCAGCAGTACATGTTTTTTCTAGGCTGAGCTTTGTTTGCCAAATCTGGGCCTGTATTCACAGATAATGACTTCCTTTTTGTCTCCTTCTCCTTCTGTGCACTTTTTTTTTCCCCACACGCAGCCTTTTCAAAATGTAATGTGACCCTCATACATCATTTTTATCAGCCTTATAAACCCAGCGTAGCACAGCATATGCTGTATGTAAATTCATGCACCTAAAGGCAGTGAGGAATAAATATTGTAGTCCTCTGTCAGGAACAGAGGATACCTTGATGTCATTCAGAGTCAAGGTTTTTTCCCACCTGAAACTACTAGCTACAACAGTCCTATATTTAGAATAAAAAAAAAAAGTAGAAATACCTTCTTTTCAAGAAGTCACAAGTCATTCTTTTCAGATGGCTTCAGATGATTCTGAAATTCCCTTTCAAAGTCACTTTTCATTTTGAAATGTACTTTTAAGCTATATTTAGTCAATTTTTTTTAAAAAAAGGGGACAGAACAAATAAAATTTTGCAGCATTATTTCACAAAATGCCTGGGAGCTTTAAACTGTTTTTCTCGCTGATGAGAAAACATTCTGGGGAAATGCAAAAACATACTTTCAGCATGGTATTCGACACAGTCATATTCATGGAGCTGCACCTGGGTGCTGGACACAGGACGGTTACCAGCGAGGCCTGGGTGAACGGGCCTTGGCCACAGCACCACAGGGCATTTTGGGGTCGGGAGGGGCCTTAAAGACTCCAAAGACCCCATCTATGCCAAGGTAGGCAGGCACAGTTTGGAGCTGGAAACTCGTGTCTCAAGAGGTGAGTTACTTTAGCTGGGAATGACGGGGAAGTTTTCGCACGCGGCCTTGCAGCCATGGCCGGCCGCGCGGCGCGGAGGGGAGCTCGGGCCTCAGCCTCACGGGGCTCTGGGGTTTCACTTTGTCACCCTATACCCCCGTCCATCGACACTCTCTGATAGCATCTGGGATTTCTGAGCACTGCAGGGACTTCTTGTAAATGGAGTCGCCTGGGCAGTGTTTGTCCTGGGCTGAATGCGCCGGGGCAGACAGCTGATAAGGGACCTACAAGCTTGACATCAATACACGGTTGTGCTGTCATAACAATACGACCTCAGCCTCTAGGTTGCAGCTTCTCAGAAATAAGGAATGCTCATTAAGGGAACAGATAATTGGGAGCGGTTTCCTCGAAAGGAAAGCCACTCCAGGCACTGCAGTACGGAGGGCAGGCCTTCACAATGGTGGCATTGTTTGGAAGTCATTGGCATCTGCAAACAAAAATCGATTTAACTTACTGTTACAATTTAAAAGAAAAAACCAACAAATCAGGAATCTGCTATCCTTCTACTCAAAAATTCAACAAATCTCCCTGAGTCTGTAGGTAGAACAGGGTTATGATTCTGAAGGTGTTGATATGAGTGCCAGAGATTCCCTTTGAGGTATCTCCTCTCCTCTGCTAGACGTGTGACTAAGCTATCTTGGCAAATATCAGCACTCATGGGAGCAGAGCCGTAGGAATATTTTTCAGCAGAGACTGTCATGCAGAATACTGTGGTGCACTTCCACTTTAAAATATTTATATTTAGGTTTAAATGCAAGCATTCTTTTGAAATCTCCTAATCATCCTATATCTCTCAAGTTCTGAAAAATTTACAAGCACAAAATAAAGCCATTAAAAAAGAAAATCGACATACGACTGAATTAAAAGTGATGTACAGACAAGTGCCTCCAATATACAGACACATAGATAGTCAGTCTCTACCCTAGAGCTTTTTATTTTGAATCTTAAAAGCAGAATCTGAAGGACCTGCAAGCCAAGCCAAAATATCTCATATCCTTCAGTTTTATCAATAATTATTAAGCGCTACAGGAGGGACAGCACACATGTTTTTGGGCCATATCCTGCACTTGCCTAATATCCAGTGTTATGTCCATATTTGTTTTAACTCCTTTTTCCCCCTCTTTCTCTCCCTTGCCATCAAGAACCCTCTTCCTGAATCCCTCCCTCTCTGTAACATGCACCCATGGACAATCATTATGATCAAAAATGCGTGAACGGAAGTGAAAGAAGTCACAGGAAGCTTCTTCAAGTTTCAAATTGCAGAATAAAGACAGCTCATTGCCTCTGTGCAACCAACATCATTTTCAGTTTTGAAATTATAAAATTGGCAGGCATGCTCATGTTTCCCAGTCATAAATAAATAAATTAATAAATATATAGCTGAGAAAAAAGTCCTCGCTAGCCACCAGCTGCACCTCAGTAGCTCCACTGCTACTCCAATGCTTGACACTTGACAAACAGAGAGATAGAAGTGAGTTATATGTTGCTATGGTTTTATGACCAAAAAATAAGTCAAGGAGAACAGGTATTATAACATTTAGACATCTCTCTGTCCCTGAGGGATTTTTTCAATGGCAATTTCTACCTTGAGAAACAGCAAAAAGAGAAGAGAGAGAGGAAATCCTTTAATCGCATCTTTTACCTTTAATCCAATCCCCGGGATACAGAATACATTATTTAAAGAAGAAGTTTGTACCTGAGATGGAACTTTTCAGTTCCTGGCTGGTGAGTGGCACTGCCTGTGCTGACCAGGCTGGACAATTTCCTCAGCAGTGACAGAGCACACGCTGTGTCTCTGCCTTGCCATACTGCAGCCAGGGATAGCTACAGCTATGGCTGCAAAAAGTATATTTTTTTCATTCTTACAGCTTCCATTCTATTATTATGGAGTTTTATGAATTGCTGCAGACCAATTGTGCTACTTTTTAATAAAAATTCAGTTTTTATCATCTTTTATTCCTTCTTGGGGAGTGTTAATGGGTACAAAATGGAAGGATTGCTGTGACAGTAATGCCACACTGGGAAGCCCTCGTGGCAGAGGCTCCTGAGCCAATTTGGATGTTAAAGCAGCCCCTCTCTGCTGCTCTTTCCATCCTGACAGAATTATGATGTGCTCCTCAGCCGACCATCCATTATTGAAGAGTGCTCTGGGCAAACACTTGCTACTGCAGTCTCTGGCTGTAGGAGAGACATTACCCAGCTGAAACTACTGTGACAGCAGCCAACTCCTTCCATTCCCACTTCCAACTCCTGCCCGAATCCAAAATGTGCCTTCACCATTGCTACCATGGACACAGAGAGGGCACCCTGAAGACTGATGAGAGGCTTTTGTCAGGCCCAGGGTTTCCCAAATGGCCTCCAGTTGTGCCAGGGGAGGTTTAGATTAGACAATAGGAGAAATTTCTTCCCTGAAAGGGCGGTCAGGCGTTGGAACAGGCTGCCCAGGGAGGTGGTGAAATCACCATCCCTGGAATTGTTCAAAAGGAGTGTGGGTGTGATGCTTGGGGACATGATTTAGCAGAGTACGTGGCGGTGCTGGTCTAACTCAGAGATCTTCGAGATCTTTCCCAACCTTAATGGTTTTATGGTTCTGTGATCTTTAATGACAGGCTTTTGCCTGTCTTCACTGGCCATAAATAAATTTAATGCATCCGTCTCTGCAAGACTGATAAAACCGGCTTAATTTTATCATTATCTCTCACTAACTCATCACGGACAGTGTGAAAATCACTCATCACTGAAGGTTTCAGATGATATGGACTGCTCAAAGGATCAGGGCAACTCTGATTACAAGTGCTTGATCCCATCCAAAGATAGTTCTGAACTTCAGTGCCCCTGCTGAGGAGGTGGAGCAAGACACACTCCAGGCTACATCTCATTATGGCATATGAACTAAAATACTGCAAATTTTGTCCAGTGTTTGCATGAAATAGA
Source organism: Polioptila caerulea (assembly GCA_013397295.1). Taxonomy (NCBI): domain Eukaryota; kingdom Metazoa; phylum Chordata; class Aves; order Passeriformes; family Certhiidae; genus Polioptila; species Polioptila caerulea. The sequence continues at coordinate 856,912 of VYXF01009753.1, forward strand.
GTGAAGCATCCTTCTTGCTGATTAATTAGCATGGAAATTTAATACTAGCTGATTTATTCGCTTACAAATATATTTTGGCCATTACAAGAACCTGCTGGTTCACTTGCAAGGTGAAATCCTGGGAATTTTTCCAATAAGTCAAATCAAGCCAAGATTGACTTTGATCCAGTAGAAGTGAGATGAACATTTTATCTCCTTAGGCATCTTTCAGTATTTTGAAACTCTTGCATGAATATTTCACATTTTAATATATACAGCATTTTATGGTAAGCTCCTGGCGTGATTAATCTTATCTATATATTTTTTCCTAATTTAGAATAACTGGATGCATGGAAATGCTTGGAAACAGATGAATTTGCATAAGATCAGATTTTTTCCACCTAAAAAACAATAGTAAATATGCCAGTGAAATTCATGCTCAAATAATCTCTGGTATTCTACTAAATTTAAAAAAATGGAATGCTCCAATTCCTATTTGTTCACAGTACAGACATTGATTTTATTTTATCCTTACCTCCTCTATTACCAAGTATAATTTGTGTTCCAGGTTCTGGTACCAGATGCTATTTTCTTGAAAAGCACTTGATATTCCTAAGTGTGTAACAGCCAATTCTATAAATTTTTTCACAAGTTCTCATGTTTTCATGCAGCACTGACAACATCTTGTTAATTAGGAAAATCAGGTTTGCTCAAGGAGGGAGAAAACACTGTCAGCATAAACAATGGTGAGATCTTTCTCTCATCATCTGAATCACACATTTTGTAATAGGAAGGTAAAAGATGATGTTCTTTAGAGGACAGAATGAAATTCAGTTTTGCCAGGTATCCACTGAACAAGGATAGAGAGATTCTCTTCAGGCTATGATGAGCAAAGTGTTGTCTGAAGTGGATGTACACCAAGCTTTCAGACATCATTTTAGGCTCTAGGAAGAACGATGACAAAGCTCTGCTCTAAAATATTGGGTGACATTGAGCTAGCAGTGAGTATAACAGGCTGTTTCATTTCTGTGGTGCAGAATTCCAAACAGTAGCAGAATCCAAGATGAAATTTGGCTCAATGGGGTTAACCTTGAATGGGAAAGCAATGCACTGATGTCCAGTTGGCAGAAACAGGGATAAGAGAGCTCTGTAAAAGAATGAAAGTGCGGCTGCACTGCTGGCACTGAAGTGAAGGCAGGAAGGACGGGACACATGAGCAGGGTGCTGCTCCACAGATCCAACACACAGGCCACAGGGCACGTACTGATCATTGATGTCTGTTTTTTTATAAAGAGCAGGCTTATCAGGTGGCATCAGCAGGGCTCTAAGGAAATACACCAGCCTGGGAAACTGAAAGAAATCAAGATGTATTGAGGGTACTGAGCACAGCCTTTACAAACACCTTAGGAAATGAGTGAATAGTGCAGGTGGACGATTAACAGGAGGCACCTCAGTGAAAGCAATTTATGGAGCATTTGCTCAGTAGCACAAACTGATTTTGTAATCAATGCTGATAACAGAGCAAGGATCTGTGCTGTTTTTACCTTGAGGCTCCTTTGTTCAGGAACAAAGGGATGCAGGACCAGCCAGGCAGCATGGGGTCCCAGCAGTACCTCCCGTGAGAGCAGGGCAGGATAAGCCTCTTCAGCAGCATTCCCAAAAATATGGGCTCCTGCTTCAGTGCAGGGGGTTCTTGTCCACCTCATTCACACAAATCCACCTGCAGCAACCATCCCAGAACAAAATACCAGCTCAATTTGCAGCATTTCATGTTTATGCCACAAATTTACTTGAAGTAATTAATGAGGACTAAGGCAGCACTTCCACGTGAAAAAGGAGTCAGTTTGCTCTGCAGCAAAATGCTATAATCCAAAGATAATTGGAGGATCCTAATCAAGGATTGTAGCTATTGTTCTAGGAATCAGTTATGAATTATTATTTTTCTACATTTAGTCAGCATATTCTCCAGAATATCCCATTTGACAGTGGTCAGAAAGCCGGTGTGCATGGAATTTGCCCGCTGCAGAATTTAATTGTGCCTTATGGGGATTCCCTTCTGTCAATGATTTGTTGGATATTGATCCATATAACTGGAGGACCTTTTCCTTTTTTTTTTTTTTTTAATAATTGATCTATAAACAGGCATTTGAAAGAAAACAGACTAGGCAAGGAGAGCTTTCATCTTTCAAAATTCTGCTGTTAAAAAGCCTACTAATAATTGATCGATATCTTGGATCATGTCCTTTGCTGATGGAAAAAACTGAACATTATTTCAGGGAGTGAACCGAAATTGGAGCCAGCATTTAGGGGTTTTTTATTATTTCATAAGATATCTCATTATTTTTGTGGTGCACAACAGGTGCAGGGAAGATTATTCAGCCAAGGGCAGAAAGACGTAAGCACAGGGCTGCTGTTTAGACAGTGCCACCTTGATTACCCAAATGTCATGGGGACACTGAATATGTTTGCATAATTAAGGCCTTGACTAATGGTAGTGCTTTTAAATGCAATTAATAGCTTTCTGGGGATGCAATTATTTGGAAGAACAAGGAGAATGTGGTAAATGAGGTTCAGATAACTGTGGTAGAACTAACAAGAGTGTTCATTTTTGATACTATCAAAACATACTGGCAGATGACTCCCAGTCACGATATGTATTAAATTTAAAAGAAAGCATGAAAGCGAAATTAGCTTTATAAAATGTTGAAAAATAAATTAAAAATGTGTTAAGTAGGACAAATTCAGAGAATCATTTCATTAGCAGTTTTCATTTTTACTCATTTGAGAGGTGATCATTCTCATTTTGTTCAAGGTTCCTTCATACATGTGTAACAGAAATAAGCTATTTCCTTACAGTGCAATTTGCACTTTCTAAAATGATCAGTCATGGAACAGTTTGGTCTGGAAGGGACCTAAAAGACCTTCTAGCTCCAAACCCCTTGGGCAGGGACACTAGACCCGTGCCCAGAGCCCCATCCAGTCTGGTCCTGAACACTTCCAGGGATTGAGGCAGCCACAGCTTCTCTTAGGAAAGATATGCAAACATCATGCAAATCTGCCTTGTGCAGCCCCCTCCTAGAGAAGGGAGACCCCGTCTGCACAAAGGTAAAGCATCCCAGAGCTGTTTCCAGCATGCCCAGGCACAGGGCAGACATGGCCATGCTGGCTGGGGCTGGGGGTCAGGCCCAGCCACTGGGGCCGAGCTGGGCAGGATGGGGCACTCAGAAAGGTGGCTTTGTGTCCAGGGCTGCTTGGAAATATAGCCCATCTTTTCATATGCTCAGAGACAGCCAAAAGGGATATACATAGATGCTCCAAGAAAATACTTAGAGTATTAGTTTTCGCAAAATCTTTAACTTTTTTTCTTTCCCCTTTTAAAAAATAACAGAGAGCTACTGTACCCTGCTGAGACCAACATCTGTGCAGACAATTAAACCCTTTTAGACTCTGAGCAGGGGGGAAACTCAGAGGAACTGGCCCTTTTCTACTACATCCTCTGAAGGATTACAGATAAAGAAAAGATTTTGCAAATAGCTAGGCACATACATAATTACAAAGAGGTCCTGCTGATTTATTTTTAAATAAATTTGGTTAACAATGAAGTTTTATTTTCTGAAAAATACTGATATTGGCACTTGGATCTGAAATACAGCACTAACATCTTTGTTGTAAACCTCTTTTGGTAGGAAGCCAGATCTAAGACAACAGAATAAGAAGCTGAATAAGTCCTTGGTTTTATTCTTCAAATTTCACAGGAAATGATTTATAAAACTTGATTCACAATGATATGACCCCAAGAGCTCATTATACAGCCTTCTGGTTTCTTCTTTCTTTTCTGTTGTTTAGCTAGAGTTGGGCAAGTGGGGAAGAATATTTTTGCAAAGTATTTTCACTAATTAAAGTTTTTTGTTTTATTTTTTTTTACCTGAGATTGTACTTAAGAAAAGGACTTTCAACAAGGAGGGATGCCACTGTGGTATGGGTGGTTCAAATATGGAGTGAGTTCAGTCCATGCTCTTTGTGGCTTAAATCTCAATGAACAAGGTAAGCAGTGAGGCAGGACAGAAAAATGAAGGAGATTTTAAAAGATTCAATTGTAGATACCTTTTTATAAGAACTTTCTGCTGAAAAAAAAATAAAAATCTTTCTGTTGAAATTATGACCCAGGGCTGTGTATTAACAGCTCTTAATGCTAATTGCTGCATGTGCTTCCTAGTGCACACACCATTCCACAGAAACAGAAGTCCATACATCTATTAAATTACTTGTTTTTTTTTTTTTTTTTTTTTTTTTTTTTTTTTTTTTTTTTTTTTTTTTTTTCCCCTGGGAAATGCTCACCAACAATTTCAAGTTTCCAGGCCAACACACAGATTAGCTTTCCTTCAGGTTCTCCTTCCCTGCATCCATCCTGCCTGCCTGTGCCCTCCCTTGTGCTGCAGGAGGGAGTGCCAAAGAACAGGTGGGTGCTTTCCACACAGGGAGTTAGGCAGTGCTTTGTATTGCTGGGATGAATAGAGGCAACTCTAAGGAAAAGTGTGCTGTGGGAAATACATATCATCTTCAATTTGAGATGTTGGAGTGCCATGGAGAAAATCCAACCTGCCAAGATTTAACCCCTTGGCATATACTTTGAAAAAAAAGCACCAAAGAAAGCCCTATATTAATGGCACAATATCAGGAAATGATTTTACAACATTTCTGAATTGTCAAATCCAGTACAACTCTCTACATACAAGCCCAGGTTTGCACCAGCCTGAGAAACTCCATGGGCACAGACTGCACCCAAGAACTCCCGTGCCCTGAGCAGTGACTTGCCAAACCCATTCACCCTGAGTCACCCTAAACATAAACACAGCAGCTCCCTCTAACACCAACCAGGCACAATTACTGCTGCACACTCCCCATGGAACGTGGAAAACGACAGACATTAGGAGAAGTCAAGTTAGTTTTTGTGGATTTCAAGGGAACACGACCTGCAGCAGGAGTTCAATGCTGAGAAAGTGCAGGGTAAGGAAGGGAATTATCTCATTATTCTGGCTCTGCTCCTGGTTCTCTGCCCCAGCAGACTTCTATTCCTCTCCCCAACACCCACATTTCCATGGTAGAGAAATCTGGGGGAAGAAGCTGGACTGTTCCCTGCTCAAGGCCTGGGTCATGCTGCAGCAAGGCCACCAGCTCTGCAGCGTGCTGGTCTCCTCAGCAAGGACAAGGAAGCTGTGCTAAACCAAAAGCTTCCCTGCCTTCATAGGTCTTCTGTATCCCTTCTGGGCTTTGCCTCCTATTTTAAGGTCAGTGCTCCATCAGGGAAATTATAAAGGAAAATTGTAGGTAGAAGACAAGGCAATTATTGATGTGTCCCCCATGTCACCTGTGCCATCACCTGGGGTACCAGCCTTGCTGGGGCACCAACCTTGTTGTCTGCAAACCTGAACTGGAGTGGCAGGAGCACTCCCAGCAGAAGAGAAGCCCAGATAGGAAGAAAGGTTTGGTTATAAACACACAGATATGCCTGCCTTTCTGAAGGCATGATTATGCTTCTTATTTAAACACATACCTTCAAACCAATCTGGTTCACAATAACACAGTGATATAAACGTGATGGTTTCAAGAGACACTGGAGCAGTGGAAATGTTTATTTCAGTGGGAAAATATGAGGCTTCCTAATATTTAGTATGTCTTTAAATATTTGTTTCAAAATGTGGCTTGGATTATAAAGACAAGCATTTTAAGAGCAAATAATTGTTTAGTTAAGGTTGCACATTGGATTAACTTCATAACGGGATTTATAGAACAGGTAATTATGAGAGTTCGTCTAATAAATGCTCTCAAGGTGAAAGAACACTCCTGCCAAAGCAGAAATAGTCAGTTTTAGAAACCTGCAGTGCCTCCCCATGGCCAAGCAGATGCTCTCCCTGCTCTGGAGAGAGAATGCTCTGCATCCCGTGCATTATGAGTGAAGGAACTAGTTATGTTAGTTTGTATGGTTATATTGGTTATGTTTATTTTCATGAAGGGGCTGAAGCTTGTTGTGCCTCTCTCCTGCCATGCCCTGGAATGGTGACTAATGAACAGCTTTCAGCTTTTCATTAGGGTCACGAAAGCAGAAACATTGACAGAAACATTTTAAGTGGCGAGGGAGGGTGGTAAATCCTGGTTCCCTCAAAATTGAATGGAAGCAGTCAGCTGTAAAACAGAGGAATGGGTCAAATGGAATGGACAGTGGCTTTTCAATATGGATAATGACTCCTCAAAGTGAAGCAGCTTAGCCTCGAAGCTTGCATAAACATAAATAAATACCCCCCCACACACTCCTTGCTAATATAAGTGATCGTGTACTACAGCAAAAACTTCCAGACAGTATTTATTGGCCCAAACGATCCTGATGGACTCTTCCAACTCAGCATGACCTAGGATTCTATGCTGAAATAATGCAGAACACACACTGCAGTCTGTAAATGAGGCATTCCCCAAGGAAAATCATGGCTGAAATTTAAGTGATTCTAGTAAAAATTCCCAGTCAAAGACCATTTCAAATACTGAAGAGGTGCAAAAGAAACACCTTCTGGGCTCATTCTCCCTTTTCTTTCTCTGTCCCTATTGCTATTTCATTCCCAGACAGACACACACATAAATATCCATGTGGAATTATGCATACCAAGGAGGTTTATTATTAAAGTTTCTAACAACCTGCAACGTGGGACATCAAAGAGCTTTGAAGGGACTTTGCTCTCTGTTCAGGGGAGGGTTCGACTCTTGCTATATTTGACCCAGGTTGCTCCAGCCCTCTAACCACCTCCATGATGAACATTTTGGAATAAATTTCAAGAGAAAGTTCTTATTTGGCCCAGCTCTGGGTTAATCTGTCATTTTGGTATTTTCAAATTCCTTTGCTCAGGACTTAGCCTCCCCTGCATGGGGCATTCCAGCTGCTTCTCCAGCCACCAGTAATCATTCCTCATTTATTGTCACCTGATGTGAGTCCCAGCTTTCACTGACAATTCCCATTCAGCACTTACACTGCTATATTTCACCTTAGAGTAATGAAATTACTTTTCAGGATGACATTAAGTAGTGATATTAAGTGACTGTGATTTACCCTTAGGGTCCTTCATAATGTGTTGGAATTTTAACATTACTGGCAATTCTTGTAAAAAATAAAGTTCTACCTTAGTTCCTTAATCAGTGAAAGATTAAATGTTTAATTAACATAAAACAAGATGTACTTCACCTTCTGCACAGCCTAAAGGCTCCAAGGATTTTCCTTGGCATATCAAAAAGTCTTCCTAATAAATCACCATATGCTACTAAAAGTAAAGACATAGTAAACTTATTCTGGGCTATTCTGAAATTGATTTAAATATGATTTTTTATCAAGCATGAAATATAACAATTTACTTTAAGGTTATGTAGTATAAGGCCTACTTACATCTCTCACTACTCAGTACAGAGCCTGTGTGCTTTTTGCCCTTGAATGCTTTATAATTTTTCTTAATATTTTTTAAAAAAACTTGAGAGAGGTTATTGGGTTTTCTTTCCCCTAAAGAGAGAAACACATTTCTGAATATTATCAGATACTGTCTCTTACTTAAATTCTTTCTAAATGCACTCTTCCCTAGCTTTTCTTGCTTTATCCTCTAACCTATCCACAATGAAGTAAGCTGCCATTGTAACCAGGTTCATACCAAAATTTTATTCTTCTGAGTGCCAAGTGATTTGGATGTTCATGGCCTTGCTTCTTCAAAAACTGAATCTGAGATGTTATAGGTACTTTATTTCTCTTCCTTGAGCAACTGGCATCATGACAAGAGAGCCAGCAAAGCCCCACTTAGCATCAGGGTGACTACCAGTAAAGCTCCAGTAAACAGATTTAACTTCCAGATTTGTAGACTTGCTGAGCTGTTTTACTGGATAATAGGTGGCATTTCTGATTCAGAGACTTTAAGAGATTTAGGTTTTAGAGATTTTAGGTTGCTTTGTTCAATGAAGACTGAGTAAGTGGCCTAGCAGCTTCACAGTGACTCTATACAGTTGCATGATGATGTGTTTCAGATTTTCTGGATTCCAGGCAAATAGTTTATTTTCCCAGTGTCTCGCTATCAATAATTGCATCCCATTACTAAACTCCATCAAGAGTATGGAATACAAATGCTTGAAGGAGTAATGAGGTGCTTTCTTTCAAACAGAAAACAAAGACTAAGTCAGAAAAGAAAAGCTCTCCAAATGTTTAAACAGATTATTAAAAAAAAAGAAAAAAAAAAAGAAAAAGGTTGAATTTGTTTGAGTTTCTGGGACATAGCAAGATTAGCACTTTTAACTAGTTAGTAACTATTGCTCATGGTCCAGGGAAAAGATTCAGCCTAGTTTCTCTCCTCAGCTGAACTCTACCATCTTGTGGATTCCCAGAAAATTACAGTTGCAGTCTTAAAATCATCTTAGTAAGTCTGTCCACCTAAAACAGCTGACAGCACTGCTTTTGACTTTTTGGGGTTTTTTTCTGACTAAGTAGCATAATGTAGACAAAATACTAATAAAGCTCGCTTTTTTTTTTTTTTTTTAATTTGTTTTTTCAATCAGCAGTTTTCCAAGTCATAATAATCTGTATGCATTCCACATATTTCAGTATTTCCCAGTTACTTTATAAGCTCTCGATTTGATCCGAGGAAGTTTTACTGTGACAATAGAAAAGAGAATTATACAAAGCCCTTTGTTGCAATTTAGGCTTCTGCATCTTGTGACAAGGAAATCAGAGCAATTAAAACAAAAGTGAACCAAAAATAAGCAATAGCTTTGAGGGTCTCTTTCTTTCTCCTGGTCATTTAAGTTATCCTTAAGAGCCAGAGATCAGTACAGTTTTGGTTTTGAATGGCAGGATTTCCACTTTTTGTGTGGTAGGGATTTTTTACTGGAACTTCTTAATTTCTTTTTTTCTGTTCAGGGATTCATCTGTTCATTTGATGGGAGTCTGACTGTGAGTGGAATAATGCTGAATTTAACACTTGAATTGTAGAGGATATTTTTCAAAACCTTTAGAAATGTGGCAGCTGCTGACTTCAGCTGGGTTTTGCCAGCAGCCAGGCAAAAGGTATTTAAAAGTCCCCCAAACCTTAATTAAAAAAAAAAAAAAAAGCCACAGCCACAATATACAGTTAAGAGCACTATGGGGTGCTCTAGCTGTTAAAGGAAAAAGAAAACATGGTGTTGCAGAGCAGGTGCTGAAAAATTAAACTACCGAGTTCAGACCAGTATATTTCTAGGCTATAAAACATGGCTGGAATAACACTTTAATGTTCTTTTTCCAAGCAGAGGGAGTCTATTAAGTAATAAATATCAAAAGGCCAATTCAGCTCTCATTAGTGTGACTGGGACCGGAACTGAGAATTGAATCAGGCTCTAAAAGTCAGATGCTGCTGTCCCTGTCTGGGAGGATGTGATTCTCAGTGACACATTAGGACTAATCTGAATTGTTTAGTGTCAGAGCAGGTGAAATTTGGATAATATGCCATGTTCAGTCCTCATAACAACAGCAGGACTCACGGTGTATTATCTATCTAATAATGAAAAGGCAGGGTTCAATACCTATTGATTTAAATCAACATTATTCTGCCTCAATGCTGCTAAACTGCACCGTGAGAAAAATGCTACAGTAATATTTTATTTCTGGAGCATCAAATGAGAAACTGGTGGAGTAAAGGAGCTTTCCACTCTGTCTGTCCCTAACTGAAACATAAAGTGGTGTTAAAAAATCAAGGGCAGATAGTAAAAGGAACCAACAGAGAAAAAGTTCAGTAAGAGAACCAAAAAAAAATAGATTTATTCATTCATCAAACACATGCTGCACCCTCTTAAGAAAGAAATGTCTCACATCAATGAAGACTTCAATGAAGTTGGGGTCTGTACATGATCATTGAATCATTTGGGTTGGAAAAGACCTTTAAGATCATCGACTCCACTGTAATGATGCAAGTGTGGGCAGGATTCCAGCTGCCTTCAAGGAATAATGAGAATGCCCAGTGCCAAGTCTTGCATCACTCAGGAATACGGTGCATCAAACAGAGCTTTTGTGCTCTTACCTTCAGCTCATCAAATATAAACCACAGAAACCTACCTGCCAGATCTGCTGAATTCATAACCAGTTCCTGTTCTGGCTGCAGAATAAAATTCTCTCCCTGTTGTGGTATCCAATTGCAACCCTGAGACCTCCGAGGGCTATGTGAGATAAAAGGTATGCATTCAATTTTCATTAGACTTACCCAAGGAAAAAAAAAAAATTGCTTAGAAATCTTTTCTTCCCTATAACACTTTCCACTTCATTCATCAGCCCTCTGCTTCTGACCTGTCTGTGCTTTCCAGCAGATTTCAGCAGCCTCATGGCCACTTTAGGCAAAAACAGCGTTGGAAGCACATTAAACGTGACAGCCAGATGTGTTGATCTGTTGACAATGGACACTGAGGCTGTTATTAAGACTTTGCAGTGGAGCATGAGCTGGACAACGATGGGATTAGATTGCTTCTCCCATATCTGGAGGCGAAAGCCTGATGAAGTGTTGGGAGGTGTTATCAGCAGAGCTGGAGGCAAGACAAAAAGTACAAAAATGACCTATTCTTCACTTTGTTTCCATTCCTTCAAGTTATGAGTGGTGGAGTGCTTCTTAGCACAGTCTTAACTCTGTCTAAATGTATTTGTGTTAATCTAAAAGGGGTCAGAACTCAACCCACACTTATGCTGATGAACCACTGGAGTAATTCCACTGACATGCGCAGACTTGATAATAAAGGAATTGCTTAATACCTACCAAAGCTGCTTCAATTTCAATGGGCTTTTTCCTAGTCATTAAAATAACTTTAAAAAAATGTACAGTTGGTTTTAAAACATCTTCTAAGTTTGGCTACATTTGAAACAACTCACAGTAAAAAAAAAAAAAAATACAGTTGCAATGAGAAAATTATTTTTTTTAAATTGCTTGTAATTATTTTCATAACTGAAAATTGTCCGTAAAGTTTTGTATAACCTTTTATAAAAATTTNCAGTTGCAATGAGAAAATGATTTTTTAAAAAATTGCCTGTAATTATTCTCGTAACTGAAAATTGTCTGTAAAGTTTTGTATAACCTTTTATAAAAATTTGATTTTTAAAAAGCAACTTTCTGAATCCTGTGAAATGGAATTTGATATATTGAAACACTTCAGGAATGTAAAGGGTGATCCTTTTTCTTTTGTGAATCTAGAGAAACATTTTTACATCTACAGGTGCAAAAGGCTTAAGCAAATTATGTTTTTGAAGAAATTCTGAGATATTTACATTTATCATATGAGATCATTTATATAATTGCAAATATTAAATTACACGGCCTGTAAACTGGCAAATAGACTTTGATACATTCTCATGTGTTGCAAAACTTTGCAATGTATCGTTTTCTGTTAATATAATGCAAGGGGCACAAAAGATAACTCTGGGATCTAATATTGACAGACATTACTTATGAGTTTCTAGTGTAGCAAAAAAAAAAAAATGATGCTTTAAAACCAATTGTCTAGATACTCTCCTGTTTTCTGGATATTTGTTCTT
>VYXF01009753.1:871018-980166 GCA_013397295.1 Polioptila caerulea
CCCGATCGGGGCCGCCGCCGCCGCTGCTGCTGTCGCTGCTGCTGCCGCTGCTGCCGCCGCTGGGGAGCGCCGCCGCCGCGGAGCCGCGCCAGGTGTTCCGGGTGCTGGAGGAGCAGCCGCCCGGCACTTGGGTGGGCACCATCGCCACCCGGCCCGGCTTCACCTACCGCCTGAGCGAGCACCACGAGCTCTTCGCCATCAACGCCACCTCGGGCGCCCTGCACACCCGCGCCACCATCGACCGCGAGAGCCTGGCCAGCGACGTGGTGGACCTGGTGGTGCTCTCCAGCCAGCCCACCTACCCCAGCGAGGTGCGCGTCCTGGTGCTCGACCTCAATGACAACGCGCCCGTCTTCCCCGACCCCTCCATCGTGGTGACTTTCAAGGAGGACACGGGCAGCGGGCGCCAGCTTATCCTGGACACTGCCACTGATGCCGACAGTGGCACCAATGGCGTGGACCACGGCTCCTATCGGATTGTGGCCGGCAACGAGGAGGGCCGCTTCCGCCTGAACATCACCCTCAACCCCAGCGGTGAGGGAGCTTTCTTGCACCTGGTTTCCCGTGGAGGGCTGGACCGGGAGGCCACCCCCACCTACCAGCTGTTGGTGCAGGTGGAGGACAAGGGCGAGCCCCGTCGGCGAGGGTTACTTCAGGTCAACGTCACCGTCCAGGATATCAATGATAACCCACCCATCTTCAGCCAGACACTTTACCAGGCACGAGTGCCAGAGGATGCGCCTGTCGGGGCCAGCGTTCTCCAGGTCACTGCCGCTGATGCTGATGAGGGCACCAACGCTGACATCCGCTACCGCCTGGAAGGAGGCGATGGTGGCGGCAGTGGTGCTGGGGACGGGGCTGGCAGCCTCCCCTTTGAGGTGGACCCCGAGAGCGGGGTGATCCGCATCCGCGAGCGCTTGGACTATGAGATGCGCCAGCAGTACTCGCTGACGGTCCAGGCCATGGACCGTGGGGTGCCGGCGCTGAGCGGCCGGGCTGAGGCCCTCATCCGCCTGCTCGACGTCAATGACAACGAGCCCCGGGTGAAGTTCCGCTACTTCCCGGCCACCTCCCGCTTTGCCTCTGTGGATGAGAACGCAGCCCCCGGCACGGTGGTGGCCCTGCTGACGGTGAGCGATGCCGACTCTCCTGCGGCCAATGGGAACATCTCCGTGTCGATCCTGGCGGGAAACGAACAGCGGCACTTTGAGGTGCACAGCAGTAAGGTACCCAACCTCAGCCTTATCAAAGTAGCGGCCGCGCTGGACCGGGAGCGCATCCCGGCTTATAACCTTACTGTGGCAGTGGCGGATAACTATGGGGCCCCACCGCCACCCCCAGGCTCCCCCACTTCTGTCTTTTCCCCCGACGGAGTGGTGGCAGCTCCTGTGAGCCGCTCCTCGGTGGCCAGCCTGGTGATCTTTGTGAATGACATCAATGACCACCCGCCTGTCTTTGGGCAGTCGGTGTACAGGGTGAACATCAGCGAGGACGTGCCCCTGGGCAGTTACGTGCGGGGCCTGAGTGCCACGGACCGTGACTCGGGCCTCAACGCCAACCTCAAGTACAGCATCGTCTCGGGCAACGAGCTGGGCTGGTTCCGCATCAGCGAGCACAGCGGGCTGGTCACCACGGCTGTTGCCGAGGGTGGCACTGCCGGCCATGCTGCAGGCACATCCAGCTCCAGCAGGCTGGACCGGGAGACTGCTTCTCAAGTGGTGCTCAACATCAGTGCCCGTGACCAGGGGGTGCAGCCCAAATTCTCCTATGCACAGCTGATGGTGACCATCCTAGATGTCAATGACAACAAGCCTCGCTTCGGTCAGCCTGAGGGTTACCAGGTGTCCCTGGCTGAGAATTCCCCATCAGGAACTGAGCTGCTTGTCCTTAGTGCCACTGATGGGGACCTGGGGGACAATGGGACTGTCCGTTTCTCCCTGCAGGAAGCTGAGCCAGCACTGGCAGCAGTTGGTCCCTCCTCTGTGACCCCTCGGCAGATGTTTCGTTTGGACCCGGTTTCAGGCAAGCTCAGTATCATCTCGCAGCTGGACCGGGAGGAGCAGTCTGACTTCTCTTTGCAGGTCTTGGCCACTGATTTGGGCTCTCCTCCCCTTTCTTCCATAGCCCGAGTTAATGTGACCATCCTGGATGTGAATGACAATAGCCCTGTGTTTTACCCTGTTCAGTATTTTGCCCATATCCAAGAGAATGAGCCAGCTGGCACCTATGTGACCACCGTGTCTGCCACGGACCCTGATCTGGGACCCAATGGGACAGTCAAGTACAGCATCTCAGCTGGAGATACCTCCAGGTTTCAGGTCCATGGGCAGACAGGGGTCATCACAACAAAAATAGCTCTTGACAGGGAGGAGAAAACTGCTTACCAGTTGCAGATCGTGGCCACTGATGGTGGCCATCTTCAGTCGCAGAACCAAGCCATTGTCACCATCACTGTCTTGGACACACAGGACAACCCCCCTGTTTTCAGCCAGGGCACGTACAGTTTTGTTGTCTTTGAAAACGTTGCCCTGGGCTACCACGTGGGTACTGTTTTTGCTTCCACCATGGACCTCAACACCAACATCAGTTACCTCATTACTATGGGTGACCAGAGGGGCGTGTTTGCTATCAACAGGGTGACGGGGCAGATCACCACAGCCAGTATTATTGACAGGGAGGAGCAAGCGTTTTACCAGCTGAAGGTGGTTGCTAGAGGTGGGGCGATAACTGGCGATGCTGTGGTCAATATAACTGTTAAAGATTTAAATGACAATTCCCCACACTTCATTCATGCAGTGGAAAGTGTAAATGTTGTTGAGAACTGGAAAGCTGGGCATACCATATTCCAGGCCAAAGCTCTTGATCCTGACGAAGGTGTTAATGGCATGGTCCTTTACAGCCTTAAGCAAAACCCAAAGGGCTTGTTCTCAATCAATGAACAAACTGGTGCTATAAGCTTAATGGGGCCGCTTGACATAAATGCTGGGTCTTACCAGGTTGAAATCCTGGCCTCAGATATGGGGGTGCCTCAGCTGTCCTCCAACTTTATCCTGACTGTATCTGTCCATGATGTAAATGATAACCCGCCTGTATTTGACCAGCTTTCCTATGAAATTACTATTTTGGAGTCAGAGCCTGTGAATTCCAGGTTCTTTAAGGTACAGGCTTCTGACAAAGACTCGGGAGTGAATGGTGAAATAGCTTACAGTATAATTGAAGGAAATACTGGGGATGCCTTTGGCATATTCCCAGATGGTCAGCTGTATATAAAAAGTGAACTGGACCGTGAACTTCAGGAAAGATATGTTTTACTGGTTGTTGCCTCTGATAGAGCAGTAGAACCACTCAATGCTACTGTGAATGTTACCGTGATTCTGGAGGATGTGAATGATAACAGGCCCCTGTTCAACAGTACCAACTATGTGTTTTATTTTGAAGAGGAACAGAGAGATGGGTCATACGTGGGTAAAATAAATGCTGTAGATAAAGACTTTGGGCCGAATGGTGAGGTCAGGTATTCATTTGAGCATATGCAGCCAGATTTTGAGCTGAACACAATAACTGGGGAAATCAGAAGCACTCATCAGTTTGACAGAGAAGCTCTCATGAGACAGAGGGGAGCTGCAGTGTTTAGTCTTACGGTAATAGCAACAGATCAGGGGTTGCCAAAACCCCTGAAGGATCAGGCAACCGTACAGATCTACATGAAAGACATCAATGATAATGCCCCCAAATTTTTGAAAGATCTTTACCAAGCTACTATATCAGAATTGGCAGCAAATCTGACCCAAGTGCTGAGAGTTTCTGCCTCAGATGTTGATGAAGGGGTTAATGGGTTGATTCACTACTCTGTAATCAAGGGAAATGAAGAAAATCAGTTTGCAATAGACAGCAGCACAGGCCAGGTGACCTTAGTAGGCAGACTAGATCATGAGGCTACTGCATCATATTCCCTTGTCATCCAAGCAGTAGACTCTGGAGCCGTTTCCCTAAGCTCAACTTGCATGTTGAGCATTGATGTCTTGGATGAAAATGACAACAGCCCTTCCTTCCCTAAATCAACCTTGTTAGTGGATGTCTTGGAAAATATGAGGGTTGGTGAACTTGTGTCATCTGTCACTGCCACTGATTCTGATTCAGGTGACAACGCTGACCTCCACTATAGCATTACAGGGACAAACAATCATGGGACCTTTAGCATCAGTCCCAACACCGGGAGTATTTTTCTTGCCAAGAAACTGGACTTTGAGACACAGTCTCTCTATAAGCTAAATATAACAGCAAAAGACCAAGGAAGGCCCCCGCGGTCCTCTACAATGTCAGTGGTCATACACGTTAGGGATTTCAATGATAACCCTCCTCATTTTCCTCCAGGAGACATCTTTAAATCAATTGTTGAGAACGTTCCTGTGGGTAGCTCTGTCATTTCCGTGACTGCTCATGATCCAGACGCGGATATTAACGGGCAGCTAACGTATGCAATCATCCAGCAGATGCCAAGGGGGAGTCACTTCCGCATCGATGAGGTGAGAGGGACAATATTTACCAATGCTGAAATCGATCGGGAGTTTGCCAATCTCTTTGAGTTAACAGTCAAAGCCACAGATCAGGCCGTTCCTGTGGAGTCCAGGCGATTTGCTCTCAAGAACGTGACCATCCTGGTGACGGATCAAAATGACAATGTACCCGTGTTCGTGTCGCAGAACGCCCTTGCAGCCGACCCCTCGGTGGTGATCGGTTCAATCCTCACCACAATTATTGCTGCGGACCCTGACGAGGGTGCCAATGGGGAGGTGGAGTATGAGATAGTCAATGGAGATACCGAAACCTTCATTGTGGATCGCTACAGTGGAGATTTGAGAGTAGCCTCAGCCTTGGTGCCTTCTCAGCTCATCTACAATCTCATAGTTTCTGCCACCGACCTGGGCCCCGAGAGGAGAAAATCCACCACTGAGATGACTATAATCCTGCAGGGGGTGGACGGGCCTGTTTTCACCCAGCCAAAATACATCACCATCCTGAAGGAGGGTGAGCCCATTGGGACGAACGTGATATCCCTGGAAGCGGCGAGCCCGCGGGGCTCCGAGGCGCAGGTGGAATATTACATCGTGTCCGTTCGGTGCGACGACAAGAGCCTCGGGCGCCTCTTCACCATCGGCCGCCGCTCCGGGGTCATCCAGACCGCTGCGATTCTGGACAGGGAGCAAGGAGCACGGCTCTACCTGGTCGATGTTTACGCCATTGAAAAGTCGTCTGTTTTGCCCCGCACGCAGCGAGCAGAGGTAAAGGTTTATTCAGTAATGATTGCTTTGTTTCTTCGCTCAGGTGTAATTCCGGGGTTACGGTCGGTTTTTCACTGAAGTTGTGGTGTCAGTGTTGGACGTAAGAATTGGCTCCGAACAGCTCATGTAGTGTCTCCAGTCATGGAAGTTCTTGCCAGTCCTGCCTGGGTAACTCCCTGCCATGATAGGTCTCCTCACACACCTCCAATTGAGGTTACTTTTTAACCTAACTCACTAATGGGTATGAAAATGGTTTTGTTTCTATTTGTGGATGTGACAGGTGGTGAAAGTGTAACATTTTAGTTGGAAACTTCCTTTATCACAAAGCCATTTGCCTTGACTGAAGGGTCTTTAGAGGTTTTCTGCCTGACTAGCTTGAAAAGCAGAGGGTGGAAACCAGATTTGGAACGTCATCTGTAAAGTACAAGTGTTTTATTTGCTCTGTCTTCAGTCACAGAACTGATCATTCGCACTGTTCCTGCTATCTTCAGCAGCCAGGTGTGAAAATGAGTGTTGTGTTTGCTTTAGCATCTCCTGGAGCTGCCTTCTGCACTTCATCGTAAGCCTTTGACTTGCCATTCCTGGAAATTTGGGGCTGGCACTGCTGAGTGGGTCAGCCAGCAGAGGATGCTGGTAGTGTGTAGTAGTTCAACCATCCCTCTCTCTGGCTGAACTTACTCCCTCGGTATTGCACAGCCTTACATATCCCCCAATCATACTTCCTCCTGGGAATTAAGTCTTAGTTTTGATACTGTGATGGTTTGCAGGTTTGGGGTTTTTTTTTGTTTGATTTTAGCAAAAGTGGTATTTCCAATTCTTACTTGACAGCTGTGGATTTTTTCTCTTCATAGCTGCTTTTATTGTTTGTTCTGCAGGTTAAGAATGATCTGTGTAGGTGTGTAACCTTTGCTCTCCTATAGTGGCAGTGACAGACCCTCTCTGAAGTGATTGTCGGGGAATTTGAGCACTGTTCCATCTCAGAGATGTGATCCCATCCTGGTGTGTGTGCAGTGTGCTGCTGTTGGGCATGGTTTGACCAACAGTAGTGCATTGGAAAATTACCTGTTTTAGTAGTGCTGCTGGTTTAAATAATTTGTGTTATTTTTATGACAATATTCCTTTTGTGCAAGTCTTTGTACCCCTGCTAGGAATTTGTTAAAGATACACCTTTATAATTTTTTCCTTACTATTATGTCATATTTTGTCTTGGTGGACAGTTGTTTTGAGGGTCAGGCCTTTGCCATTGGGCATATGGATCATGACCCTTCAACTCTGAGTTTGAGCAAAGAGTTTCTTGACTGGGGAAGGACTCATAGGAGACCCAACCCTGTGGCTGCAATATTCTTACATGTTGTAAAAGCACTTATCATGAGTATTTGCTGAGCAGGGAAGAGAACAACCACTGAAACTTCGTGAACAACTTTTACATTGCTGAATGCAAACCACTTCTGAAATCACAAGCAAATGTTTTGTTCTGTAAAGAACATTAAGAGGCATAATTGGGAGTTAGAATTTCCTATTACTGGTTGTATCTTTATAGCCTCTGAAGTGTGTCTTCTCTCAAATGTAATTAGCTTTCTGTGCTTCTTTATAAATGTAATATAAATTATAATCAGCTTTCAACTTTCAAAAACATAACCATATGCAGCCTTTCTCTTAAGTGATGGGATTTCTCTGGAAGGCTTTTGCTGTCCAACACAAGAACTGCTACAGTGGCATTCTGTGTGCAAGCTGTCAGTGGGTGCTGAATAAGCAACACAGATTTTTTTTTCCACATATTTATATATAATTTTTTTCTGTTTTGTTTGTTGGTTTTGATTTTTTTTTTTGTTTGGTGGGGAAGAAAACGTGAATATTTGTATTTTCTTTCTTCTCTTATGAAGAGTCTGTTGGGTTTTTTGTCTCAGTATGGTTAAAGAAAAGGGAAAACTATAGTAGGGTATTCTTAACAATGTCTACATGATTATTCTTCATTGCCTGCTACTTTCTCTGCCCTGATGCCAGAAATCATCTGAATTGCACCGTGACATTGCACCACTGAGTGTGGGGAGCTGCCCAGTGCTAACCCTGCTGTCTGAGGTTGGTAAGGAGAGCAGGGGTAGTAAGGAAGTTAATAGACCTTTTCCCTAATACAGACTCCAGCAGTGGGTTTGGGTGACAGATACCTGGTGTGGAATAGAGATATTTGCAGTTTTGAAACAGTGGCCTGGCTTTGTCCTGCCAGCAGGCAGTGTAAAAGAAGAGCAGGCTTGCATGAAACCACTTGCTCTAGAAGTGAATTGATCCTTGTCCTTGGGAAGTGGTGTGGTTTCCCCTCCTCCCCCCTCCTAAATTCTGTCACAAGTTTATTTTATTTCCCTTCTAAAATAGTATCAAATATATGGAAAATATCCACCTAGTGCCCTAACTGAAGAAGAAAAAGTATCCTTTTAATATTTCTCATCCATCCCTGGGGTTTGTCCCGTGGGAGCAGACTAAGGACCCACTGACTGCCCAGCTCCCAGGGTTGTGTGTAGGTGCTTTATGAGCAGAGTGCACAAGGGCAGAACTTTGCAATGGCAGGACTGTGGGGAGTCCCTTGCTGAACCCAAAGCAGCTGACACGCATTGAAGCTGAAGGGTCCTGTCATTTTCAGTAAAGTAACGAGAAAAGTTCAGGAAACAAAGAGGTTTGTTTACAATTTGTGGCTTATTTTTTTTAGCACTAGCTTTTATCTTGTGTATGTTTCTGTGTTTGTTATTACTATATGGAGAGAAAAGTAGTGATGGTGGGGTATGTACCAGGAAAGTGCAAGTGGTGAGGTAAAGCTTTCTTCAATTGCCAAATATTTGAGATTTCTAAAGAAAATGCAAGTGCTTGTTCCAGTGTATTTTACAGCTAGATGGTGTAATTTTGGATTGTAGTTGTTGAATCTGAAAGATTGATTTTATTTTGGATTTTTTATCCTATTTGTAACCTACAGCGACAAACCAGATGATTTGATATTGTGTGAATGTGTTTTGTGATCAGTCTTAGCTTTTCCCCTGTTGTATAATCATTAGGTTAATACAATCATCACTGTTAATCTCATGTGAAAAAGAATAACGTAGGTATCCTAAAGGGGCCTCTTCAGTTTGCCATTCAATACATTTTTTAAAGTTTCTGCTAGGGAAAAAACCCTCAGCAACTGCTAAACTCCTTTCTCTTGGCTTTCCAACATAAATTCTCTTTTAACCTTTTGGGCAGGGCTGAGGGTTTCACCACCATGATTTTATATCTAGTTTAGAATGGCTGATGCCTGCTGGCATCACTGGCACACTCCATGCAGGGCTGCCCTCAGCCCTGCCTCCCCAAACAGTGACTGTGCTGCGGGGGATATTTGGGGTGGCCGTGTGTTGTACCCTGGTTTGGGTCTGGCAGCAATAACAGGAACCCAGGGACAATACCTCATCTTCTGTGCTGTGTTACCAGGGATTAAGAGGAATTAGACAGGATCTCCAGTTTGCATGTTTAACCCTTTGGTGGATGGCTTCCTTGAAGGGAGCTGTGGGCTTGCTAGAATCCAGTAGTCCCTATGTATGTCATATATAGTGATGTCTGTATCATCTATGCCAGCTGAGAGGGGGTGCTCCCTGGCAGGGGAACTCCTTCAGTTCAACATCTTTCATATGCTTTAAATAGGCTCCCAAGCAAGGGAGGAGAAGGGTGTGAATTAAGAAAGCGTATAAACTTCAGATGAAAGGTTTATTGATTTAAAAATGGAAATATTTGGAGAGGCAGATCAGTGGTCCTGTTAGTGCTTTTTACCTGGGAATGCCCTCTCAAAGAGGGATTGTCTTCATCTGCAGGCAGGGAGAAATGAGACAGTGGGGTTTCTTTTTTCATTGTGCATTTGTAGCTTCATCTTGTGAGTACTTCATGATGGACACTGTTAGGAATCTTGGACTTCCAAGCCAGAGAAGTGTTTGTTCTTTATTCAGGCAAGATGTGGGGATTTCAGACAATGCTCAGTAAAGATCTGGAAATTATGGAAGAAAGGCAGAATGAATGGCCCTGGCCTCCAGGAAAGACAATGACAGGACACTTTGCCTTGGCTCAGTAGGAACCGCAGCCATGGCCATAAATCCAGGATTGCAGGGTGTGCACAGCTGATGTGGAGCTTTCTGTCTCAGCTCAGGCTGTGCCCTGTGGCTGAGCCAGCTCTGTGCCACTCCTGCATCCCCTGGGCTGCATCCCTCGGGCTGGGTACCACTGCAGGGGTGTGGTGTTGCTCACCAGCCCATTGAGAGGGGAAAAGGGGTGGCCTGGTGGGGCCAGACACTGGAGGTGCTGCTTCTCCAGCCAGGCTGGCTAATGGGAGGCTTTAAATTTAGTAAGGGAATTCGAAACCCACTTCAGAGAAGTCTTATCTGGCACGTCTCGTATTTACCAGCGCAAGTAGAACAATGGGGTTCTCCTTGTATTCATGCTATTTATAAATTGGTTCATTCTTTAATGATACATGGCACATCAATTGTTGCCTGACAAAGGGAACTGCTTATGAAACATTGGAGTGAACAATCAAAATCTGCTGCCTTGTCCCAGCTCCAAAGACACGTTTTGTTTTTTTTCTTCCTAAAGCTGATACTGCTGATTCTAAGAAACGTGTAATTATTTAAGTTACTGCTGTCATTTGCACGATCTGAAAAAGGATCTCTAAGCTGTCCTTGAATTAGAGTGGGAGATGAATGTTCCTTATGAGGAAAACTATTCAAAACCAATTTGTGTGTTTTGGTTCAAAGTTGGCCCTTTTTTCATCTTCTCTAATTTCTTTAATGATTCTGCCTTGCTACATGTTCTTAATATCTAGAATTTCTCATTTCTTTGCTATTTTAGCAGCCTTTGGGCATTTTTGCATGTGAGGTCACTTCATAATTTTTACGTTAAAAATCACTAGACTTCTAAAAACAACATTCTTTATTACGGAAAATATTATTTTTCATGCGTCTCTAGTGCAAACACCAGAAATAATAGCCAAAAAAAGGGAGCAAAATTTTCATGTGCTTATTTTTGCTAAGTGTTAAATTCTTCATACAAATCTCCAAATGGTTCTTGGGTCCTATCGATGTTAGTGAGTGAGTCCTTTTCCATGTAAAACGATACCCCCAGGGCTGAGGGAGTGCTGGGTTCTTTCCACGTGTCAGGTGAAGCAATGAGTGGCTGCCCATTTGCTCCAGAAGTTGGTCACCAAAGCTTGCTTGCCCTCTCGGTGTCCCCAGCCCTCACCTGTGTCTTTACTGGGGCCAGACTGTGTTGGTGGTGGTGGTGTCTAAGTTCTTTGCAGTTATCTTGCTCTGTTTTTTGTGCAGTTTCTCTGGGACTGCACCTCACCAAAGGATGCTCATGCCCTTTTGACTGGCAAAAGTTACCATGTTCCAAGTCTTTTCAGTTTTGAATTGCCACTTCCCACCCCTCCAGGAGCAAGGTGTTCATTTAATTTATATCAAAGCAAACCCCTTGGCATGACATAGTTCTGCTGGTACAATTTGTTTTCACTGTGTCTAGACTAGGGAGGAACATTACTGTAAACTCGGTTTCTTGCTCTGTGCAAGACCTTGTGCGGAGACAAGCCCTAGCACACTCATGTTTCAACTGAAAAAAAAGGAATTTACGGTGACTAAAACTGAAGTGAAACAAAGAGTATTCCTCACACGTTCCCCAAGTGTGGAAAAGCCACGCTAGATCAGAATGGTGCATCGGTGCCATTCCGATTTGTTTCAGTGAGTTTATAGCCTGGCTCGGCTTTGCCAAGAATAATACCAGATACGTGAGAGAAACTGGGTCTTTGTTTTACTGCGACGTTTCTCTCTATTCTAATAAATCTTATTTTTAATTAGACCCTCAGTCTAGACTGTCAGGCAGGTTTGTTTTCACAGCGATCTATTTTTGTTTACTTCCTCACAGCGAAAACATTCCAAAAGGACAGTAGAACAGATGGAAACTGATAGCCATGATCGAGCTGTAAAAATACATTGAGTTGCATTAGTTAATGCAAAAGAATTTCGAAGGGCCTGTTATGAAGTGGTAATTTATGTGCCAACAGCTACGCCAAAAGTAATGAAAACAAGAGTTTGCCTCAGCATTTCATGTCCTGCAGCCGTCACATATGCAACGCTGATGGTAGGCAGGCTGTGGCTTGTATTGACATGGTCTTAATAAGTGATCTTGGTCTTAAATAAGTGTGTATGGGTTCTGCTGCAATTAGTGCAGCCATCCAGACCTACAGACAGAAGAGCATTCAGCAGCTCTGAGGCTCAGACAGGTGGAAGAAGGTTGAGGGGCCCCTTTTGGATAAGAGCATCTTCTTGCAGTTCATCAGGTTCCTGCCCTCTAGACTCTGTCCCACCGTGGCCAAATTCGGGTTCCCTGCAGTGGCCATGTGAGGGAATATGACTCCTAAGAGCCCTGTGAAACTGATTTGGATTCTCCAGTAGAGCTGAAACATGAAGACAGGGTTTTTCCTCACAGGTCTTTAAGTGAAATGAATGGGAATACGTTTGTGATGCGCCATATATTGACCCTTGTAAATATTGCCCCTCCAGCTCTCTTGTAGCCCCTTTAGACATTGGAAGGTGCTCCAAAGTCTCCCATGAGTCTCCCTCTTCTCCAGGCTGGACAACCCCAGCTCTGTCAGCCTGTCTTCACAGAAGAGGTGCTCCAGCCCTCATGTCATCTACTTCTTATTAAATTCTGTATGAATGGCACTGATAAAACTGATGAGCTGGAGACTTTGTGTTTTACAAGTCACTTTTGACTCCTTTCCAGACCTTGATTTGGATCTCTCTTTTATGGGGCAGCCTAAGAGTACAGAGCATGACTGTCTCTGTCACTGATGGGAACGGAGAGGGGATTTATGAGCTGGGTTAGGACAGCAGCTGCTCTTGGAGGGCTCCACCCCTGAATGGAGCATCACAGCTTGTTCCTGTGCTCTCTCCTGGAGAGCAGAGCTGGACCAGCAGCACCCCTGTGCGTGTCCTGCCTTTGGGAGCAGGGTCTGCAGTGCTGCCAGGGGCTTTCTGCCGAGCGTCACGTGCGGAGCCGCTCTGGGCTGGGTCATAACTCTGCTCCAATACTGCTGCAAGTTCATCGTCTGCTATTGAAGCAAAAAACAACAAAAGACAACTTTCATTTCACTCATTGATGCTAATGAGTGTTAGTTTTGGTTATAAAATCATTTTAAGATTTTTCCTCAAGGATTTCTTTGGAGATAGTTTGTTTGAATTTTAATACTCCTGAAGCCTTTTCAGGATGTTTGTTTCTCCAGAGTATAAATGAGAAGAAAACTAATTTAAGGTTTTAAACAAGTGCTTCATACCTAGTCCTCTTTGAGTTTTAAGGCAAACATTTTATTTTCAGTAGCTACAATAAAATCCAGGAGAAGGCTATTAGTTCTAAGAACATGTATATGATGTTTCACCTTCCCAGAGGCGTAGTCCTCTTTCTAAGCTATGAACGGAATTCATATCCTACTTTGTACCAAATTTAAGTAACATCCAACACTAGATAGCACTGAGGTACACAGAGCAATGCTAATTGGCCTTCAAAACAAGAATTTGATGTGCAGCATCCTGAAGCATCTGGGGAGAGGAAAAAAACCCCAAGCTCACATCCCAGGGCATGTATGTGTATTAAGACAAGAAAAACACTACTTTAAGCTGGAGGGGTATGTTTGCCATGGGCCCTGTGTATGGGGAAATCCGTGATTGTATTTCCCTCAGAGTGTGCTAGGAGATAAATTGTTCCTTGGAGAGCCAGAGAGAGAGCTGAGCTGAGTGCTTTTCATGTCAACTCCTTTCTGGATCATTTTTGATAAATTAAGAGAATTCTCCTGAAATAGTTCAGAGGAATAAATAAGATGCCAGAGCTGTGCTGCACATCTGTAGTATATGTGTTTAAAGCTTGAATTTTCCATTGGGGTTTTCTTCTATAATATTACACTTCAGGGTTCCTGGTGTTTTCCCCATTTTCATTCTTTATTCTTTTCAATACAACATTTCTTTCTAATCTATCAAAATGTCATGCTTCCTGAAATATTGAATACACGTTGCTATTACAAGGCTATTTAGAAACAGAAGGTGAACTCAGTAGTTTATTGTACTCTTATGCTTTTAAGACCTGCGTTTCTGGGTGTATTTAAATGACTTTTTCTTTTTCCTGAACATGATTCTATTCCCTTTGAAAGCTTCCTGATAAAGTTTTTATGCCCGCTTGCTTTGAGGAAAGAATTTGAACTTTCATGATTTCAGTGAACAAATTAATGAAAATACAGATTTTTAACCCCTGTAGGGTCAAGTCAGATTGTCTGGAAACTAATTTATGGTAGTGATAATGGTGATTTTCTTACCACTGTTTTCTTTCTTTAGCAGTGCCCTTAACTCCTGCACTTCAAACTTTTGAGAAATTAGCCTGTTTTATTTTAATTTTACCTATAAATTTCTGAACTCCAGATAATTCTTACGGTCAGCACCGAAAGTTGTGCGTGGTTTTTTTGACATCTGTTTGATTTTTGGGCCAGGCTACCAAGTGGGGTTGCAGTTCCTCAGAATGAGGTTAAGTGATTGTGCTGAGATGGTAATTAATTAAACACATGCACCAATACCTTGTTATTTCAAGTCCTGGAATTAACAGACTCGGAACGCTGCCTGACCCGCGCCAGCAGAGAGGGGAGGAAGAGGGAGGGGACTCTTTCTTGCAGGGCAGGATGATATGGGGCAGGAGCAAGCTGCACACATGCCTGCCAAAATCCTTGGATCAGACTAGAGGAACACAGATGGCTGAGGCTGATAAAGGTGTCTCTTATTGTGTTGGCTTTTTATTTTTTTTTTTTTCTCTTCAGCACTGTTTTGAGTTTGTGTGTGAGGGACGGGTAAGAGGGGAGGAAGACAACTGCTTTGTGTAATATGTTTATTTTGATACATTTTACAGCGTAGGAAAGGAGTCGTGTAAATTCAATACTCCTTCTCGGTAGGACGCCAAAGGCTGGAGCTAAGCCCTCCTTTTGGGTTTCTGTAACAAATGAACAATAATGGATCTTCAGGGATTTATGTCATGCTGTCCAACCTTCAGTTCTTATCTGCTAATAGAAAAATCCCCATCCACTGCTGAAAGTAGCTCATAAAAACTGGACTGGGAAGCCTTGGAAGCACGTGGCTGCCTCTGCTCGTAACCAGCTCTCCTCTTACCCGGCCCCTTTGTGTCTCCTGGACCCCCAGGCGATTCATCACTGTGATTATTTATTTCTTGCCATGCTCTATGGTGTCTGTGTATAAACACCAGGTACATGTGTGTATACAGAGAAGACACACATGAGCAATAATCATGTCCTGTCCTCCAAGAAGGTGGTGCCCAGCTCTGCCTCCTGGAGAAGGAAGCCAGGCCACTGCAGGACAGGAATGTGTTAAGGAAGAGCAAGTCCCACAGACTCCAAATCTGAGCAAAGCCCAGTTCTTCCTAGCATTTGTTATTTATTGTTCTAGAAATTAACTGCTCACCGCTATCTGGAGATGTCATGTCTGAACTTTAAAGCTGCTTGCAGAAATAAATCACTGCCACCAGACTTGGTGGCTGTTCCAAGTCTGTCAGAGCTGTTCCACCCATGAGCAGCACCATCCATCAGGGCAAGGCTGAGGAGAAGGGAGTGGAAGCAAGACTTTTCTTCCCTCCATCTATTTAAAGCAAAATCTTGAAGAGGCAATTTCTTTAGAGGGCCCTAAGATTCTTGTCTTGCAAATGATGGTAACAGTGTAGCTGGAAATCTGCAGGATGTTCTTCCTGGTGAGCATGGAAGAAAAATGATGCGTGAGACTTCACACTAGGGCAAATAAGTTTCATTTTGAATATCTTTTTTTTTCAATTTGCAGTCATTCAGTTGAAATATCACAGTTGTTTTCCAGAGAAACAAAGATATTAGAAACCTAATTGCAAAGTCATACTCCTAATGGTGTAACTACATCCAATCAGAGCTGTTTTGGTCTGTTGTCATCCACTTACTCTTTTTGTCCTTCCTAGATCATCCCACGTGTATCTGTTTTTAAAACACCCATGGAAATACAATTTACAAACAGTAAAGCTGCCCAAAGCTGGTGGAGGGAGACAGTCTTTCATTCTGAGGTTTAGTGCCATAAAAATGAATGTGCTTTTCTGATGCCATGAGGTCTCACATGTACAAAACAGTCTCTTCTAAAAATACACCATAATATTATGATTATTAATTGTGGCTACCACTATACAAATAGAAGAATAAATGCAGCCTAGCTACATTCCCTTTTCTTAAAAAAAAAAAAAAAAGCCCCCTTGTGTGAGTAATAAAATGCTACTTTTTTTTCCTGTGAAAATATAACATTGTTATTACAGCTTTGGCTCTCTGAAGGATGTATGAGCATGAGAATCTGGAGTATATGAAAGAAAATATTACTAAACAGTGGACGGCCTTCCTTTGAGTTATGCTAATTTTCACTGTAACTGTAACTCTATTTTAGTTAAATTAGTTAAATTGCTCTTAATTTACGTTGATATAACCAAGCAGAAAATAAGGTCCCGAGTACATGAGCAGGACCTTCTATTTGTGTAAATTAAAATCTATATTGAAAGTGACACGGGGTAAACACTAAACATCTAACAAAAAGCTTGGCCCTTGCCAAGGAAATAAGGAAATCAAGACGTTCTGGAGTCTATAATTAGGCACTTTGCATGGCTGGAGCTCTGTAAAAAGGAATAAAGGACAATGGTGTTAGCACAGTACTCCAGGGGAAAGAACTAGGGATAATTTTTGCTGTGAAGTGGGGTACAGGGCAGCTTAATGGGGAGCAGGTTTTTGGGAGCCTGGGTTGAAAAGTCAAAACTCTACAATATGATTTATAAACAAATACTGCTCCCCACTCATATAATTAAAATAATTGCATATTAATTTGGAGCCTTTCTATTGTGGCATAGTTTTAAAAAAGACAAAAATTGGCCGTTTTGTCTGACTTATGTTGGGGTAGGTACTTAATGCCCACACTAGGACCTGTGTGTCTTGCCTAAAGTAAGCCACTATATTTAGGATTTGGCTAAATTTCAGTGGTAGATCCCATAGTAGATGCAGGTTTTTGTTTGTACTAGGAATATCAACCAGCAAAATCCTTCTGGAATGTTTGAGAGCAGGTTGGTGGTGACATTGTCCACCTTTCTGAGGCTCCAGCTTTACCTGCAGATGGAAGGGTATGAAATAGACTGTGTGAAATTCAGTGGTTCATAAATAGTTAATCACTTGGAGGTGGCAGTCTCCTGATAAGAAATTCAGCTTACTCGTAGTTTTTTTAAATTTTCATTTCAGAAAGTTGTATTGGAATGAAAGAATTGCTTTTAGTGGGCTGGATTATAGCTTTCACCACCACTCCAAAATCAATTTTATTATGATTATAGCAAATATCTGGCTGTGTGTGTATTTCTTCATTTGAAAACCAGAAGGCTGGTGTTTAGAATAAAGGATTCTGAAACAGAAACAGTGCATTAAATTTCCTTTGCAACTTCCAGAGACATTGATTAATTGGGACAGTCAGCGTGGCTTGCTTTTAGAAAGAAAAAGCTTAATGATTAACTAAATTCTTTTTCTGTCTCCCCACTGAGCATATAAAATGGTTATAAAAGAATGCAGAGGAGGCACAGTTGGAGTTGTTGTTGTTGTGCACAATAAAAACACAGGCAGATATTTCACAAGATACTAAATGTAGCCAGAAAGATTAATTTCCATGTGATAGCTATCAAGATCTTAATATAATCATGTGTGCTCCAGGTCATTTGATGGTTTTGGGAGAGAAAAGCTGTCACAATCTGTGGATTTTAGGCTAAGTAACACCTACATTGAAGGATTTACCAACACTTCTTTTTGTGTTTTGCTCTGCTGGAATTGCAAACCAGGGATTCACTAAGTTTTTACCAATTCTAAGCCAAATGGCATTGCTCTGGCTTGACATTTCGAAGTGCTCAGTGAAAAGTGACTGGGCTCGAGATGTGCCCTTTCCAATGGGAGATTTTTTTTTGTCATCTGGGGAGATGAGAACTTTGTCCTGTAAGTAAGGGAGTTGTAACCTTGTCCAAGGCAGTTGACAATGGTTATCATAGTCCACTTGTAATTCCAGGTTGTTGGTTACCACCAGCAATCATCACATCTTGCTGAGAAGTGTAATTACTTGCCTCCTGAATGAATCCTACACAATACCCAGGGTTTTGGAGATACCCAGATGTGTGGGACACCACAATTTTTCTTCCTGTCCAGTAACATCAGATGCAGTTCTCTGCTCTTAAACCGGGAGTCTTGAGAGAAGTTATTTTTGGGAAACTTTGCTCCTTTGGGGAAGAGTTGTCCTTATGTTAGCTGACAGCACTTTGTAAATTGCTGTGATTTTTTAAATTTCTTTTTCCCCCCAGTCATGTGAAGGAGAATAGAAGGATGTAGCTGTGTGATTCACCACAGCTCTACAAGTACAAAAGTATATGTAGTGTAGTGGCAGTGTTGAATCCATTTAACAGATGTTATGGATAGAGTTAGATGAAAGTTACACCAGGCTAGCTTCAGTGGGGTGACTTTAATTTATGTGTTTTGAAAGATATATCCTATGTTGAACTACTTTATAAATATGCCATGGTAGGTTTACACAGTCAGTGCCCGTCAGTAGCTTCCAGCTCAATGTTCTCACCCAGTAAGTCCCCTAAAAGTCATTTTCTCTCTAAGATATTAAGCTCAGCCAGTGATAGTTTCCCAATTGCCAGCTTGTGCACACCTAAGCATTTGAAATTCAGTTCTATCACGACAGAGGATGGAATTAGGTCTCTTGCAGCGTGTGAATATCTCAGCAAGATTTACTGCCTCATGTCTGAGCCTAACATATACTTCTGAGGGATTGTTTGTGTTACAGGCTGATAGGTTTTGTCTGGCTCCCCTGGATTTTGAAAACATTGGTGGGATGGTGACACGCTGATGGGATGGTCTGGTGGTCTCTTGTCTTGAGGATTTACTGTCTTTACAGGAATGTAAATTCTACTCCAGGCTGGTTTGCATTAATTTTTATGATGACAGTGGCTCTATTTTCTGAAAATGTCCTGCACTGGACATAGGTAAAAAAGCATTCAGCAGGTTTGGAGCATCTGGACAATCTCTAGGACTTGGTTCCTTTCTTGTGTGCCTGTTGTGGGGTGGGAGGGGATGCCTCTAAGGCTGGACCTTGCCCTCAATGGGAAGGGCCACTGTACTTATCCTTGACATGACTGGAACCACAGAATAACACATTTTCTTCAGAATTTTCTCTATACTGAGCCTTCATCTATTCTTGTTTTGCCTATCACATTCTGTTATCTGTCCTTATATCTTTTTTCCTAGGCAAATTTAATATTTTTTCTTTAATCAAACAGCAACTCTTTTAAACACTTCTAATTTCTAACAACATAACTTCTGTGTTTAGCAGCTATTCTTCTGGAGCCAGAAATGGTGCCGTGATTGAGGTTGACCCGTGCCTTGCAACAAAAAATACAAAAAAAACCCTGCCAAAAATTAAAAATGTTATCTGAAGATTTAGTCAGTGGTGCAACAGCTCCCTCATTTACAGACCTGCCTGGGTGGGTAATGGATTCCAGGAATGAGTGGAATGAAGGGATGCAGCTGCATCCCAGGGCTCCAGGATGAGTCAGGGTTGTCCACAGCTGCCGTGGCCATTGAGGATGAGCACTTGGCTGATTGCAGAGGGATTTTCCCCACGTGTGGAGGGTTCCTGGTTGAGAGCTCTGGCAGCAGAGCAATAAACACCCAAGTCCTCTTGCAGTGTAGAGACCCTCCTGTAGGAGAGCTGGGGAGACCAGGTCAGGGCTAGAAATGGGATGTGTCACCTATCTCAGGGAAAGAGGTGCAGCCTCTGATCCATCTAAGTACCTTTACTGTTGAAGACAGGTGCTATTCTTTTTTTATTGAAATTGTGTTCTCATTTTCTCTGTTGTTGGTGGCAGCCATGGGACTTACATGCCACTGTTAATTTCCAAATGTTAATTAGCTATGTGTGTGTTTGAGTGAGTAATCATTTGTATTTATTGTTTTTGTTTAACACTTCTTCCTGCTCTGTTACTGGCAGCAGTATTTAATTTATTTCTATGATTAATTCTTGCCCCTTTGAAATCCACAGAGCCTTTAAAAAAAGAAGAAAGAAATCCTAACAATAATAGTAGCATTCAAACCCCTTTATCTTCATTTTGTTCCAGTGCAGTGGTGGATATTCCGAATTCTCCATGGTAATAGAGAAGTATTTCAGAAGCAAATATCTTGCCAGATCTTTGCATTTTCACTACAATTATTGCTAAGGAGAAAGAGTACTTTATCAGCCATAGGCTTTGTAGCGCCAGAACATGGATGTTTAAAGCCGATGCAAATGAGAATTCTCTTTTCATTGTGAGTTTACTGCTGAAGCAGTGCAGATTTTTAAGAACCAGGGCTCTTTTCTTAGCGAGGCTTGCCTGGCATCTCTTTGGTAAGCGAGTGGCGCGGGGCATCCCTGGGGTTTCTTACAGGCTGAGCAGAAAGGTCCCCTTTGCCGGGCCGCCTCTCTTCCCCAGGGATTACGTGCACGAGCTGTTATCCCTTTGTGTGCTGCACTCATCACCCTGCTGCCCGGGGCCTGCACTGGCCATGGGGGCACTGGCCTGCTGGCACCGAAAGGGCACGGGCAGAAAAACACAGCTGAGTGTTTGGCTGCTGCAAAGACAGGTAGTTGAACAAAGATTTTTATGGATTTGAGGCACAGAATGGTTTAGATCACAAGGGACCTTAAAGAGCGTCTAGTTCCAGCTCCCACAAGGACACCTTCCACTCAGAAGGTGCCCAGAGCCCCCATTCACCCTGGCCAAATCCCAATCAGTTCAGCATTTATATTTTTCTTGGACATTTGCTAGTCTCGGGCAGATACCTCCCATCTTTGGTGTCGCATCTGGCCTCTGCTGCAGGCAGGGAAATAATTTACTGCTCCTGCAAGTTCTGCCTGATCTTAAAGTGGTGGCACGAATAAGGGCTTGTTCCTACACTGTAAATCTCAGAAAATCAGGGGTTTGGAACTGTGGAGCTTCTCTGCATTGATCAAAGATGCATTCAAGCTGCAATAACAAGTACATTGTTTTTCCTGTGATCATGTTGTATTTTTATTGTTTCATCCCTGTGATTTAATCCCATAACTGACATCCTACTTTGGTCTGAATTTAGAATTGGCACTTGTAGCATTAAACTGTTGTAGTATCTAAATATTCTGCTTTGGGATTTTATGGGATGAACACTACTCTTTCAGAGCAAACATTTATTTATTTAAATATAGGCTTTTAATGCTAAAAATAACTCTTGTTGAGTAAGGGGCAGTATTGACTGCAGCATTGTCCTTGACCAGGCTAATTACCAAATACTTCAAATTAAGGATATCCATCAAGTAAACCCATGAAAGAAGTGATCTAATAAAAAAAAATTAAAAAAAGGTGTTTGAAGAGCTTTCATCTCCAGTGAGGTTACTTGCATGAGTCAGTTGCAGAAACATTCACCTTTGCTCACTGACATTTAAGAAATAAGTCGCTTGGAGCTACTCATTATGTTGTAGTTATTTACCACTTGTTTAACTACCACTTGTTATGTGTGTAATACAGAGGATTAGCTCTGGAGAGGTTATGTATGATGGCTAATTTGATATTTAATTATCTAGGATTACTGACAATGAAAGTTTCAAAGGATTGCTATGCCAATTATTAGTAATAATAAAACTGCATCGATTCCCTTTATTAATATGGCATAATAGCTTATTAAAAGTTTGTACACCTACCAAGTTTTGCCTGCAAGGCAATGCAGCTCTGTGAGACCTGGGCAGACACTGAAATCCAGCCACTCGAGTATAATGCAAGACAGAGTGCATGGAATTGTCTGCAATTGGATTAATGTATTAAAAGTCTTTTTTTTTTTCCTTTTTTTTTTGTTTTTTAATTAAACTACTCCCTTCACCAGGGCTTTATGGGCATTCCTGCCAGGATAAGAACATGCATGTTGGGTGGAAGAAGAAACTAAAAAACGTGTTTCATGCCTTTGTGAGAGCTGAACCTTTATGAGAGCATGGCATTTGGGTCTGTCATGTATGTGTGACCCTGTGTCAGCTAAAAAAAATATGTGTAGAGGAGAAGGAATTTTACCTCTCCTTACAGGCTTCAACAAAATTTTCATGTTGACAGATTACTTTTGAGACATCATTTTTGTGTGGATAAACATCTCAATCCACACGGTGTATCCAATATTAAGTGTGGAAGATCATAGGCATGAGCAGAAATGGACATCATTGTTATGTCATCACCCTTGAAATATTTTTGTGGCTGCCACTGGAGTTTGTGTTGCTGCTGTGCCCCTGAAGAAGATGGTGTATCTTCCTAAGGATAACGTGTGGGTAACTCTTGAGTGTTCCTTATGGTGTGTTCCTCACAGCTTTGTGTCACAGCCCAGGAAAATTACCAAGGAAGCAGAGAGAGGCTGCTGTAGGGAAGGATAAACTTGTGGTCTGGGTCCCCAGTGCTGGGTGTGAGCCCAGGCTCTGTCACGCTAAGGGGATTACTGGGTCTGGGCCGCGACAGCTCACCCAAAATGTGTCAGAAATATCTGTCACCTGTTAGTTCACATTAATGAGCTTTACACCTTTGTGGTTGGCAGGTTTGGAGCAGGTGCTGCCAATTTTTTCCCTGTAGTTTGAGAGGTGGGTCACCTAGAAGTACACCCTGTGAGGAATTTACCTATTCCAGCACTTCAAACCTCTGCATCTGCCCTATTTGCTGGGAACTGGTCACTGAAGAGCAGAGAGCCACAGTGTTTGTTGCCCATGGTCATGTCTAAAGAAAGTTTTCTATCCATTTGACTTTGAAATACTACTTTTAACTAAAGCATTGCTAAAGACTGGGTCTCTAATTAACTAATATCAGTTAAATATTTTGCTGATTTGCTGCTTGGTGTAGTTAAAGAGCCCCCATAACAAGAATATAACCTTGCTATTGAACAAGAACCATCTGTGTGAGTCTGTACTGCAGAATGAAGCATAATGGAGACACTAGAACAAGCAAACTAAATAACTAAATTTTTGCTGCCTTCTAGATGATCTTATTGAGTTCTGAAAGCTACCTGCTTGGCTCTGAAGCATAATGTTAAGTTCTAAAACCATTAAATCTGTATTACAGGTCCTATTACTGGCGATTGTTTCTAGCAAGTGGTTCCTACACCCAAAGGATTTTTAAACTGGTATAAAAGACACAGCAAATACTTGAATAAGCAAAAAGGAATGAAGATGCAGGAATTAACATTCAAAAGGATGATGCCTATGAGAGGAATCCTTGCTGCATAAACCAGGAGAGCTGCCCAGAGATGCAGGGGGTTGTACTGGGAGGAAAACAAATTTTAGGCACAGAACACCTGGTGTGACTCTGGAGACAGAACCAAATTGGAGGTGATGCCTGTCTGATAGAAGTGATGGTGCCCCAGATGAATAAATATGTTAACTTAGCTGTGATTCAGGTAGCCTTCTGATTAATGACAAAAGATACCATGTGGATGTAACTTCTCTTCAGTGTTTTTTAAGTGTGTCCCTGTGTCTTGGCACTGCTGGTATGAATAAACACCATCTCCTAAAGAAGCTTGTTAGAAATTTGTCCTTATCCCTGTTTCATTGCATGTGGATATTAGCTTCAAATTAATATTTTATGTATTTCATTCAAAATTTTTCCTAAACTGTCCCAAATGAAAGCAAATGTTTGGTTGTCCACATAGTATAATTTTTAAAAGCTTTGGAGATTTTTGTCTTATATGATCCTGCATTTTAGAGACATAGTTCAGTTGTGTTCTTGAGCTGCAGGGGATTACTAATTTCTTAGAGGCAATCAAGTTTTTCTTACTTAACTTGCTGTCAACAAGTGGCTTTTTTAAGTGTAATGCTCTTAGAAGGTCATTTGACTTTTGAGGGTTATTCACGTTGTTAGCCCAAACACTAAAACCTTGTGTCCTTGGGTTCTGATTAGTGACACTTTAATAAAGTCATTTGAAGTTCAGTAGACTGAATTTTCCACCTTTTCTAATGTTTCTATGGTCACAGGGAAGCGACCTGTATTCAATCTTTTAAATGCAAATCTTTTGAAAGTTACTGTGCAATTTTGTGTACCAGGCTTCTTCATGGGTTACGGAAAGCCCTCCTATTTTTAAAACAGCTACAGCAGTGTCTTTTCTCTTTCTTTTCTGTTTTCCTTCTCTCTTTCTTTCTAGTGATGTGACAGCAATTGACTAAACTTGGGTCTTTTGGGTTAACAAAGGATAGAGAAAAATCTTAAAGGTTTTTATTGCCTCACTTGATTTTTGGCTGGGCCAGGACAGACGAAGGCCTTTCCACTTGATTAGATAATAAGGCTAACGTGGTCTTTGAGTGAAAAATATCTTTGCATTCTGCTCTTCTTTTTTCACCAACCCCCCAAAAAAGGGAGGGTGGCGAAGGAGAAAACTATGCCTAATCAGCAACAATTAAATCTTTCATGGGGAACTCACTTTGGAGGAATTAATGCATTTTGTATTGCCTAACAACTCTAGTGAACATTAACAACACGTGAGAACTGAGGGGAACAAAAATTATGGCTTTTTTTTTTTTTTTTTTTTTTTTTTTTTTTTTTTTTTTTTTTTTGGTTCTTAAGGAGCAGGGAAGGGCAGGTCATTGACTTGATTTTCATGGGAAGGTTGACTCTGGAGCGCTCGCATATCCAGGAGCGGAGTGAGGGGGGATTGACAGCTGGGGTTTGGGGAGGGGGGGGCCTGCAGGAGCAGGGATTGTGCCATGGCTTGTTGGGGAAAAACAAGGGGAGAGGGAAAACAAAGCCCTGAGAGAGGGAACAGTAGCTGCAGTGTCCTAGAGGGCTGGGGGGCTGCTCCTTGGTGGTGGGTGTATGTTGTGCTTGGACTCGCTGAGCTGTGGTAGAGAAATATAGAGCATTATAGAGAGGATAATGGAAGGGGCTGCCCTTAAGTGAGGGCTAGCCTGCTGTAAAAGAAGCTGGAGAAGTTGTGCTGTGCCTCTCCGTGTGTGCTGTGGAAGGGTGTAGAGGGTGCATAGTCAGCCCTTCCAGACCTTCTCATTGCCGAGGAGCAGCTCATGCCAAAGAAATCTGGAAATCCAGGTGTATTTTGTGAAGATTTCCTAGTCAGTTCTCCAGGCTAATAACAATAACTTAAGGTGTTTTTTTAATTACTGTTTTTCAATATTTCTTTGGTCTGACACCTGCTTTGCTTGTACTATTAGAAATCATCTGGACGCTGAGGTGTGCTCACGCAGATACACCAGCCCATCCCTTCCCAGATCCTGGATGTGGATGCATAGATATTCATCCATTGTCACCCCCTCTGCTCAGAGGGAACAATGCACGCCCGTCCTCTGCTCGTCGTGACCCTCCTGCCTCTGCCAGCACGTCCCAGACTTTTCCCTCCTCCTCCTCCTCCTCCCTCCACTCGTGTGTGCTCATTCCCAAAACGGTCACAGCCCGCAGGACCTCGAGGCGTCATTTGTCTCCTTTTATCCCATTAATCCCATGTCTTTCTCGTCCCTCCCTCTACCTCTGCCATTATTCCCCACCCTCACTGGGTGCCAGCAGCTCTATCCCCAGCCAAGTTTCCCTCTTGCAGTGCTTTTTCCAGCTTTTTCCTCAGGAAGGTTTTGGTCCCTTCTGAGCATCACATCTGGGATACAAGATTGTTATTCAAAGTAAATATATTTTTTCCCTTAAGAAGTCCACACACTTC
Source organism: Polioptila caerulea (assembly GCA_013397295.1). Taxonomy (NCBI): domain Eukaryota; kingdom Metazoa; phylum Chordata; class Aves; order Passeriformes; family Certhiidae; genus Polioptila; species Polioptila caerulea. The sequence goes on from VYXF01009753.1 coordinate 896,117, forward strand.
AAGTGAAGTTGCAATTCATTGAATCCTAATCTCATAAGCTATTACAATAATTTAAAGGCAAATTAAATTTGTGTGGTTTTGCTGGTAAAGAAAGTGTGGAAAGAGCCAAAACAAATAAGTTTGGCCCTTAAATGTTTCCTAAGACAGGACACTCTCCTTTAGGCTTTTACCTTGGCACCCAGGCTTTATTTTGGGCTCCAAAGAGTTGATACCCTTCGGAGCAGCGGAGCAAACCCCTCTTCTTGCTCACACCTGGCTGTGTGACCCAGTCGTGAGTGTTCCACCACTGCATACAGAAAAGCCACCACCTAAAATCTCAGAATCTTTTCTTCTTTTTCTTTTTGTTTTTGGTTTTCACCACTTAACCAAGTTCTGGCAGTGAAAGCCTTGTCGACTGTGTCAGAAGTTTCTTCATTCAGTTAATTCAGGTCATTTAGCGCTGGGAAACTGATTGGAAGTTGGAAAAAACTGAGAAATAATTTCCTTGCCCAAAAATAATGAAGAAGCTGTGAGGAAATGAGATCTGCTAGTTGTGTGCTCCTGGAGAGCAGGGTGACAAGAGATGATAGCTGGGTTTTTCCTTCCAGTCTCTGAGGCCAAAGGAAAAGCAAGGAGGTAGGAGCTGTCTGCTAGGAACTTTTTCTGACTTGCAAACAAATAACTGGGTTTTTTTTTTTTATATTTCTCTGTATTTTTCAGACAATTTAGCACAGTTTCACTGAGTATGACTTCATACATAACAATACAGTTAAGTACATCTTCACAGCCTGATCTTGCAGCCAAATTTTCATTAATTCTTTTTAATTGCCTGTAGTGGACTTGGGAATACGCATCAAGATATGCGAATGTATGAAAGCTCATTGTTTTATTTAGCTGTGTATGTGATGTTCCTCTGAGAACTGCTACCTCCTTTAATAAGCAATAGTTCTTACTGTTTATTTTTGGCTTTTTTAAAAGAAATTGTTTTGTCATTAATTGCTCAGCTGGTCTTGTGGAAGTATTCTTTAATTTTTATATTTTTTTACACTCTTGTGAGTCCATCAGCTGAATTTCCCTTTTTAGAGAGCTGGGGTTCCTTTAACACGTGCAGCCCTTAATTTACAGAGTTGCTCTGAATTGGAACTGTTCTCTGCAAAGGCATAGAACAGAGATCCAAGGCAAAGTCCATGGTTTTGATGCTGGCTGAAAGCAAACCGACCCACACTGCCCAGCATCCAAAAAACCCTGGGGTTAGTGCTGCACAAAGATCACTATAGGAAGTGGCTGAGTTGTTTCTTTTTTCTTTTCTAGCGCTGTCTTTTATCTGAATCCCCGCTTTGCTTGAGCTTTAGAAGTCAAATGAGCAGAAGAAATGCAGTAGATGATTTGAGATGTGTGTGGGAAGAATGGGAGCTGAAAGATTGGCTTTCTGAGGGCTTCGCTCAGTTCCTGCCTTCCCAAAGAGACTGCAGGGAGGTTATTCTTCCTGACTGCATCTCTGCAGCAGAATAATTGCTTTGAGGATGGTGCTGTGGAAAAACATTTATTTCAGATTGTCTTTGTTTTAATGGTGGTTAAAAAAAATCAAACAAACAAACAAAAAAAAACAACCCCCCAAAAAGGCAAGCAGCAGAGGGTAGGGAGTTGGTTCAGCTAAATTAAAGCGCTTTATGGATAATTTAATAGGCANAAAGAGACTGCAGGGAGGTTATTCTTCCTGACTGCATCTCTGCAGCAGAATAATTGCTTTGAGGATGGTGCTGTGGAAAAACATTTATTTCAGATTGTCTTTGTTTTAATGGTGGTTAAAAAAAATCAAACAAACAAACAAAAAAAACAACCCCCCAAAATGGCAAGCAGCAGAGGGTAGGGAATTGGTTCAGCTAAATTAAAGCGCTTTATGGATAATTTAATAGGCCTAAAAGGCATCACTAAAATCAAACAGAAATGTGGGTGCCTGAGCTTTAATGAATGTTCTGTGTTTCACCAAGTGGCAGCTGTGAGTGCTGGAACGTCGCTGTGCCTTGTGAGCTCCTCAGTCCGGTGGGAGTGGAGGGCTCTCTGTGCTTGGGATGTGGTGGGGGAGAAAGGATGGAAGGAGAGGGACCAGCTGCCAGGAGGCCCTGGTGCACTGAAACCTCATGGCAGCTGTGTGGGCACCACAGGAACAGGACTCTGGCAACTCTGGGTATCTCCCAGCTGGAAGATACCTGAGCAAACCTGGATCCCATGAGGAAAGCTCTGTGAATCCCATCCCGTAGTGCCCAGCAGATCAAACGCTGTCCTCAGCTTGCACCTAAGGTGCCTTAATCAATTAGTCCTGGGAAGCAGCTTCCAGCTGTAATTGGTCAGATCTGTAATCTTTATCACCTCGTCCTGCAGATTATCCATTTTTAGCTGATTTGTGGGCCAGCAGCCTGCATGTCCTGGCAAACCCATGCTCTCAGGTCACTCACTCCCTCTGCTTGCAGCGTTCCTATAGCTGCCTCCTTCCTTTCTGGCAGTTCACTGCCTCTCTAAATTCACAAGAAGAATTGACTGGAAAAGGAACATCAGGTCAGGAGAGGATGATGTTTGAGTGTTCAGAGAAAGCTGTGTATTATTGCTACTCGTTCAAGCAAAAAAAAAGAAAATCTGCTTTCGTTGAATCCAGAGCTAATGTATTAAGAGGACAAATCGGGGTGCTCCATGCTGTAAATAGACAAATGTGATGCAGTGATGCTGCATAAAATACAGTAATAACTGAAAAGGACTGAAGGCACAAAAAGTGAAAAATTAATTCTTGAAGATTTTGTATTTCTGCAGGCAACTGCCATTTTCATAACAAGCTATTTCATAACATTGTGGCTGTTACCCAGTGTATTTCTTAAGTTGTAGCCCTTTTGTCTGAAGTGGAATGAAAAATTTCTGATCCAACTCATTGTGTATATTTGGTGAAATTATTCCAACAGGACAGTTAGGCTGGAAGGTCATTCCTAGACATGCCTAGTTAACATGACTTCCAATTACTTGTCACACCTTCATTTCTGTCCCACTGCAAAAAGTGAGAGCATTTTCATTGCCAGCCCCCAGGCTCTGGACCTCACTGCTGGCCTTTCTCCACCCCACGCTTTCTGACTTTTTGGAAATCCTGGGTATTTTTGTACTTCTATGCTTTTCTAACCTTTTGCACACTGAAAGGGTGGAGTCTCTGATTTATCACTCCCATTGTTTGTATTATGCTGGGCCTCAAGTACATCTATTCTCTATCTTCAGCTTTTATGGGTGAAAATTACTATGTTATTTCTAATAGTTTTCCCAAGTTCCTTGGCACTTTTTTTTTTTTTAGTGGTTGTGTGGTTGGATATTGCAGAACTGTAATTTTTCTGAAGTCAGTAAAAATCCCATTGCTGTTGGTTGCAATTAGGATTTCACGATCGTGATGAACAAGCTGATTCTCCCTGCGTAGTTTCTCAACTTTTTTCCTCTGTGCATTACTAGAATAAAGGCACACATTGCTCCTTGCTATTTGGGATAGGCAACTGAGCTGATGCAGTTCTTGTAAGCTGGACAGCTTTTATTTCGAATGCATGTAAGTGATTAAGTGGCTTGGCAGCTGGTCAGAGTGATTGCTTAAGGACCGCAGCTCCACAGTATCTTTCAAATGGAAAACAAGCCAGTAATTTAGTGATATCATTAAGAAACATAACATTCTTTCAAAGCAGGCAAAGATGTTGTGCACGAGGGACAGACATCATCCCTGCTTTTGGCCTCTGCTGGCTCATGCATTCCTATATGCTGCTTTGCTCCACGATAAGCAAGAATGGATGTTGAGTATTTTCTTTAATCTAGTGCAAACTTTCCTTTCGCTAAAGCCATAGGAGGCATTAGAGCACATCCAGCCTGGAATTACAGACTCTTGCTTTGTGTTGTGTTAATTGGATTAAGTTGTTAGTGTTATCTCTTCAAGAGGAAGAGACAAACTCTCCCTGGCAGTGTTAGTTAGCATGGGACAGCCTGTTTGTGTGAGTGGCTGTGCTTTGTTTCAAGCTCTCGGAAGCAAGCTGGCAGTGCTGGCATGCCAGCGAGGATGGATCTTTCCACCTATGAAAAACAGTACAGGTTATGGTCCAGAAATCCTTGTCATTCACCAGACAAGATGAGCAGCAGCACGGGAAGACACAGGCACATCAAAGTGAGTTTTCTGAGTCTCACTCCAGTGCTGTCCCCTAGGTTTGTATCATTTTAAATTCCGATTGATTCTTTTACTGACAGTGCTTGCGGACCAGTGGTCCAGTATGGACTGGGGAATTTCTGTTCTAGCTGCAGAAGCCACCTTGTAGTTCTACAATGTTGCTCTAATTGCATACTGTTCATTTTCAAGACTGAAATGAGTCACTGTCAGGCTTGTACATAGTTCCATGTTTGGTCCTAATGCAGTGGCTGCAGAGCTGGTCTTTAACCACACGTGCACTTGTTCCATGGGAAATATACTCTCTCAAAAATGGACAAGGGAAAGCTAACGAAATGTGTCTTGCTCCAGTTTCCTTCGCAGAAAGGCTCAGATGTGTCAATTGCCTTTTAGAAGGCACACAGCAGTGCAGAGCAGCCTGAAGTATTGTATGTTTTGGGAGGACACTGTAGGTCTGGCCGTGGCACTGCCAAAGGTGCTCGGGATGCCTGGCCCGGCTGTGCTTTGTGAGTGACGGCCCACTGCGGCTTTCCTTACAAACCAAAGCGGCTTTTAGGTCTTGCCCAGCACAATTCTCACGTCTCATTATTCCTGTGAAGGTAAACCAGTCTAAAATTGGCACGGGCCAGCAGGCAAGAGCCGGGCTGCTTTGTCCAAGAGCTGCCTGCGTCGCAGCTGCTTCCTGTGATTGACGCGGCCGCATCCGGAGAGGAGCAGCCTGGCTGCTTGCACTGTGCAGTGGTTTTGGTCTGTAGCGTGTCTCACACTCTCTCCTTGGTGGGTGCTATGTTCCCCAAGTGGATAAAAAGCCTCCTTGTCAGTGTCTCTGCCTTTGAGTTATTTGGTAGATGAGGTGGGTGCTGTGGCGGTGCTCCTGCCAACACACACAGTAGTACTGCTTCCATACCCTCTCCTCTCCCTAACTTGGGTCTTCCCTGTCTGTTTTATCCAGCAATGAACTGAAAATACCAATTACTGGATAATTTGGCCTTGCTTGAGGGAATAAAAGACAAGAACTTGTATGTGTAATCTTTAGCAATGCCACGGCTTTGGGGGAGGGAACGATGATAGCTGGAGGATCCATTTTAATGGGATTTCAGATCACGCTTGCATTCTTTGCATGGCTTACAACCCCTTCCTTGTGCAGGGCAGGGCTGTCTGGGGGCGAGGGATGCCCTGTTCCTCCTGCCCACCAGCCTTGGAGGTGGCCACCAGTGGTGGCCCTGCATCCCTGAGGCTGGTACCCAGCCTGGGAGCGCTGAGGGCAGAGAGGAGCAACTGACTGCAGGCAATTGGGCAAATCCCACTGAGGAATTGCCGTAAAATGAGCAGCTCCTTGTGGTCCCCAGAGCAGGAGTCAGCCTGCAGGCTTAAGCAAGCCTGATGTTTAACAAGTCACTGTAATCCAGCCCCTCGAGCTTTGTCAAATGCCACTCGCTCTGGTTTTGGTCTGTGTGATACGATGTGCGCGTCCTTAAATTACATGGAGCAAGGGCATTAAGATAACTTCTGTTGTTTCTAAACTCCCCCTAAAGGAAGGTGTTTCCTGAGAGAGTGCCAGAAAAATTGCCATTTGTTTGATAGGAAGTGTGTGTGTGATGTTAGGAGAAAATACAGCTTTAAGCAGTCAATGTTTGTGAAGAGCAGTTCACTCTTGAGGAGGTTTCTTCACAGTACAAACTGTTAAGGCACACAAACGCTCTCAGTAATGACAAATTAAAACCAAAAAAAAACCCCAAATCACATAAATAGCAGACAATTTAGGCAAGAATTTGTTTCTTAAGCCCAGTACTTCCAGCTAGTAATTTGCCTGTAGTCAGGGATATCAGGCGACTCCTACCAGGTGGCAGCATCCTGAGAGCTAAAGCTCTGAGGTTGGTTTTATTCCCTAGCATGGCAGATTGTATCTGCAGACTGCATTGCTAATGTATCCGTTTTGAACTGACCCATGCAGTAATTTGTTCTGAAGAAAAACCTACCGTGTGGCTGAGTCAGAAATGGAGAAAAAGCTAGAATGTAACAAATGGCTAAAGAATTTAACAAATGGCTTCTCATTCTGTCCCACAGGTAGAAAGTAGTAACAGAAAAATTGACCGAGAGTAGACCAAAAAAAAATTTTTATACTCACTTATATTGCAGGGAAAAAATATTAAAAAGCTAGTTAACTTGATTTAAAAAAACAAACAAATGAAAAACAAAACAAAACACAAAACTTGTTTGTAGTCATATCATTCTTCTTTCCATTATTAACAAAATAAACTCTCTGGACCCTTCCCCCAGCTAATGTTATTCTGCACACAGCGACATTCAAAAGCCCATTGACAAGCTGCAAATGATGTGTGAAGCAAACTCCAGGATTAAGTTTATAACCTTTCCCCAGGGGGAAAGAATTTGGAGGCAGGAATGAATTTGGGATGGTAAAACAAAAGGATACAACTGAGATGGATCAGGAAAACTCATATTCATATTTAGCTAAGTGAAAAATACCAGCCAATCCTAGTTCATGTGGTCTCCCAGGGGTTTTCCACACAGGTACATAGGACATTATTTTACAGCTCCTTCTTGCAGGTTTTACTGCTTTCACTAATGAGAAACCACATCTCTCTCTCTTCAGCTTTGCAGCTGGGATTTGGAGCATGATAAATAAAATATAAATGTTAGAAGACGGAGGGTTTGTATCCTGTGGACATTGTTTGCATCCTGGGTTTTGAAAGGCATGTACCTTCCTCCTGGGGAGGGCTGTCATTTACCACTGAGTTTGTTGTGGGATGGCTGTGCATAGGCTTTGGAGACCTTTTAGACACTGTTAAATCTCAGATGTTGATGAAGTGCTGGAGCTAGGGACCTCCTTCCCCGCAGTAATCAAAGAAACAGCTAGTTCCTTCACGTATCCATAAGATTATTTCCTTTCATCTGCCCGTATTAGTTTCTTTTGAAGTCATTTAATCTTTGCTCCCCCTCCCATATAAATTGAGAAAAGTTATTTTAAGCAGCTCAGTGGGGAAGAGGCAGTCTTGTGATGGTTCACAAAAAGAGGTCTGACCACAGGAGTTAACCCCTGTCACCCTGGCACCACTGAGGACCCTCCTAGTTAGCTGGGCCCTGCTGGCAGCTGGATGCCTGGGTGAGCTGTGCCCAGCCAGAAACGTGGTTTTACTGGAAACAGATAATTGAGGAGAACTACAATGAAAAGCAGCTAAAGGCCTGCCAGAACTGTCACTTCTAATTCAAAAACAAAACAAAAAAACCCCAACAAAGCTTGGGTTATAAAGTCAACAGGTATAAATGGGTTCCTGGGAGAGTTGTAGATACCCTGAAGTACAGGTGGGGTTAAAGTGGAATTCAGACGAGTATTCCCACAAAATGAGCTCATAGAAAATCATAGAATGGTTTCAGTTTGAAAGGCTTTTTGAAGGTCATCTTGCCAACCCGCCCTGCAGTGAACAGGGACACCTTTCAGTACATCAGGTTGCTCAAAGCCCCATACAACTGGCCTTGAATATTCCCAGGGATGGAAAGCTTCCACCTCTCTGGGCAGCCTGCACCACCAGTGTGTCACTGCCCTCATCACGAGCAACTTCCTCCTTATGCCTCGTCTAAATTCACCCTCCTTTTGATTAGACCCATTGCCCCTCGTCCTGTCACAAGGGGCCCTGCTAAAAGTCTGTCCCCATTTCCTTGGAAGTGCCCTTTAAGTCAGGGAAGGCCAGGGTGAGGTGTGGTGTTCTGAGCAGAGACGGCTTCCCAGCGCTCCTTTGTGAGCGGGGGTTGCTCCACAGTCTGACACTGGGGCTTTTGGCTTGTTTTTGTTTCCTGACAGCACACTTATGAAAATGAAAAATCAGGATGGCTTGCTAGCAGCTGCCAAAAGCCTGGAGAGCTCCTGGGCTCCATCAGCAGGACAATACAACCGGACACAAGTTCCTCTTGCCAAGTTAAGATGTATGCTTGGAATGAGAGGTCAGGGCCCTGCGTCGTTTTTCCATCTGATGCTCAGTTATCAAAAATATGATAAATTACTGTCCTCTTTGTGGTTGTGCCAGTCCTCTCTCCCTCTAGATCTCAGAGCCTTGGATCACGTGTCTTATAATACCACCTTTTCTTACTTTGAGTCACTCTGTGCTTTTGGCACTTCTGCTCCTTCTGCCTGGGCCACTTTTTTTAAGGAGGGACCGTAGTTTGGAAAGCACAGAAAAGTGTTCTTTCAAGAATTCAAGACAGAAAGTATTTGGCAGGGTTTTTTTGTGAGATATTCTTTGGAAATATGATAGTTCAAAAGTAAATATGAAGTAATAAATTCAGATTGACGGGAAAAAATTTTTAGTCATAACCAGTCTTTTTCATATAGGAGCAAAGCTGGTATCATCTATCTTTTTAATTGCAAAGCATGAGTTCATATTTGTGTTTCCAGCCCTTCTCTCGACTCCCAGCCCTCCCCGCCTGGATTGCAGATGTTCCTGCTGTGTCCACATCAAGGATGATGGAAAGTGGCAACAAACGACCTACAGAAACTAGCCAATTGAGTTATGGAAAATATGCAAACACACATTGTCTTCTGCTCTTCTCCCAAGTACAAAGGAGTTCCTTGTAAGCTGTAATGCCTCCCAGAATGTAAGGACTGGTGTGCTGTGGCTGACCCCTGTCTCCACGTGTCAGAGGGGGTGGTTTCCAGTGATCTAACACCTGTTTGGTGTCTCCAGGTGGTAACCCAAAGTTGAAAGGCTGAGGGCTCCTCCCCAGCTGTTGTTCTATCTGGTCTTTCTGTCAGAGATGCTTCTGTGGGGAGGACTGGGGACAACAGGTGACATTTTACTCAGAGGTGGGTAGTCACCCTGAAGTGGAAACACAGAACAGCTGAAGACTGTGTTCAGGGACCACCCTGGAACAGCCTGGTCCTATACCCCAACTATTTGTCCTGTGTCCACTGTCAGGCCCCAAGTGTGATATTTTGGCTGCATTTGCCAAATATGGTGGTCAAGAAGTTGAATGGACTGTTGGGTGGGGGAGGCTGCATGTCACCCTGTGGCTCTGGGCTGTGATATCCATCAAGCACTTACTTCTGTGATACCACTCAGACCCTTGCACCAGAAAACGTGTACATTCCATGGGCTGTCCTGTTTGTGTGCTGGTGCTGTTGCACCTGTTGCTATTGTCTCAGCCAGGAGATGGAGGTGATGGCAAAAGCAGACGGAAGCCATGGCCATCCACAGGGAGATGTGGCAGCAGCCAGCTGTGAGATTCCCTCAAGCTTGGATGGGAAGCTCTAGCTGGATGTCTGGCTGCCTTGTTTTCACACAGGCTTTTTTTTTTTTTTACCCTAGCTGTTCCTTTGTAGTCCTGTTTTATAAAAGAAATCAAAGAGCTGATTACAGTTCTCTGTTGGGAAGAGGATGCCCAGATCTCCTTTAGAGGTTATCTCAGATGGTTTTCAGATGATGGTAGAAGGGGAGTGTGCCAAGAAGTTGAATCATACAGTGTCATACCAGAGCCTTGAGTCTTCCAGAACACTTTTGTGTCGCACATAATGCCCACATCTTGGATGCTGAGCTTTGAAATGTTTCCTCAGTGTTCCTGTGGTGCTCTGATGAGAAAAAGTCTTTTTGAATTACAGGGATTGGTTAGCTGTCTTTTAGAAAAACAAATTCCGAGTGGTCTTTGTTAACCACTGAATGATAGGGTTTTGTGGCATAAATTAGAGGTTCACTTAGACTGCACATTTTTGTTCTGAAATCGGCAGGAGGAGGAAATGCTGATATGGGTGTATACTTGGGAGGAAGATTTATCAAAGAAGCATACATTCACACACCCTCTCTTTTTTAAAGTTATGGTCAGTAAATGATAGGCTTCCTTCCGTTGTTTTTGTCTGCCAAATAGATTTCTAGCGGAATTATTTATATGCACTTCCATTTAAAAAATATAAAACATCACCGGGTCAGTGCAAGGGCTCAGCATCCAGTTTAAAGTGGGAGACTAGGAGACTTCAGGCACAACCTCCAGCCTTTCCTGTCAGCACAATTTCTCTCCAGGAAGGGAAGATGGATAAAGTGAATTTCACATTTATTTTGTGGATAGTTTTTGTATCAGTTTCTTCCTGTTTATTTTAACGTGCATTGATTGCAGTGGATGCTCCTTGCTGTTGGCTGGCTTAGCTCTATAACTTTGGCCATTTTTATGGCTTTTTGGCTGCTTCTCCTTGAGTAAGGCTCATGATGCCAATGGCAGTCGGATTGGTTGTCATCCTCTGCTCCCTTGTGACATGAACAGGTCTTCTCCTGCCTTCTCCATCACCACAGCACCTCCCGAGTTAGGAGTTATTAGTCAGAATTGTGAGTTAGAGTTACATTTAAAAAAAATGTAAGCAAACATGGAAAAAATGCATGTCATACTAAAATCCTAGACACCGAGGGAAGTATTTTCCCCACACCAAGCAAAAATATATGTATAGGAATATTAGACTTACGCTATTTATATTGTTGAACTTGCCAAGACAGTCAGGATGTAAGTTTTCAAGCAAATGAACGTGAGTATGAATGCTTGCACAGCCCTTCTGCATCAGGAACATGCTTACTGTTTCCTTCTCAGTGTTTCACCTAAAATTAGTTTCTTTATGAGGGTTGACACAATTAGGTACTTCTAGATAAAATACTCTGAGTAAAGGGGAAAAAAATGCTACTGATCTTAGTCTTCCTGTGAGTCTGAGTGATTCTGCTGGTGATTAGTTAGTACCACTTGTTTTAATTGGTGCTGTTCAAGCTGAAAACCAAGTAGACTTGTAGAAAAAGTAGAAAACCAAGGACATGCCTAAGGATCAATGACCAAACCATCTCCTCAAAGGCTTTGTTTGTAGTTGGGTTGAGTGGGCTGTAATTCTGGAGAAATGCTTCTCTACTTACACTTCCTTACCAATCTATATACTTTAATGGACGGCCATCAGTTTTATGGTTACCTTTGTCTAAAGTTTGGTGCTTGTTCTTCCCTCCCCACTGCCCCTAAGATGCAGTGGCCTTGGCAGGGGCAGAGGGTCAGGCTGCCAGGCTGGGAGTGTGCCACCCTGGCAGGACAGCAGCCTGGGGAAGGGGAAGGGTTTGTGGGTGCTGATCCTTCACACACCCTTCAACTGGCTCTGCATCCCCCTGAGAGGAGATACCTCAAGCCTGTGCATCAGGGCCACAAGGACTTCGGGATCCCAAAGGACTTTGAGTCCCACCTGGATCTGTCATCTCAGAGATCACTTTGTTTAAAACCCTACGAGTTTGTGTATGTCAGTACTCTGGTTTAGAATCTCCCCCTTTTCAAAAGGAAAAGTGCAGAAAAACCAGTGAAATGGGCTGAAGCAATGGGCAGAAGCCCCAGGGATCTTTAGGTCGGCTCCAGCTGTGCTTTGCTGTGCTGCAGCAGGAGCAGCAGAGGGAGCACAAGCTAACACATCATTCCTTAACCAAGAGCTGATGGCATTTTGCTCGATGGATGAAGATCAAGAATGAAAAAAACCCCCAGCCTAGTGAGTTTGCCATAGGATAGGAGGATAATATCCCATATATTAAATGCGGAGGGATAGCAAATGGAAACGTATCCTATTACGGCTTCTGTTTTAGATTTTATGCTCTCTGTGAAGCTCCAGGTTGCCTGATGTCAGTGCAGTTTCATGCCAGGCTGCAGCCAAGGGAAGATTGATGCTGTGTGGTTTTGGGGGGCCTGGAGTGCCATCCTTCCTCATGGTGTTGTCCTGACAGACCTGGAGCAGCAGATTAATAATTTTTTGGTATTGAAAAGGAAAGCAATGATGGCAAATAACTGGCCGAGTTGTCTTTGGTGGGTGAGATCAGAGCCACGAGCTGGTCTGGTTCTTTCAGCACACTGAAGGCTGGCCTGGCCTCCAGGCAGGATTTAAAGCAGAGCTCCATTTTCGTTGAGTTTACAGTCATGCACAAAAATTAAACATCTTTTCCTTGGAGTCCATTGTGTCCTTTCAAACCTGGGCAGTGTGGGCTCTCTTTGTCCATGCAGTCCTTGCCATCCTGCCAGGGCTTTCAGAAAAGATTGTCATCAGCAATGTCACCAGTGTCACTGTTGTCTTAACCCTTAGGCGTGCAATTTTTGTCAGTTGTTTTCCCCATAATCAACACTTTGGATGGCGTTGGATTTCCTCCTGCCAGTTCCCAAAGCAAAGTCCCAAATAAGGTCAAAGAGGAGAGATTTATTATTTTTTTTTCCCTCTGGGAGTTTTAATAAACCAAATGCAAGCTTTATTTTTTCCTTTAGTTTAAAAATTGCCAATAGCAAATCTTTGCTTTGTTGAATTATTCAGCAGAAGTAAAGGTTACTGAAACATGCAAAGATAGATGGCTGGAGACCCAGAGCAATAACTTCAAAAAAGCCCTGGCAGCACTGGGGGCAGGAGCCATTTTTGGTCTCAGAGAACAGAATTGTCTTTGTGCAGATAAAATGAAAGCAGTGGTGTGCTTGGAGAAATTCACCCTTTGCACCTTGCTGTTTTATTCAGCAGTCTGCTTTGTTTCTGAGGCCACTGCTGAGTGTAGGGTGCAGACAGGCACGGGCTGCTGAGAGTGCACAGGTTATCTGAGCAGGTCAGGCAGCAAGGGCATTGTTTTCCAGGAACACTTGTCCAACAATGCTCAGAAGTTGGATGTGCTGATGGTGGCCTTTATAGTATTCATTACCTGTGAAATTAGTTACCAGCTCCAGAGGTTCCTAAAGTGTAGTTTCTTTGACAGCTGCTTTTAGGTATCTTCTGGTAGCTGTTTATTCTCCCCAGTACTGATTTGCGGGTTTTGGGGAAGCTTCCCTGGTGTATCTCATTCACAGTTCTCCCATGAATCTCCACAAGGAGATTCACATGGGCTCTGAGCCATGTAAGCTGCTCTTCCCAAATTTATCTAGGGTTTTCTGTGATCTGCTGCTGCCCAGGAGCCCATCTCCCATGGCCATGAGGAGGGGATTGGTCAATGAATAGTATCAGGCTGAAAGGCCAAAGAGACCACCATGACATCTTCCTGATCCCTGGCTTTCACAGGCTTTAGGTCTCTTCTGCTTATTCAAATGTGTCCCTGGAACATCTAGTCTTCTCTAAAAAGCTATTTACCTCCAGAACAAGTGGGAAAACCTTGACTGGTTTTATTTATGTCAGTTGTCTTCCTTACGGGCTGTCTCATAATAGGTTAGAACAAGGTGAGATCCAGTTACAGACTCATTTGTGTGAAGAATTTACTTATAGAAACATTGAAAGTCAAGTGCAAGACCTCTGGCATGCAATATCTGCTACGAAACACAGTGACTTGTGTCTGTGTTTTTACATGGCTGCCTTTCATTTACCAGAAGCAGGAAACTAAAGATCAGGAGCCACAAATTGACACCACCATGGCCTTTGCTGTTGCCAACCAGTGGTAGAAAGGTGACTTCTATCCAGCATTGGTACTTTACCCATAATACTCTTACACACAGTAGTTTTTAAGGAAAACCTCCAGATGCTGATACTGGAGAGATTTTCTTTTTCTCCTTTATAATGATGTTTGCTGTATGAATATGATTTGTCATGACTTGGTTTAGCTTTAGCCAGCTGTTTTTTATTGAAAAGCTGATCTTGTTTCACCAGCAGGAGAGCTCAGAAGTGAGAGAAGTAGCACCCAAAGAGCAAAATTCTAACATCAGCTTCCAGAACTGGCTGCTTTTTGCTTCTAACCTTTCCTGTTTGTTTAATATAGAAGCTGGAGATTAATCTGTGGCACTTTTGTGTGAGTGAGCTGTGAAGGTAGTTCTCTTCATATGTGCTTCTGTCTTACCAATATCCTGTGTGAGGAGAGAAAAACGGACCACAGAAAACCACTGTAATTTGTGACTTAAGTTATTTTTTTTTTAGGTAGCCAGCACAAAAAGCGTTACATGAGCGTACCCACCTGTGCAGATGTTAAAAAAGACCTCACAGCCTTGGGACTGGATTTACACAGATGTTTATGCAATTGAAAGACCTCTCCATCAATAATGAGGCAGCAGCAGTTGGGTTTGTCGCTTCTCATTTCTTCTCATTTTCCTTTTCCTGCCCTGAGGGGCAGGGTTTGGCCCCTGGGGCTCTGCTCCTGGGCAGTGTTTGGCACTGTCCCTCCTGGTGCTGCTCGCTGCTGTGGAGTGCTGGTGGGCTGGCCTCTCTGTCGGGGCCCTGGGTGCAAGAAACAGCCAGGAACTGAACAGTTGTCCACCTGGCAGATCCATTTGTTCAATCCCTTCGATCCAGGGAGAGTTTGCTTTACCCTAATCCAGCATTCGGTCAGTAAATTTTGCTGAGGCATTGATCCTGTTTCCAAAATCGTTTTCCTGGGCCTTGAGGGAAATCAAGATGAGAGTAGGATTCTCTGATCCATCTGAGCAGTGCTTGAAACAGCACCTACCATGTCATTTTAAGGAAAAAAAAGTGATATAAGAAGGTAGAAAGCCGCTTTGTCTCCAGGAGAGCTGGAAGGAGGTGGTTCTTTGCACAATTGATGGAGCTGCACAGTAGAGCTCCTTGCCAAGAAGCATTGTGTGTGCTGGAAGTCAAGGTGGGTTCAAGGGAACATTGGACATTATATAGAAACCACATCCTGCTCAAGAAATCCTTGAACTGAAAATGGCTGGGAGCTGGGAAGTGTGGGGGATTTATTCTTTTATGTGTCCCAGTGCTTTTTTTATTTCCATGGTTTTACACTTGCCTTTTCACTCAGAATTATAGAATCACAAAATCATTTCAGTTGAAAGAGACCTCCAAGATCACAGAGTCCAACCATTAACCCAGCACTGCCATGTCCAAAAAACCCAAACACCAGCAATACGATATATTTTACTTAAATTTTTTTTCTGTGCATGCTTTTCATAAATTCTTTCACAAAATGATAGCTTTATGGAATTGAACTTGGGCTCTTCTTACTGCGCTAGTGAAGGCCTGAGCAGGTGAACCTTTGTCTAAGTATGACCATTCTCATGCTGCTGCATAGCAGTAAAAGCAATAAAAGAATGGCTTCTGCAACTCCATCTCTTTATGGGACAGCAAAGTAAATGTTATTTTGGGCTTGGAGCATCAAGGGAGGGATTGCTTAGTCAGTTGGACAACTTTTTAATGGCAAAGCTACTGATGCTTTGTAAAGACATGTCCAGGGAGTTTGTAAAACAGTTCTTAGCATATATATTTCTCAGAGTGCTTACAGAAGGGCCTGTCTGGGATACCACAGGTACAGTTGATCCTCTCTTTGGGCATGGGGATGAGCCAGCTAGGCGATTTCCAGATTTTTCCAGTCCTACTTCTTTTGTGTTTGTAATACAGGACAGAAGGCCTTGGCATTGCTTTGAGGACTCCTAATCCTAGCAGGGTTGAATAACTCAGACATAATCAAATTCTAGGCCAAGCCATGGTATAGTACAATTAATTAATGGCAATTCAAGCTGCAGTGCCCTGAAATAGGAACAAATGTGTTCTAAGCTGGAAAATCAATTGAGGTGTTTACAAATGAATTGCTGTCAACTGCAGGAGGTTTTTTTTGTAGTGGGTTACCTTTCTCCCTATTAGTAACTGCGAGTCCTACAAAAACTTCTAGGTAGGTTTAAAACAAATAAAGACAAGATGTTTCCCCCCCCAGCTTTTTCCAGTAGATTGAAAAAGAAGAAATGGCTTGCTTCCAACCACTTGTGCTTCTCTAGCAAATACTTACCTGGGATATTCTGGTGGTCTGTTAAAGGCAGCCCAGGGCATTGCATTGTTCTGGCAAGAACAAGGGCTGCCAAAGACAATACTGAGCTCAGGTTTCAGGCTCATTCCTTATCCACTGCTGCTTTCTTGATGTGCATCCCTTTTTCAGTCAAGAGGATATGTTTCAGAGTCTCAGGAAGGACAGTGTTTTTCCAACCCCTGGATTCATTTCTGAATTTTTTTTTTTTTGGCCATAATTTCTGTTAATAATGAAAGCTTCGCAAAAATATTTTTATTTGAGTTTACCATTCTTGAGCTGCTGCATCTGTGCATGGGTACAAGAGGTTGCCTTTTACAGCTTTGTGGGAGGCACAACAGAAATTCATCATTTCCAAAACCTGGGCAGAAGCTGGGTAGCTGGCTGCCTTTCTCAGAGCACCTCCTTCAGTCTAAAAGACACCAAGGGCTGTTAAAATATTCATGCACCACTGTAACACTAGGGAGGAGGATGCATCACCCCAAGAAGTCAAAGTGGGGTTAAATAAATAAATAATGCACATTCAGAAGCTGTTGTCATTAAGTAAAGGCTGAGTGAGCCATAGGTTTTATTTAGGCAGCGTGAAGTTTCTTATCAAACCTGTGAAGTCTGAGGTGAGAGAGCATTCATCTTTTGCTGTCTTTTTGGTATAAGAATATTAGATCAGTGTGTAGATCATAGTGTCAATAATTGCTTTTAAAGCACACCTGTTGAAAATACATTCAGGTATGTATGTATATATTAGGGAAAGACAGCAAATAGATTTAAACCCCAGAAAGGAAAAAGCCCAGCCAAAGCTGGGATATTACTATTACTGATATCAGGTTATTACTGCTATTATTAATATCTGGTTATTTTTTTAATTTAAAAAGTTATTATTTTTAAATTGTATTTTGGTGCGTTTCTTTGATTAGAAGTTGAAGAAGCTGTCTTGCATCATGTACTCTGTCACCTAAATAGGGTTAATAATTTCAGTCTTAGGTAATGATTTGTATTTTTGTGAATGTTTTGTCACATGATGTAACTGAAGCTTGAAATCCTAATGTCCTTTACAGGTGGCATGCCAAAATATATGATTAATGTTCTCTGAACTTTACAGATGATAATATGTCTACCAGAGACAGATTTCATCAAGAGAGTGAAAGGGGTAATTAGAATGAAGGACAGCCTTGCAGAAAGGGGAGACATTTGTTATTAAGAGCCCTATAAAAATATTTCCTTCTGTAAACACAGCTGCTGTATGAAATGTTATTTTAAAATATATTGTGAGCGTCACATAAACGTCTAATTGACAGCTGAGATACTGCAGAATGTAATCTGTGTGTGTGGGTCAGGAGAAGAAAGCTATAATTCAATGAGGAGCCTTTTTTTGACACGGTAGTCACAAATCCAAACTTTCTGTGTGCTCCTTGCTTACAGATTTCGATAATATTTAGCTTTCCTTATGGGACTTAAGTTGTCCAGGACGTGTCTCCTGCCTGTGATGCTGGCTGGAGCTCGATCAAGGGGCTGGTTAAACCCTGTGATGGCTGTTTGTGGGGGGCAGCAGAGCAGTGTTTCCCTGGATTTTCCCTTCCAAGCCTGGCACGGCCACCTTCTGCTGGCCATGTGTAGATGGCAGCATTTACCTACTGTGCTTTCCCCTTCAGAGCCTTCAGGTGATGGGGATGATCGGGTCTCAGTGCTGCCAAAAATGGTCTTTCAGGAAAGAAAGTTGGCAATTTGGTGGGTCCCAATGAGCAGTGCTGCTCTTGGACCCTTCCTCTGGGCCATCACACTGGCAATGGTGATTTTCCTTTCACAGAAACAGCAACTTGTTGGGTCCCATCTGAATCTCATTGTTTTTCACAGTGAAAAATCTGTATGAGTGCTCTCCAAACTCGTTTTGCCTATTTGAGATTTGCCTTTTTTAATTAAATGGCTGCTTCCTCATTATTCAAGTTTAACTTGAATAAAAAATGTGAGGGATATATGAATTCTTACATGTCTCTCTCACATGTGGATTTTTTCTTACTTATTTGAAATCTTTTAAGTAATTGTGTGTATAAGGATTAGATTCCTACCCCCCCCAAAAAAAATCTCATGCCATGAAGTCCAGCTTTTCAACAATTAAGATACAGTTTTTGGAAAGTAAACACTGCATGGCACAGAATTTGAATGCAGCACAAGGCAGCCTCTTTCATTTTGCAGCACTGGGTAAAGCTAAGGAGAAATTTCAAATTTTATTGTGCTTTTCTTTTGACCTAGTCCGTCTCCCCACTCTGAACATGCTTATAATCTGTTGAATATTATTATTATTATTATTATTATTACTATTATTATTCCTCCCATCACCTTGCATTAAGCAGTCCATTGCAGGCAGCTCACAGGCAGCAGCTCGTGTGCTTCAGAGAAGGTGAGTTCCTGGGATGTGTCTCATGCTGTGAGAATCACTCCAAACTTGGGATCTCGTGGGAAACTTACTGAAAACTGACAGATCTCTTTCCTTCTCCCAGGATCCCATCATCCTAAGCCATCAGAAACAGCACCCCAGTGCTGCACAGATCCACTTGATCCCTGTGTGCTCAGCCACTGTAAACCTAGTGGCTAGTTAGTTTGTGGAGCTCCCATGATTATTTCCACCTTGTGGAACACCAGATGGTTTAATTTGACACGAGTTCAAACTTTTGTCGTATTGCTAACGCACACACCTGGGGGAGGGAGCACCTTTTAACTTTCAGATTNAGAGTTCAAACTTTTGTTGTATTGCTAATGCACACACCTGGGGGAGCACCTTTTAACTTTCAGATTCCAAACCAAGTGTAATAATTGGCATGTTGGCCTGAGAGGAAAAAGCTGAATCCATATACTTCCTATCTTGCTGATTCTGTGTTGTTTCTTTGATTTAAAGAAATCAATTTGGTTTAAAGGAACAGGAACTAATGCAAATTCTGTTGCCTCTTGATAAATATAGTAATTTTATTTTCAGACTGGGGTTGTAGGAACACATTTCACTCCAGTGGGCTCAGCCTACTGGACAACAGGTCAAACGATGAGGAAACTCAATATTTGCTAGCAGGGATCACAATTCACAATTCTACCTTCTGTAAACTCAGATTTAGAATGTACTGTATAGGCTGCTTCTGCCCCAAGGAGTTTGCAGTACAAATAAAATCAGAGCAGAGTGCACTGAGGAAAGCAGAAAGGAAATACGTAAGATTGGGAAAAAAAAAAAAAAAAGAAAAGAAAAATCTTCAACTTACTATTGTTGACTCATATTTCTGGCTATTATATTAAATATAAAATGAGATGAGAGCAAAAACAATACCTGGAAACTCCACGGTGTCCAAGAGTAGGATAACTCTCTCTGTACAGGGTTTTAGTATTATAAGATTTTTATAAGTGTCCATGACTTTGCAAGTTCTGTTGCCATAAGGATTGGCAGTGAAGCATAGTAGAGCAATAAAAGGGCAAGGCAGGGAGCCAAATACTTCTGTTTGTAATTGTGGTGGTGATGTGCAGAGCAGCAGGAAGAGCAAATCAAATGCAGATGGTCTCTGTATGAAGGCCTGACTTTTATTGGTGATGGTGCTCAAGGTGGTGTTGATACTCTCCTATCCCTGAGAAAAGACTTGCACTGGGGATCCTTTAAAAGGGGAAGCAGGAAAGTGTCCTGCACATCATGGATGGTGCTGAGCCACAGTCTGAAACTTCACTGTGGTCATCCTGTTTTCTCACTCCGGTCTCTGCCAGGTCTTACCAATCACTGGCAGTCACTGTTCGCCTAAACTGCTTCCTAAACTGTCGTGGTATGGACAGAGAGAAGGTTGGGAGGAGCCAGCATGCTTTCCAGCACAGAGGCAGGACCTCATGTGCCTTCAGTGCTCCTGGCAGTGACTTCTGCTTCTTCCTAGACTCTCCTTCCTCCCAGCACTGCAGCATTTCCTCCTGGGTGCTAACCTAAGTTGGTTTTATTACTGTGTAAGTCCTTTGGTTTTTAGACAGTTTATTACCTTTCTTTTTTGTGCTTTAAGGCTATCATAATTTCTCCCCATCTTCATTTTTGAGGCTGAATCTCATCTCTTTCAATGTCAGTTTGTGGGTCATGTTCAATGACTGTAGTCATCCCTGCTCTTTGTTTCCGAGTGTTTTCCCTTGGTTCCACACAGTCACTGGATTCCTGCACTGGAATTTGATGCAGGGGCTGCAGCTGAGGTGGGTCTGTGAGCAGCAGAACAGAAGGCTTTTATCCCCTGGTGTATGCATGGCACTCCTGGGCCGTGCCATAGCGTGTGGCTCGCCTGCCGTGCATCTGGGCCCTGTCACTGGCCTGTGCTCCAATGGGAATTCCCCCCTCTCATGGAGAGCTGTGACATCTGTGCCTCTTCCCCTGTGGCAAGTGTTTGCTGCTCCCTCGCTGCAGGAAATTAGGTCTGTTGGACACAGTTGGCTGGTTTTTATCTCCTTCTTGTCTCCTAGGTGCCTGTGAGCCCTTTCCTTGGCTGTCTAGGCGCTAGCTCTCTCCTTTTGTGTTCCTCTAGGAAAAAAGCAGGCACAAAACCTGCTAATGGCTTTGGAATGAGCAGGTAATCCTTCCTCCTTACCTCCCTGGCTTCTCCTTGAGGAGTGACCATGACATGGAGCACAAGGCTGGGACGTCACTGCCCTCCAGAAGGGACACATTAAACAAGCTCATGTCTGCCCTGTCAGGAGCGTGGGGTGGGAGGTTGCTTGTAAAACATCAGAATATGTTGACTGCTGCCTGCCTGCTCAGCAAGGATGTTGGAGTATGCACAGAAGAGCAGTAAAAGCTGTGAGAAGACTGCAGGTAGGGAATAAGGCCAGTGAGGAAAGCCTGTGGGAGTTAGTTAGTTCTCCAATGGTTAGAAGACAGAGGCTTTCCTAGTTTGCCTGCTTACATACGGAGAGGGCCAGATGTTAAGGGCAGAGGAATCAAAGTAGCAAGGTTAAGGAAAGGAAAAAAGGCAGGGTTTTGGGAAACTCTACCCTCTGTGGCACCACCACTGCCCTGGTAAATAGTGCAGGGGGGGATGAACCGTGGGTGATGTTGGGAATGATAACTCAGGTTCTTCTCCTTTCCCTAAGGAAGTGTCAGGCCTTTCAAATCCCACAGCACCACTAGGTGAATACTCTGCCAAGGAAAGTACTTCCAGGCTCTTAATAAATTAATAATCTTTATTCAAACTTTTATGTTAAAACACCCACAATCATGGCAAGCCAACCCATTTTTAACTGTGTAGCTGCAAACAATGGAGGAGACCCAACGAGTGGTCTTGTTGGCACATGTTAGCACATGGGAGGTGCACCCCAAACGTGTGTGTCACCACTGCTTCAGTAGGACAGGAGAGCACAGACAGACCAAATCGCACACCTACAAAAATAGGTGGACCTCTTCCACTTGATTCTCATGTGTTTGGCAGAACTGAGACTAAATCTGAGATTAAAACCCTATTTGCCAGGCCTGGAATAATCTCAGCGGATGCTTGGGAGAGGGAGCAGCTTTTCCCAGAGGGTGCAGCTCTGCACAGTGCTAGGAGCAGAAAATAAAGAGGTGATCTCTATTAAATATTGATTTTTTTTACCTTGTATTTGAAATCCTCTTTCTGAGACATTCTGTAGGCTTTGAGGATATTCAGTAGCTTTGAGGTATGTCCCATTCTGAATTCCCTCTGAAATTACTCGCTTGTCCATCCCTCCTACTGTGATCTCTCAGGAACTGGTCAAGGCTTCCTGTGAGCTAAGTATGACACCTTCAGAAACCTCCTTCCTAAAATATCAGGGAGGGTTGATGCTGACAGCTCTCTTTGTTTTAAAATGTGTTGCTTTGCTTGTCCTGGCTCCTTTGTTTTGAGGAGATTTTTACTAAAATACATTTAACAGAACATTTTTATTAAAGTCCTTGTTTGTAAAGCACAATTGCTAGACAATGAATTCTTATGATGAAGCCTCTCCCATGGAGATTATTCCTTTTGCTAATTCCTGGAAGGCAGCTCTTCGGTTTCACACAAACCTTTTTGTATTTGAAAACATAAAACCCTACACACACACACACACACTTTTTAAAACTGAGCTTTTGTCCAGTGGATCATTAGCTTAGTCACATCAGTGAGTTCATATGCACTATGTGAATTTAATGCTTTGTTGTGGGTTTTTTTGTTTGGGTTTTTTGGTTTTTTGGTTTTTTTTTGGCTTGCCTTGAAGTTGTGAGATGATATCTGCTCATGGGTTTAAGGTTATTGTTGACAGTGCTGAGCAGCTGTACACAAGCAGATGCAAAGGCTTAAGAGCAGATGCCGTAATTACAGAATTACAGATGTACTCATTAATTCTTGTTTTTAAATTTACTCTTTTTTTTTTTTCCTTCCCTCTTTTTAAACTGTCCTCTCTTAAGTGCCAAGTGTTTTTTCCAAATGTGTCAGCTGAGGATGGCTCACTCTAAAGCACAGCCCTGTATACAGTGAAATTTAAGGCTGTATCTGGTAGTAAATGCAGTAATAACCTGATTTTTTTCCCCTGTGTGTTAGCTCTGTGTAAGTTATCTAGGTTACTGGAGCATTTGGCACTCAGCAAGCATTACTTGGCCCTGTGCCAAGTGAGACACACAACTTGGGTTGCTGTGGTGCCTGAGTTGTACAAATAAGCTGCTTCTTAGGCCCACAGGAAGAAGAACACGTCCATTGAAATGGTTACTCACCTTTCCTTAGTCACACTTGAGGGAAACGAGATGGTATCGTAGCCATTGTGCAGAGTTACACAACTCAAAGGGGCATGTGGTGAGAGTAACATAAATCTTTTCAGCTGGCATCATTCTGTTGCATGGTTGCTGTTTTCTGTTTTGTAGCAGATGACTCACATAATGGACCACGTTCTGGCATAGTTACTGAACTCAATAGGATTTACAGCAGCAGGATTTTTGATGTAAGTTAATTATGATTTCAATACCAGGAAATAAGCTCAAGTTTAGAATAATAATAATAAAAAAAAAATAAAGTACTGCTCTGTTTCTGTGTAGTCTGATGCTATTATTTGTCAGACTGATTATCGAATATATGCTGTTAATCGAGTTAGTCTTAATAAGATGCATACATGAATGTACCCAAAAGCCAGAGGAGCTGAGCTGTCCTTGTACATAAATTAGAAAATTTGATGAGCTGCAATGATACAACTGTGGTACAGGAAGCTTGATTAGAAAGTACTGGTGAGATCAATGACTGTGTAGTATAAAAATTAGTGCAGAATTTTATGTTCTTTGTTGTTTTGTGATGATGTCATTAGTTCAGCAATGTGTTTATAATGTTGTAGCTGTATATTAAATTAAGGAGCCACAAATACTGGTGATCATGATTGGCAGTACACTTTCTAAACCTGCAAAGTACCAAGTTAATAAAAAAAACAGCATATACTAAGCCCAAGAACTAAAAGTTTAATGTTCATCATGCTTGTGCTGAAATGCACTGAATAAATATGATTTTGAAGCTACTTGCATGTTTTTAATGACCTTTGGTGCAAAGAAAGTAGTGATAGTGTACTTTGTAAGCTGCTTTAATGCTGCTCTGACATCTGTGGTGTTGTACCAGGGGCTGCTAGAAAGGTAGGAAAAGGCTTTTGTCTAACATAAATGGAAGGAAGGATGTCTTCATCACTGGCAATCTGCTTTAGGTCAGTAGACAGTTGTTTTGGGAGTCCTGTTTGCATTTCTGCTGGGTATTAGGCACACGTTCATCAGCTTGAAAAACAAGAAATAGATTGGGGCAGCAGGTAGGGATTTACCAGAGGTGCCCACAGGTGCTCATGTGCCCTGGGTATGGGAATGTCCTGGAGACTGGAGACCCCAAAACACTGAAGGAATGTTGGAGCACATGGGTCCCTCTGGCACATGCAGGGTCACCTCTGCTTGGTTTTGCCCCTCCAAGCTGTGCTGTTGGTCTGTGCTTACAAAGTCATAGTGGGGGGTTTGTAAGGTTTTTTTCTCTGTAAGATTTTTTTTGCCTTTGCCTTTGCTTGTTTTTCTCTAAGGGCTAAGATGGGGGAAGCTGTAGAGCCGACACAGGGTGTCATTATCAAAGGCCTCAGTTGTGTTGCTCTCTGCAGTGGGCAAGTGGTGGGGGAAATGAAAGGGGGTTTTGCTCAGCCTGGGTCCCTCCAGACCCAGTGTGCAGTGAGGGCTTTGTGGGCAGGATGGGTCTGGGGAGGAGAGGTGGCTCTGTAGCTCAGACAGCATCACAACAAAGCCATTTGGAGCTGCTCTGCCCTCCAAGCACAGCACTGATATCAAGGCCAGAGAAATAAAAGGATTCCCCGTGCTTTTGTGGCCATGCTTTTGTGGATGACAGAGCTGGCTATAAAGTGAATCACAGAATGGTTTGGGTTGGAAGGAACCAGAAAGATCATGGGCAGGGACACCTTCCACTATCCCAGGTTTCTCAGAGCGCCATCCAACCCGGCCTTGGGAACTTCCAGGGATGGGACACCCAGAGCTTCTCTGGGCACCCTGTGCCAGGGCCTCCCCACCCTCAGAGCAGAGTTTCTTTTCTGTAGCATTTATTTATACAAGGCAGACTGTAGGTTCTGGCAGTCTAGACAGAACCATAATGTTTCTTCTGGCTTTTCTCATTAATTTTGACAGATTTGAGGGGTTTGCATTGCTGCACAAAGGGGTTTCAATTAACCCCTCTAACTTGCTTGTATGGTAGGCTCGTTTTAATTCACTCAGCAGTGTTTGCCAAGTACCTTAGTCCATGCCATATATATGTGCAAAGAAAGGCATTAACCTTGCTGGAGTCTCTGGGGATTTGTTTTGGGGTAACTGAAAGCAAAATGTGAATCCAGCCATCAGTTAGCATTGTTACAGATATTCTCCCTTCATTTCTTTTTACTGTTGTTATTTTAGCTTGAATTCCTGTACTCATAACCTGTGATTTTCTCCCTGAAGCATATTGCAAATGCAGACAGCATTTTGCATGCTATCTCATGTCAGGGAATTGCCGTGGCCTGGTTGGAGGCCATCTGTGATTTACTGGGCTTCAAGATAGACCAAAGTGCACATCTACAAACATATTTGGACCTCTTCCACTTGGTTCTCGTGTACTTGGCAGAACTGAGACTGAAACTGAGGTAAAAACCTTGTTTTACCTTACTTCACAAGGAGTAAGAAAGCTGCTGGGTGTTGTTTCGTGATGCCTGTGTAAGAAACATGTTTGGAAAAATGCACAATTAATAGTTACCAGAAGATATGTTAAATACACCAGCAGTTCATAATTTTGAACAATATCTTCTTTTGAGACAAAATATGACATGTCAGGAAATGGCTCACAGCAGGGAGTGTGTCAGTGATTCATAAACCATAAAGGAAAGGTAAATACCAGCTTCTGCTTTTCTGCACTGTAGTTTGGTCATAGAAAAGACTGAAGGAGTGGCTTCAGTTCACACGTGCTTTTTGGGGGCTGAGATTTCTTGCAAGAGGTTTTATTACTGCCTTTGTTGTTAGTGACCATATAGCTTTTGGAAAATGTCACATTCTGACTGAAAGTAAGGAGTGATGGGTGCTTAGGCTGGCAGCCAGATCTGCCATGAACTGCACTGTACCAATCATATCACCCTATACCTCTCTCCTTTATTTTTCCCCTTTGGAAGACAGATACCATAATATTTTATTACTACAGCAATGCCTTTAATCATGTTGGAGAAAGTCTGCTGGATGCTTGCAGAAGGCAGCTGTTGATAAATGCAGAAATTGCCATCATTAATTTATCACAAATGCTGATATTTCAAGCAATATGTTTCTCAATAGGTGTGGGTATTTTCAGCTATGGAATGTTTTTAAACATAACATCCGCATCTCTATTTCCTATGGCATTACTTGTAAGAGAAGCAAATCCCTGTAAAGCACACCATGATGTCTTGGGGGCATAATGCTATCCCTGTTGCCCTATCACCAGCTGTTCATTATGAAATTATGTTGGTAATTATGTTGTTGTCACCATTAATGCAATGAGCTAGCGGAGGCATTTGAGTTGTTGCCATTTTTTTTAATGATTCAGAAGTCTTTGCCTGCCTTCTTTTCCTTCTTCCATCTGCTTGATGACTTTCTCAGAAAGCTTTCAGATTTATCACTCTTGTACCTAGAAAATACTTTTTTTTACAGCAAAGTTTTGCTGTGCCATTCTTCTGTGTTATGCTTAGGAAAATAAGATAAGGTGTGTCACACCTTATGGAAGGGTCAAACCAGGCTGAGATTTAGGAATCTTGGGGGTGTGGGAGGGGGTGCAAATGGTACAAAAAACCAGGAACAAAACCCCTCAGCATTGGTTTTTAGACCTCTCCATGATGCCCTGTAGTTTTCTTACTAAGAGTTAATGTGTGATATTCTTTGGTTTTTTGTATTAAATTTTGCCTACTCTGTTTCTGTTTTCCTGCCTTTAATATAATATAATCATTTAACTGTAAGCCATTCAAATTTTGTCCTCAAAATTATTTTTCTTTTTCTCAATTGTCTATAGAACTATTGAAATGTTTCAATTGTGAGCATACAATGAATGATCATCCTCTAATCTGTTCCACATGGATAATGGGGCAGTTTGTACATTCAGTACACAGCATTCCTTAATTCAGTTAAAACCAGAAAGACTGAGACTGTTGTAACCTACAAGATCTTTAGAAAAAATGTACTTAAAAAAAAAAATTCCCATGCCACATCATAGACACCCTCTTGAAGACACAAATCAAAGAAAGTAAAACCAGGAAAACACAAAGAAATGGAGCTTAGGTTCAGTCTTCAAAAGACAGAATTATATCTTTTAGTTGTGTTTAGGGGTTCTTGAACTCTGCAAAGAATTTCTGAATCTTTTATGGTTACACTCGAACATTTATTCAGATTTGGTTTGGTTTGAGTTTTTTTTCTGTGTTCCTCAGAAGGGAACTGGTGATTCTCAGCTCTTCTAAAATTCCTCCCATACATTTTAAATATCCAGAGACTTGTAATGACCTGTGGTGGTGAACTTCCAAGGGATCAAAGATCTGGCATGATCAGGATAATAACTGAAAAACCCGAGTGCTATAATAGAAGGAATAGCTGGGTCACTTCAGTCGGGACATCAGACAGAGCATGAAAAGGTTCTTTGGTTTCTCCTGTGCTTGAAATACCATGGGAACCATTCTCTTGTGGTACATCTGCTTCCTGCCACACTGAAATTAAGATATGCAGAAGTGCCACTGTCTTTCTTTCTTCTTTCTTTTGCCACTTTAAAGGCTTACCAACATTATCAGAACTCAAAGTTTTTTACTTGATTGCAG
This sequence comes from Polioptila caerulea, assembly GCA_013397295.1. Classification (NCBI taxonomy): domain Eukaryota; kingdom Metazoa; phylum Chordata; class Aves; order Passeriformes; family Certhiidae; genus Polioptila; species Polioptila caerulea. The sequence continues at coordinate 923,270 of VYXF01009753.1, forward strand.
GGAGGCTTTGGTTTGTTACAATTGTCAGCTGCTGGTAATATATTTCTGACCCAGTAATCAGGGCTTCCTTAGGACTATCCACAATAAAACCAAGTCAGTGAGAGGTTGGCTGTGGTGCAAAGTCAGGGTGTTGGGAGAGAGAAATGTAATAAAGGACTATGTCAGGATCTGGGCTATTAAAAGTTCTCATTATTGATTATAGCAGCCAGAGAGCTTAATTTCATGATGTAGTTTAGGTTCATTGATGTAGGTTCTGCATCTAGGGAAGATATAGTGGATATTTAGGAACCAATAAAAGTCAAATCTCTGAATTTATGCTCAAATAAAACACTCCATATTCTTTATTAAGGAAGATGACTGTAAGAATCCCACATAAGCACACTGTTCCAGCTATTCCAGCTATTTCTGTGAAAGTCTGGGGTTTTTTATTTGGTTTTTCTTCAGTGCACAAGGTCAGGTGTGTATTTACTGATACGCTGAAGTAATATGTTTCAAAAGGTGAAGGTCTTTAAAAAGACCTTTTAATTAGTCTTTAATGCCTGATTTTCTAAATTTGCTGTGTCAATTCCAAAGTCCAACAGCCAAGTAAGAAGATTCAAAAGGTAAATGAGGGAAACCAAAATGGTTGGCTGACAATGAAGAATTCTATAAATGGAGTTTCAGCCACCTTTCACATTCCTGGGCCAAAAGAAATGTGTTACTCAGCTATTTAGAATATTTTTGGAGATAAAAGTTAGTAGTTATATGCAAATTTGAATCCTTGTGGTTTAGTAAAGGACTAATATAGAGGGTTTTATTCAGCTTCAAGAAGGGCTTTATTGCCAAACCTCATCACCAGAAACAGCAATTTTTTCAAGAAGAGATAATGTAGACCTGTTGAATCTAGTTGGGCAGAAAAACTAGATTTTGGAGTCCTGCAGGGCTTGCTTTTTTGTCCAGGTATAGGAGTTGGTCAAATACATAACACATCTGTAATCACACTGTTATCATGCAGGACTTCCTTCATAATTGTACTAAAGGTTCTCTAGCCATGGTGGACCAAAAAGATAACTGGGGAAAGATATGCCTGAAGATGCAGCTGCCTAAATAAAAGTTCTGATATGTGGGAGGGAAGTGAAAAGGAGGGCTGGTGTGCCCAGTGAGCTGAAGTTCTTGACCCTGCCACCGTAGCCTCAATTGTCAGTGGCTTTGCTGAGGGCAGCCACATGAAAAGGTCCATCTGTGGCCACAGAAAAAAAAGCCTTTCTGGCCTCAAGTGGCCACAGGGAAGGGGCCCTGCCTGACACCAGATGTGAAGCCGCTGCACAAGCCTGCAGTCTGCAAAAGGGGAATATGGCAAGGAAAGCATTTCCCTGAAATTTGTAGGAGGATGCAGAAATATTTGGAATTTCTAGCTCCAACAGCTCCCTGCTAGCAGCCTGTTGATGCTGTGGGGGAAAAAAACCTTTAGGCATTTCTGTAGAATGGCCTTGTACTTCTAAACATGGAACAGGAAGGTGACATGTTGGCCTTGTGTGTTTTATTGGCTAAAGTCTATTTGGATTCTTAGAGGGATTCTTCTTGGAGAGGTGCCACACATGAAACCCTTGTAACTGCAGAACATCAGCCAGCATTCAATTCTATATCTTTAATTCCCTTGCACTCACATTAAAAAACCTATGCTTTCCTTAGTGTCTATAGCAATCCTTTTCTGCCGTGGCTCTGGGTAAAGAGCTTTTCTTCTGCTGTTTGGGCAGCCTTCAGTGATGGGATGGATTTATCACATTGTCCTGATGACTGCAAGTGTCTTAAATGTCACACCTGCAAATTTAATTAGGTGATTTATTTATTTTAGAGGCATGACATTCCCATTCTTGAACTTCTAATGCTTGCAGTTTCTGACTTTATCCTTTTTTTTTTTTTTTTTTTCCTGGCACAGACTGAAATGTTCTTACCGATTCAATCCATTTCTTATTACATGGCAGTAGACCTCATTTAATTAAATGCAAAGTTATAAACCAAATGGTTCCCAAATGTATACTGCTTTAAGAAAAAACAAATCCAAAAAGAAAAAAAAAACTCACTAGCAAGTGTTTGCCAAGTGTTTGTGTTGGTTTGGCAGGTATTTGGAATTGAGTTTGTAACCAGAGGTAGTACTAGATGCAGAAGAAGTAATGTCTTTATGAGAAAGTCACCCCTTTTATCTGGGGAAATGCCACAGGGCCATGTGTGTGTGCATATCCAGCATCCATGAAAAGGATAGTTGGGTGGAGAAATTTTCCATGGTCCTTAGCACCATGGTTCCATGGTGCTAGCCCCAGCTCTACCTTGGTGCCACTGGATTGCAGTTCCTGGGCACACCTTGGTAAGGTCCTAGTGTGCTAATTAGTCCTGTTGAAATGGAGTTCAAATTAACTCCTTCCTATGGTCAGTCTGTTTTTAAAACTCTGTGAATATTGACTGAGCTATCCATGTTACTCTTTACCAGTACTGATAAAACAACCTGCATTTCATTATGGTTCTGGTGGAGAAGGAAGGGGAAAGTAACTCCTTGTGGCATTTCTTATCAGTTTTATTCCTTGTACCAATTTGATGTTTATCTCTCATTTGCTGTGAAGTTGGGTCATACTGGGTTTCCATGTTTATGATTCCCTCTGTTTTGATGTGTGTTTTAAAGTCAGCATGCTGTGACTTTGTTAAATGAGCCATGGTTTGAGTAGTGCTTTCCCTAATCCAGTTTTAATTCCCTCTGCTGCATGTGAGGCCGTGTCTCTTTTGAGGGAGCAGAAAATGATGTAGTGCTTAAATTGCTTGAAAATACTGATTTCAGAAAGAATGAGAATTTTAGAATTGCTTGCTTTGCCTTTAGGAAAACTTTTAATCTTCTGGCTTGGAAACGTCAGTGTCCTGTCCTGGCTGGTGGCCTTCTGCTGGGACAAGATTGTTTCTTTTCAGTGTCTTTCATCTGGACTTTGGCAAAAAAAGTTAGATGTAACCACAGTAGGTAACGCATTTCCAGACAATGCCTTATTGTCTGCACAGGCTGGATGCAGAGACCTTGCATACTACTTAGAATCAAGATTAAATTACCAACCTTTTGGGCATTTTCATGTAAAATGCTCTTTATTATGGTTTTCTCATAGCTGTAGCATGAGTCACTTGCAAGCCATAATAGATTTTGGCTATGCTGCATGATGAAGTGTTCTGGATGCAGTGAAACATTTAATCAAGACTCCAGGCAGTGCAACTCCCAGTGGTCACCTTAACAGATAGGGGAAAAAGAAAAAAAGGGAGAGAAAATGAAACAATTATGGCACCTTTTCTTTACAGCACCAGGATCAATATTTCTTAGAGACAACAGAAAGAAGTAGCTTCTTTTTGAATTTTAATTGTAAATGATGATAAAAGCAGATTTACACCTGATTGAGACTAGGTGTGAAGGGGAAATTGTCCCCAGTGAGGGTGGTGAAATGCTGGCACAGGTTGCCTGGATGGGTGGTGGATGTCCCAGCCCTGGGAACATTCAGTGCCAGGTTGGATGGGGCTCTGAGCAACCTGGTCTAGGTCAAAATGTCCCTGCTCATTGCAGAGAGCCTGGACTGCATGGTCTTCAAGGGTCCTTGCTAACCCAAATTATTCTCGGGTTCTAGGATTTTCCTGATAATGTCAATTAAATCACAGTGGCTTTGATCTCTCTTATCTCACAGCATTTCATAGGCATGCTTTATAAAAGGGTCTGGGTTGAAAAACATCAAATCACCCTACTAAACTTTACATAATAGGATATTAACTCCAGGAAGGTTCTGCACTGTTAAAATACTGGGGTTGGAGCCCACAGATTAAAACTGCCTGGGAAATTCAACACTACATATTAATCATAACAATATTTATAAGGATCCACACATGTTTGTTTCATGGACAAAGCAAAATATGTTCCCAAAGTGCATTGAGCCCTAAGTTTCCAAACAATTTCAAGGCTGGTAATTAGTAGTAATTCCTGGTTCTGTGAGGTGAAAGGAAATATTTCTATAGCCCCTATTCTAAATTACTGTTGTCTTATACAGGGTTGATGTTATATTTGTTTTGGAGCAACTGGAGTAGGCAGTGGTGGGGCCTAGGACAGCTTTCACATCCTGTCTTTCATTAAGCTTGACCTCAGACATCAGAATTAAGTCTTTTGAACCTGGCTTTACATTTTTTTTTTCCCAAAGAGTGCCTTTTTAGCACTTTTCCCCCCACATTTTCTCCCCTGTTGCAATCTTCCCCCTGTTAATAGTGAGATTCTTAACAACATTTCATTTCTATTTAACAGGATTGTTGGCCTGCAGCACAATAGACTAATGTGATTTTTATTGTGCTAGTGTGTGCTGGGATTGTTTGCCTCCTGGAAAATGGGATATTCAGATGCCTCATTCAGCCTCAACTATTGCCTCGTCCCAAGATACTTTCTTTATAAATGGGCTTTCCATCTTGTGAAAATTTTAAAAGTGCATGATCAGTAGTTCAGGTTTTTCACCTTCCTGAGCTCTGCTATTATTGAATATCCAAGTAATTACAAAGCATAAGTGTTTATTTTTTACCCTCAAACTTACTGTTTCCCAGTGATTTAGAGCAAGGTGGGAAACTAATTCAAGATGGGCTATGGGGTTATATTTATTTATTTATTTACTTACTTACTTATTTATTTACTTATCTATGTAAAATTTTATTTTTTTTAAAAAGGATTTTTCTTCTTCTTTTTTTTTTCTTTTNGTCTATGTAAAATTTTATTTCTTTTAAAGAGGAATTTTCTTCTTTTTTTTTTCCTGAAAATGTATTTCTAGAAATGTATTGTACTCTGATCCTTTATCTCCCCATTCCCTTGGCTCTCCCATTTGGAGGAAGCACCCATGGTCCTGAAGCACTGGATGTAGCCACAACTTCACTGGTGTGAGTGGCCAGTCTGATTACTCACATCAATTAAAAAAAAAAGCGTTTACACATGCATGTTTTCCAGGATTAGGGAATGATTGTTTGCTGGGTGAAGAAGAAGGCTGAAGTGATGAAGGCAAGGAAAAAAAAATAAGTAGTGTTGGCCAGGTTCTTCAGTCAGTTGCATGGATGGGGTGAATTAATAGCTGTACTCTTTCCTTTTATCTTCGTGAGTGATATTATTTAGAATATTTACCAAGGGAAGTGGAAATAAAATCCTTTCACTTTTATTCAGTTTGAATTGATAACGTGCTGCCATGGTCTCCAGCAAGGAAGAAAAAGCTCCTTAATTTTTTTTTTTTTTTTTGAGAGGAAGGATCATCTAATGACTTAGGCATAAAGAGAAGCCTTCAGTGTGATTTGTGGAGATGCTGCTCGTGGATTATTAGATGGCATCTCCTGAGAGAGGCAGAGAACGTCATGGCAGCAAGCAAAGGGAAGAAGAATGACTCAACACCATATAAATTGAAAGCAAAGCTGCTGGCCCTGCACTCTGTTTGATCTCTGATCAAATGCTTGTGGTGTTTGAAGAGGTATCGACCGTGTGAGGCATCTGGGAGTTCCTGCTCAGATCGTGTTCTATCTGTGGATCTCTGATAGCGGGGCTCCCAGCAAGAATCACTCTGTTGGGACTCCCAGGGAAACCTGCTGCTGCCACGTGAGCTCATTCGTGTTTCCTGTGTCATCTTTTTTCCTCCTCCCGTTGTCATCTGATAGGTGGAAGAACTTCAGACAACTTTGGAATAAAAGAAAACTAAATATGAATAGCCGTAGTACAACAGAAGGCCAAGTGAGCCCTTTGGTTTATGGAAGGTGTTATGATTGGTTAGAGTGTGGCACATTGCCTTGCAGGGTGATGTTTTATTTTACATACCTTTGTAGCTCATAAACCCAGTCACTAAAATAATTTCTTTTTCCAGAATAAAACTCTCATTTTAAGCTTTCTCTGTTGAGCGTGGAACTTGTCTAGCCTGTTCAGTAATGGTTACCTGGGGTACTGGTATTTTTGAAGTGGAATTGGTGATTTTGCTCTACAAAGTGAATCTTTTAGCAGCTGTTTCTTAATTCAAGAAATTATTTTGAATAAACTTAAGAATAGTTTATGTCCTAACTACTTTATTAGATCTGTGCTATAAAACTTGAGGTCTTGATATGATTCCCTTATCTGTTACAGCTGAGGTTTATCTGAATGGAGACAGAACCATTTTTCTAACATCTACATTCAGAGTAAACTGAGGCAGAACTGTTTGAGGTGAGTGCTGCCCTGCCTCAATCTGTTCTGAATTTGTTTAGGGAGAAAAAAAAAAAAAAGAAAAAAACTACAAGAGGCTAATTTGAGCAGCAAATAAGAATCCTAACAAGATCAAGGCAATTAATACTTCCTCTGCTTTGAAAATGTCTGTGACAACAGGCTGCAGCAATCAAATTGTCTCAGATGAGGATGGGCTGGCCATCTGTAACTGTGGCAGGGGCAGGGCATTATTGTGAGAATGTTATTAAGCCTGTGAAGAATTTGATTCATGCACAGGGAAATTTGTGGTATTGTTTGGCTTTCTATATTGCTGATCTCTGTGGTTTGTTGTATGCCTCTGTTTTTGCATCTTAGCGTGAGTCAAACATGAAACAAGCACACAAACAAAACTAATTAAAAAAAAAACCTACCCAAAGATGGTTTGCATAGAGATTGATATGTGAAATTACTGTGTTTATTTTACAAGGGTGGGTGAGTAAACAATGTGTATTTGTCTGAAGAATAAGCTCTGAGGGAAAGCTTTGATTTTCAGTCTTTTTTTCTACGTGTATTAAATGTGTGAAGGAAAAGCATTGTACCAGAATTTTTACAAAAGTAGAGTGGTTTTGTGGAGATTTATGTGCATGTGGATTGACCAAAGCTTTCTGATTTTTTTCATTTTCCCTTGAGCAACAAAAGCAAGACAATATGGCCAATCTGTTAATCAGTTTTCCATCACAGTCTTCAGAGATTCAGGAGAGTCTGTGACTGTTTGTGTTCTCGTGGCTTCTGCATAAATTCAAGGCTGTTCAGAGGAGCAAAGCCCCCACCAGTGCCTGGACCACTGGAGAGGGCAAGTTAGAGGATAAAAAAGGTTCAAAGACACTTAACTATCTTAGTTGTTTCTGTGTTTTATTATATTTGAGTCCTCTGGGTGGTAGTAAGAACTTTTGGGTCCTGTATTATAGTTACTGTTGATACAAATAGGAATCAAGGATTTGGCAGATGGGAAGTTATAGAAATTTTTGTTGCATAGTGCAGTACTTTGGGTGCTGTGAGGTGGTTGGTTTGTGTCTGCCTTTGCATCCTAGATTTACACTGAGTGACGAGTTTGAGGTCAGGAAGAATATTCCTCATTTTGGATAGATTTTGAGAAGGGGAGTGGCAAATTATCACTTTCCACGTAGCATGGGCATGTTGCTTCCTCCAGTTTTACAGGCATTGGCATATAATGGTTCCTTGCTTCCAGGTTTGGATAAATCCCTTCAGCTCCCTTGTTTTCCATCCTGTGGCATATTTGAGGTTTTGAGGCCTTTGGTTTCCCATATATTTATTCTTGTACTTGCTGCTGTTGCTGGTGGGTGGTTTGCCACCAGTGTGAGCTGGGAGAAGAGTACATGGTCTGTAGACCTTTTTGAATGTCATTCCTGTGGTGCAAACAGCTGGTCACACCACCACAACCATTTTGCCCTGCCTTCGTTAAGTCCCAGGCAGAATTACACTTAATTTTGTAATAGGTAGCATATGATAGTAATCAAACCATGTATTTCCTAAAGTGACACACATTGATTTCTTTATGCAAATGAAAAGGGGGACTAGAAAGGTAGAAGCAGTTGTTTGGGAAAAGGTATATTAGATCTTTGATTAAAGCTTTGTGGAATTTTTTTTTTCTTTTTCTTCTCCAGTAAAGATGTGATAAGATAATGCTGCAATCTCCCAGTGCTCTGTGGCAATGGAAGACTTTGTTGTTGTGGTTCTCCTGTGGGCTTCTGCTTCATGTTGGAATTTATGAAATAATTAGAAATTAATTTGTGACCTCATGGACATTGAGTTTACTTCGAATCTCATTCAGGATGTATGAGATCCTCTCGTAAATGAAATGTAACAGACTCTTGTTTGGGGGAAATGTGATGTTTTTACTCAAATCTTTTTTCATAGATGTCTTAGGCTAGGCTGGATGGGCCCTGAGCAACCTGGTCTAGTAAGTGGCATCCCTGTCCCTGGCAGGGTGGATGGAACTGCATCATCTTTTAGGTCCCTTCCAGCCCACACCATTCTGTGAGTCTACTTCCCTGAAATTTCTGCAAATGAGTGCATCCAAGAATTTTACTCCCTAGGTCTGCAGTTCTGTTTATAAGCTGAAGTAGTAAATCCTGGCAGAAGTAAAAAGATAGCTTTAGACACAGATGCTAATTAGATTTAGCCAATGGTGAATTGTGAAGCAACACACATTATCTAAGCCCTGTGGATAAGTAATAAATCATGGCATAAATGCTCTTTAAAAACGTGGTGTTCTTTCCTAAAACGTTCTTATCTTCATTTGAGAATTTCTTATTTTTCCACCATCTAAAGCATGTTTTTGATATTAAATTCAGTTTCTTTGTTTACTTGTAAACTGATTTTTCAGAACAAAATTCCTCTTTTATTTCTCTTCCCTTCTCTGAATTTATAATTAACTTATTTGTCCCCCAATCCTTAGCCATGTGTATTCTTGGATCCTCACTATTTTTCATTATTCAAGCTGTAGGCGATGCACAGCTCCTGTTCCAAACCCCTAGAAGTTGTCACATATTTTTCATATGATTTGTACAAAGGGCAATCTCTCATCATGAAAATGGGTTCTGGTGGTGAAATGTCACCCGCAGCTGAAACATTAGCTGTGAATGACATGTATGGTAGGAATAAATGAACTGCAGAGCTGTGCAGCTGCTTTACCTTGAAACCCTGTCTGGGGAAATGCTGCACTTTGGGGAGGAAAGCAGGAAGAGTGTGCTGTGCCAGCTGATGGGCAACGAGGGCCAGCAAAATCCTTCATCTGCCATTTCTACCACGTCCCTCCCATCCCTGTGATTAATTGTCACCCAGTCTCCTTCAAAACCAACCCAGGCTGGCTTTTCCTCTGAAAGTTTGTGTCTGGTGAGGTGGTTGTCAATCACTGCTCATGATGCTCTGCTCAGCCCTCATTGTGCTTCTGCTGTCAGGGATATAAATTTAGCAATAAAACCTTCTGGGTTGACCTGTCTCAGGCTGTGAATTGTTTTGTGTGCCATTTGTGAATGGCCAAAGGGATTAAATAGGAGTAAATAAATAATGGCCTTCTATAACAGGCCCCTGTTTTGTCTCCACTTCCAGCACATACAGGTATTATATTAATATTGCACTAATATTAATATAGTATTTCCTCTGTGTTTGGAATCATCCTGGTGATCAAGTCAGAACAGCTTGGCAATTGATGGTCGCTGTGAAAACAGAACAGAGAAGAAAATGTTATGACAGGGGACTAAAACCAGTAGAAATCATAGACTTTGCATCACCAGAAATGTCTGTGTTGGTTATATCCAGAGCAGCCCAATCCATATATTTTCAACTGAGTGCTTGGGGAATCCTTGCAGATAAGGGCATAGCGGATACTGTAGCATAAATAATATTTTGTCTGTCAATCCAGGTACCTTCTTTAAATCATTGATACCTTTACCTTCTGCTTTTCTCTGTTCCTTGGTCCTCTCAGCTATTCATTTTCTCCTTAGTGGGTCTTCAGAGTTTGGTGACTGTTCAATATTTTGGGTCCAAAACCAAACCTTTTTTTCCATGATAAATATAAAACAGCTGTGTCTTCTTTTTCTATTTTGGAATATTTAGTTCCAGACCCAGCAACAACAGAAAATGTAGCTCTGCATCTTTTTGAATTAGCATCATTAGGCAGAAATCTTGCTTATGAAAAACTAGGGATAAAGATCACAAAACAAACTTTCAAGAAATATCATTCTTACTTGGAAAGGTATACAAATATGGAATGTGAAAAGAACATTTGTTGAGTTTTGGATGGCCAAGGAGAGTAGATCCTAGGGGGTGCACCTAAAGTAACGTTTATGTTTGCAATTAGAGGAGAGTTTTGAGAGAGAGAGAAAAGCAGATTATTTGTTCTAAAGTATATTATGTGCAAGGATGTTTTTTTTCCCCTCTCGGAACGGAGAATTGCCAATATATAAACATTTCAGAGAGAATTTTACACCACCTCATCTTTATGTCAGGCAGCATTTAATGGTTGAACGATCTCCTGCCCCGGCACTTGGCAGTTATTCTCCAGGGGCTGACTTTGAGGATTACAATGACAGTCTATCAGTGGATCTTTTCCAATATAAACTAGAATAGGATCATTTAAAATCAGTTGCTATCAACAAGTCAAATTAACTTCGTTCGCGTTAGAGGTTTTCCTCAGAGTGTTTTTTAACAACGTGGAATTTTAGTATCCGGATGGGCTTTTCCTGTTGTTGGTGTGATTTGGGAATGTGCTAATTCATGTGATTAAGAGCAATTTACCTGATTTCTTCCAGAATTTTGTTATTAGTAACATTCAGGTCCAATCAGTGTCCAGTGCTCACTGAATTTTTTCCCATTCCTGCTCTTTACAGGTAGAAATAACACTTCAGGATATCAATGACAACCCACCAGTATTCCCCACAGACATGCTCGATCTGACTGTAGAGGAGAACATAGGAGATGGCTCTAAAATACTGCAGCTGACAGCCATGGATGCTGATGAGGTAGGAGCATGATTTCAGTTTTGAATGTTGGTACTAAAAGTGCCATTCTGGACATGTTTTTACCTGTTTTCTTCATCCCTTTGTGTGATCTTAGCCTTAGGAATCATGGCAGTCATTCACAAAGTTCTGTCCAAAGTATTGTGGAGGTCTAAGCTGACTTTGAAACCAAGATGTTGTAGTTGAGCCCAGTTCTGAGGTGTGCAATAAAATTAATCTGAGACAAGCCTTAGAGAACAAGAAAAATTCTGATAATGCCTGCTTTCCCTTAGACTAGACCTAACAAAGATCAATATTATCCCTTCCAAAAGAAGGTTTTATTTTGCCAAAAAGAGGGGAGAAGAAATAATGATAAAATGTGTGCTCTGTAAATGAATCTGTTTGCAAAATAATTTTGCCCTCTTAGATTCATTACTATGAGAATGCTGCAACAAAGGTGCTATGAAGAAACCACCATGCTATTGATGCATTCATTTATTTAAAAAACTTAAGTTATAAAAATGTTAATGATGTTATTTTTGTTCACTTGAACTGTTTGTTTCCATGAGGAAAATTACTAAAAAGCCAATATAATAATACAAAAAGTTTGTGTTGTCATTAAAATACAGAGTTACACTTGACAACAACAAGCAGTTCTTGCTTTCAAATAATAGGGCAATTCAACCTCCTCAAGAGAATTTTATTCCTGGCCTTTTTTTGTGTTAGCTTGGCTATTCTTCCTGTGATTGTTAACTGGTGTTCTTAATCTTACTACTACAGAGGGAACCACGGGAACACCCCCAGGAAGGGTGCAAATGTGACTGTAAATATTTTGGTTTTCCCTTTATTTTCCTGTAGCCTGATACACAGACAAAACCCAGGATTTTGGAAAGGTGAACTTCTGTAACAAAAATTCTACCTGCTTGTGTTTCTTTTAGGAAGCAGTAAATACTGCACTACCACTCTGTGGTGTGATATTGCAAACATATCTAAGATTATAGCAGTATCTTATGCTCCAGCCTCTTTTTAGCTGTTCCTAATCTGTTACCCATTCTGAAGCACTCCATCCAGTGGGAAGGGATTTGTTAGCTTAGAGAGAAGTCAGTCAGTGTTTTTATCAAAAGGATTTCAATTTCCCTACCAGAACATTTGTAACTCAAGCTCTTTGCAAGGAGCCCAAGTTTTCCTAGCGATGTACAGCCTTGGGTCAAGAGACCTTTTTATTTCCCCCCCTCTGCTTTTTGAAGCTGAGGGCAAAGTATAAACCAGCATCAAACATGGCTGTGGTTTTAGCTGCTCTCTGCTAGAAGGACTCTGGCTGGTCAAACAGGGGGTGAAGAACGTGGTCACCACTGAAAATTCTCCTGAGATATGATGGCTGAGCCACACAATTGGAGGAAAGCATGTGACATCCCCTGGGCACACCTGAGCACACAGATGAAGCCCTGCACACAGCTCTGCAGGGCTGGGCACCTGCAGAAGCCTGTTTTCTTTCTGAATTTCCTTTTATCAGTTAGCTCAGTCTGACTTTGAAACAGCACCCCAGAGAGAAAGTTTGGCACGGGGCACTCTGGTAAGGTCAGGTAACTCTTGTTTGTCTCTCCTCTCACAAATACAAGCAGGTGTTTATCTCTGTTAATTTGGTTTTTCAGGGAGGAGTAATTGAAACAGCCACCGAATTCCTTTCTGCCTCATCTCTTTGACCTTCTTCTCATTGCAGAAGTGGCACTGGCATGTCAGCAGCAGGTTTCAGCTGTGAAACCCAAGCTCTGGCCTGGCACCAGAGGAGGGCACAGTAAATACCTCCTTGCGTTTCCAGGCACCATCAGTATGCAGGGTTTACTGTATCTGATGTTAGAAGCTACCAAGCCTTCAGTATCCTTAAGCTTGTCTTGGAAAAAGAAGTACATGACATTTTTCTACATAACATTACTTTTCCTTAATTTTCCTTTCAACCAAAATGCTCAAAGTCCACATGAATGCTTTTTTTTTCCCCCAAGAATAAGTGAAATTTTTTGACCCAAAAGCAAATCCTTTTGACTTGCAGCACAACTCAAGAGATCAGAACTGTGATTTTAATGGTGTGTGATTTGTCACTTTGGGGTTTGTTATTCACTTGGGTAAATATATTTCCATGCAGAAACTGACCTTTGAGGGGCTGCTGCAAGCACGACCTCCCTGAGTTTCTCCTGGCCACGAGCTGTGGCCCTTGCCATGCATGGTGGCTGGAAGTGCTGCCACATGGCTGCCTCAGGTCCCCCTCTGCTTCCATGCCTCCCTCCCTCCCTCCCCTGCTCCCTCCATTCCCATTTCCAGAGAGCAAGAAAGGCAAAGCTGATCCCACTGGCTGGGATTTAATTTAATCTTCGAAGATAAAACAAGATGTTGCGCTGCTCAGTGATGCTGGTTTGAAACTAAAACAGGTAACAGAGCTTTTGGTATTGATTGGATGAAATCCTTTTATGAAGAGTGGAGCACAAAGTATCTGGGTAATCTCGTCATTTCACATCTCATAAATAAAATCTGAGTGCGTATGTGTCTCTGCAGTGGGACTAAAGCAGGGACTGGGCAGGAAGGCTGTTTTTTAAAGGAAAGCGTTTTGAGAAATAATCTCCGAGCACAGTTAGCGGAACCATCCTTGTCCCACTGCAAGTTACGGTGTGGTTTTCCTGGCAAATAACGGGGCTTGACCACTTGTGTTCTGACTCAGGGAGCCAATGCCCTGGTGACATACACCATCATCAGCGGCGCCGATGACAGCTTCCACGTCGACCCCGAGTCGGGGGAGCTGATCGCCACGCGGCGCCTGGACCGCGAGCGCCGCTCCAAGTACTCCCTGCTGGTCCGTGCTGATGATGGCCTGCAGTCCTCGGACATGCGCATAAACATCACTGTCAGCGACGTCAACGACCACATCCCCAGGTTCTCCAAGCCAGTGTACTCCTTTGACATCCCGGAGGATGCGGCTCCAGGTGAACAGGACATGGAGAGATGGCCTCTCAAGGGGTTATTCTCGTCGCTTAAAGCTGGTTTCATATGCAAGAGTGTTTTGGTGCTTAAAGGGCGGGTTGTAAAGTAAAAAGTATTTAGATAAAAAAAAGGTTTTCCAATACTGGGCTCTATTGCATGTCTCCAGATGAGAAATGAATATTACTTTCAAGGTTTTATATAGATTGCCAGTACAAAAGCTGTATCTGCCAGCAGCACCTTAGAAGCTTATTCTAAAACATGAATAAACCAAGGAGATGCAAATGACATGGTGATAGCTTTCCAGCTTTTATTAGGGTTTTATAAGCATGGGAGTCTCAGTTTGGGAGAACTAAGGTTACCCCCATGCCTCCATCTTTTGCACTCTGGCCCACAGTCTCTGTCCCAAAATTTGGTGTTGTTTTGCACTAAAGGATTGCAGTGCAATCAGCTGAGCCTCAGGAATCTGATCTGTAAGTAACTGAGATGTCTGTATAGCACAGAGTGCTTTGGTTACTGGTCACCAGCCATGCTCTTTTCTCTCAGAGCCTTGAGTCTCAGTCTGTTTCAGCAGGAATAACCCTGGAAAAGGCAAGCCTAATTCCCTCCACATTAAAATGAGACTTCTCTTGTTTATAGTTTATAGGGTGTACATTAATGCTTTATACCCAGCTTGGCAGTGATGGATGCTGAAGGAACAAATATGCTGATTTTTTATTGAAGTACTGTATCTTCTCCTGCTCTCCAGCAGTCCCAGAGCAGCTGGCAGGCTCACCCAGAGGGAAAGGACTGTGAAGTTTCCCTTTCAAGGTTCCACTTTCTATGCCAGAGAGTAATCCCTGTTCCTCTTGCAGTTAAAGAAACTGCAGAGCTTCAGATAATCAAATGGGTGTGAAAGATACCAGCATATCCAGCTGGATTAAAGGGGGTTACAGCACTCTTCTTTGTTCTGATGATATAAGCAGTTTTCATTATCACACTGCTTAAAAGTAGTTAACTGTGCTGCACGTAGTTCATCTGGTTCCAGGAAAAGGAAACCTAATGATTTATTTTCTTGGAAATGAGCTGATCTTAATTATAATTAGTGTTCGAAATACTAAAAAGTGACACTTGATTTCCAAACTTTAGTCAGATAGGTCAGTCATGCGAGGGCAGCTATGCAGAAATGAAAACACTGGCACAGATTCACAGAGCGTTGGATTTCAGAAAACAGACCCCTCTAAGGTTTCTAGTTTTCTAACCGCAGTTACCCTGCAAAGGCGCTGTTTCAAAAAGCAGAGCTGGGATATGTGGTTTGTACTCACATTTGGGTTTCTGCATTTGGAAAGAAATACCTAGAAGTTTCCAGAACTCGTGATTGTCTGCGGCAAAGGGAGCATCCTTTGAGTCATAGGAAGACAATACCTAGCAGGAGAAAAGGTATTTTTGGATACCTTTTGCCCCTGTTGATATCTAACCTGCATAAAGATAAAAAAACATTCCTGGCCATTTCTTAGGGTGTTTGAGTAAAAGCGGGAACATGATGTCCCTTTAAGCTTTGAAAAACGTTTTGCAAGAGTTATTCAGAGAATGTTGAGGCTTGAGTTTCTCTGGGAGGACATCTTTCACCTGTGGATCTGCTTGATGCTGAGCTAGGTCTGGGCAGCCCAGGGAGCTGCCTGTCACCAGTGCCTGACGGTGCTCTGCTGTTTTCATGCCATGCAGGTTCCTTGGTGGCAGCCATTCTCGCCACCGACGATGACTCGGGCGTCAATGGGGAGATCACGTACACCATAAGTGAGGATGATGAGGAGGGAATCTTCTTCCTGAATCCCGTTACCGGGGTCTTCAACCTGACCCGGGCCCTGGACTACGAAGCACAGCAGTACTACATCCTCACCGTCCATGCTGAGGACGGGGGAGGCCAGTCCACGGCCATCAGGGTGTACTTCAACATCCTGGACGTCAACGACAACCCGCCCGTGTTCGCCATGGCCTCCTACAGCACCTCCGTGATGGAGAACCTGCCCCCGGGATCTGCCATCCTCAACTTCAGTGTCGCCGACGCTGATGACGGTAGGAGTCAGCCCTCTCATGTCCTGTGTCGCTCACCCTAAATCTGTGCTTCACTGTCGTGGCAGGGCTGAGCCACGACAAGTGTTTCTAGGTCCCTGACTTTAGGGCAAAGTCGGTGCAAACAAAGGAGTGGGAACGATGGAGTAGTCCGAAAAGAAAATCACTTTAATCGCAAAAGAAAACAGGGATGATGTCCACGGACAGAACGCTGGGTACACTAGGTGGGGTCTGGCTCCAAAGACCAGTAACAAGGGAGAAGCAACAAGATATAGACTTGGAGGTGGAACACTCTGGAAACATAACTGTATAGGGAGAACAGGTAACCAACAGGGGAACAGAGCTTGGAGTGATTAAAGCTTCAAAGGCTTATGGGAGGGGTTCTGGGATCCCCCTAATTTAACAAATATTTCTCAGGGCTTGAAACTAGTGCTTAATGCTTTTTGAGGTAAGATCGAGCTGCTTTGCAGCTGGGCCAGTTCCTATACTTCACCTTAGCAGCACATTAGACTTGCTAAAAAAGGGAAGATTAGGGCTACCTGTAAGCTGCTGCTCTCCTATGCTTAAATTTGCATGTCAATTAGCCCCAAGTCTGCCAAATTTGGGTTTTTTTTTGAAAATTTATTATGAATTCTAAGGAGGGTTGTGGTAATATCAGATGTTATCTGCAGTCGTCTTACATGTGCTGTTACTTTTAAGTCTATCATGAAGACAGTTGTCATCTACAAAGTGTTGATAGTGGAGGTTAAAAAACATATTGAAAGAGATCTTAGGAAAATTTCCCATTGAAATAAGCTTTAATATTGGGATTATTTATGGCATCTAGAGGGTGTTAATGTGTGGAGTGTAAAAGGTACAATTCTTACAGCTCGCTTAACCATTTTATCATACAGTTTGTGCCCAAGCAAGAATAATGATAGAATATGACCATAAAATGCATAAACAAGATTCCATTGTGTACCGCGTCTTCTGAAGTGTCCACAGACACTATCCAGTGTCTCTTAATGCAAAACTGCTTATAACTTATAACAGTGACTTTACAGGTGAAGGTTATTTTTGTGACATATTGAGCAACCTTGGCTCCTCTCAACTTGACAGGGGCTCAGCAGAGCTCAGTCTTGCTCTGAAAAGTGCTTCAAGGACAAAGCACCTACATGCTTCGAGGAATCCCTGCTTGAGCACCTAAATTGACTGAACTGATCAAGATTGCTCAGTAAAGTGGTTTTTCCTCAGGAAACGCTGAGTTGTTGGACTCCAGCATATTTGTGGGGAGATAAATTTTGTACTGATGGATGGAACTTTCCATGGTAAAATTGTGTAACTGGTTTTGAGATCAAACTGAGGAAGGGATAAGAGATTCCATAAGATAAGCCAACAAATCATAAGACATAACTTTGTGATACTGGCTGTCCTTGCATGAATCTCTCTTTCACCACACTTGTTAAGGCTTTTATTTTATGTAAACTAAACATAAGTTGAAGGAGGAACTTGTGCTTCTATCATGCATATCCAGGGAAGGGATTGTTCCTCCTGACTTGTAGATAAATGGGTTTGTGTCTATCTCCTCTTTCATTTCTTATTTTCTTGTCAAGACCACAGCACTTGGTTTCAAACCTTTCTGGAAGTTAATTTCACTTCGCCATTATGAGTCTGTTTTCCTTTTCTCTTGCACCTCATACATTAATTTCCATCTGTGCACAGTGAATGGGAACCATATCATAGCACTGGCATATCAATTCACATTCATCACACACTCAGTTATCAAGGAGACAAATGACTATTTGAGGAACAATGCAACAAGAAATCAGGTATCTTGCCTTTTATATCTTCTGGCACGCTTGCTTTCTTAGCAGGCTGGATTTTAAATTAATAGGGCAGAAATATCATTCCAAGAGCATGCCAGGTTGAGTTGTCCCAAAGGACTGTAACTTAAGCAAATGTTATTATCTATTGTTGTTTCTGTTTCAAGCCCAAACTTGTTATCTTGTGTTGTCTTATATTTATCTAGAGCACAGAAATAGCTAGTGCTAGTGTTATACTCTTCTCCATGTGCTCGCAGATAATGCGCTCAATACAAATATCATTTCGTTGATTATTTATGTTACATGATCCTATAGTTTTAAAGAGCTCTGAAAAGACATTGTTTTATAATGAGGGATGGCTGTTGTTTTAGGATAAACACTGATAAAAGACAGAAACATGGTGATAGTGAAACTGCTCCAATTTTCATTTTCTTCCATTTCTCTTGGGAAAGAGCAGCTGTTTATCTCAGCTTGGACTGTTCCATATGCAGGTCCACAGCAAATAATCAGTTACAGCTCTTGGATATTCAATAATATAGTAATATATATATACTAAAGTGCTCAGTTACCTTAAACACATTCATTTTGAAATTCAGATATTTTTTTTTTTCAACAAAGAATTAACAGGAAAAATCTCAGAGGAAAGCACATGCATGTTTGTCAGTTTGTTAAAATTTTGGTTAGATTATCCTCCAGGCAAAGCTGGTGTAATTTCCCATATAAACTCTACAGATATTTATAGAATGGCAGGGGGGAAGTAGTTTTGTTGGGGTTTTTTTTAGACTTATTAGTAAATAAATAAAAATAGAAACAAAACCCTTTAGAAGAGCGTTATCATGAAATTGGTGACTCCATGTCTGTTCTTTCAGTGTTTTATCAGATGAACTCTCAGATTAAATAAACTTCAAGTTCAGTAAAGAGGTTGTCCCTACACTGCCTTTAAGAAAAGCCCAGCTCCAAACCTTGGAAGAGGGGATGGACAGAGGTGCACAATGCCAGCTTGGCATGCTGTGTTTAAAAAAGAGAATAGTTCATTAAGTGCCCTTCCTGGCTCCACTGATATTTAGGCAACTCTTCTGTTTCATAGTTTAATTTATATAAGCATTAGCAGCATGGAAACCTATGAGAATACAGGACAAAGAATGGAAGGTTCATGGAGGTGAGATAAGAAATAACAAGCTAATCTTTTCTTAGGAATAAACACCATAGAAAACACTGTGGTGGTGGGGGGGGGGGGGGGGGGGTGGTGGTGGTGAAATAAAGTACTTTTAAAAGTCATTTTCTTTTGCAGGACCCAAATCCTACCCATCTCCAAAAAACTTGAATTGCCAGAAAGTACTTTATTGAAATCAAGACTTTCATCCATATAAATAGTCATTTGAAAATACAATTGAACAAAAAGCAGAGTAGCATTAAACTTTCACCGTCCTTCACTTGATCAAAGTAATGGAGAAACACTAATCTGGTAGATAAATGCATTAATTTCTTTAATTGCCTTCAAATGTTTTGTCTTTCATATTTGGTTCTATTAATTTTATAATTTAACTCCTGTAGGAGGAAAAAGAGAGAGGAAAAGATGCCAATTACAGTAGCCACTGGGGGAAAGACACGTAAGACTCAAGTCTGAGCATAATAAACAGCAGAGATTAATAAATCTAATGCAGGGATAATTTTATCATCAAAGTAATTCACTTGTAGAGAAAAGAGCCTCTGAGTAAAAACAACAAAATGCTCAGCAATCAGTGCATTGGGCAGCTTTCTTTGCGTGAACAAAGAAAGTTTGAAGGGTAAATTAGAAGGTAATGGTTGGTTAATTTACTAATCCTAAACACAGTCTTGAATACGCAAAACAAGAAAAATTTTTGAAATAAAATAGGTGTAAGATAGATGGAGGAGAGAAAACTTTTTTCACATTTGGATGTTCCAAATAATTAGTTGATTAGAGTGAACTGTGGTATCCAAGCAGTAACACACATTGTTTCCTACAAGGAATATTTAAGGATATTTCACAGCCCTGCCCAGGTTCAGGATGCATTTCCCTTACCGGAATGATAAATCTCTCCCCTGACCATAATTGCTAGTTATGTTTCGATCATGAGATGAGTGAGGGCTGTTCATCTGATATTTTGGAATACCATCCCATATATGGGAAGCATACCTTTCCCCAGTATTCACTCTTGGCTTGCTCCAGCTAGGCTTGGGAGTTTCTGCTTGTGGCTTTTTTTAATTGAGTGGAAAAATTCATGAAATAATTACATTAATGGTAACGTTGCTTAGTTGAACTGAGAAGAACAGAGGAAACCAGATGTTCAATGAGCAGCAGAACTACTAAGTCTTGGTTTCTGAAGGAAAGCCCCTAAAACCCGTTATCCCTAAACCTTGTTGATGGGGAAAAATTACTTGTGGTGCCACCATGCAGCTCCTGCTGAATGAAACGCAGAGATGAACCCTGCCAGTCATTCCCTCTGTGGCCTCTCCAATTAACATCCTCCCTCTCTCTTTAATAAATATTATCTTGTCAGAAAATAATAATTTCAAAAGCTTCTGCTCCACTGTGAAACTTGGCTGAAATTAGCAGATGGATTAAAAAATGGTGGTGAGGAGGCTGAACACTCATCTTGGTTGTACAGTCCTCATTTCTGTAGGAAAATGACGGAAAATTTCCTGTGGAAACAAGGCCAGAAATATCAATACTAGGTCAGTGGGATGAAGTCATGTTATCTACCTTTCTTCTCCCTCCCCAACCAGGCCCCAACTCTCAGCTATCCTTCAGCATCACGTCCGGGGACAGCGCGGGGCAGTTCGGCATCGACAGCGGCGGGGTGCTGAGCATCCGGCAGCCCCTGGACCGGGAGAGCCAGTCCTTCTACAGCCTCGTGGTGCAAGTGCACGACATGGCCCCCCTCCCGGCCTCCAGGTACACCAGCACAGCCCAGGTTTCCATCATTCTGCTGGACGTGAATGACAGCCCCCCGAGCTTTATCTCCCCTAAGCTGACCTATGTCCCCGAGAACACGCCCATCGACACGGTGGTGTTCAAAGCGCAGGCGACGGATCCCGACAGCGGTCCCAACAGCTACATCGAGTACAGCCTGCTCCGGCCTCGGGGAAACCAGTTCAGCATCGGCACCATTGATGGGGAAGTGAGGCTCACTGGGGAGCTCGACAGGGAAGCCGTGGCCAACTACACCTTGACTGTGGTAGCCACAGACAAGGGCCAGCCGTCCCTTTCTTCGTCTGCGGATGTGGTGGTCATAGTCCTGGACATTAACGACAACAACCCGCTCTTTGCCCAGCAGCTTTACAGAGTGGAGGTGGCGGAGGATACTTTGACAGGGACAGATTTAGTCCAGGTGTCGGCTGCTGATGGAGATGAAGGGACAAACGGGCAGGTCCGCTATGCCATCGTGGGCGGGGATGCCAGCAGTGAGTTTCGGATCGATTCTGTGACGGGGGTGATAACTGTGGCCAAGCCTTTGGATAGGGAGAAGAAGCCCTCCTACACACTGACTGTTCAGTCATCTGACCGCGGGAGCAGCCCCAGGACTGACACCACGACAGTCAGCATTGTTCTGAAGGACGTTAATGACTTCACTCCCACATTTGAGCTTTCCCCCTACTCTGTGAACGTCCCCGAGAATTTGGAGACGCTCCCAAAAGTCATTCTTCAGGTGGGTACATTCAGCAATAAACATGGGTCTCTTGACAATTAGTAGCATGCCTACGTGGTATTAACACAGTGTCCTTCCTCCAAAATTAACAAGGGGCAAAACAGTGGAAAAGTTGCCTCTTGGCTTCAATTGAATTTGAAAGTCTCTGTTGGCTCGTTTCCTTTTTGTTTGTATGGGTGGAGATTTTTTTACCAAAAGTTCATATTATGCTTTGGAATCCTGTTTGTGTTTTCCCTGCCTATCGTCACACCTCCACTGTGGGAAATAAAAAAGCTGTATAACTCTTAGAAAGCTGTGAGAAAGCAAATCTCAGAATGAAGAAATGTAAGAAAGTTAAAAGAAGCAAGGTCAGGAAATACTGATGCTATGTGCTGAATAAAGATAGGCCTTAGAAAATATGTTAAGCAAGATAGTAGACAGATAGTAATGGAGCTTTATCCATTGTTTTAGATCATTACAAGCGAGTATTGTTAGAAGCAAGGTGTACATGCTGGTGTACTAATTGGCTTTGGCAAACGCTTGTCAACTTTTTAATATTATCCTATTGGCTAGAAAGGTTTTAAAAGATGATATAACTAAGAGAACCTTGGCTGCTCTTGCAGTGGCTGAAGCTGCTTGCATCTCCCTGACATAACTCTGTAAAATGAGACTGATAATGTTGATGGAAGAAAAGCTCCAGCAGTCCTGTCCCGTGCTTTGTGTGTATATCAATGTACATGTAAGAAAAAACTACAGATCCAACACTTCACTGGGGCTTTAAGAGTCTGCTCTATCCTCTCATCTCATTCTCAACTTCCATGCAACAAATCTCTCAATCTGGTCATTGCCTACATGGGATGAGGCTGTGTGCCAAATACTGAGAGAAAACTAAATGGATTCCGGCAGCAGGACGTGCAGTGCTTGCTCTCACACAGAGCTTTGCCTATGCCAGGTCATTTGTGGTTTTCACTGAGCCCCAACACAGTCTTACTGTATTTACACTTGAGAAAAAGAAATAATCAACTATTTAGTATTTTCAAACTATGCTTTTTAAATCCACCATCACTGTGTTTAAAGTTTTTTTTTTCAATTATGGCTAGTTTATACTTGTAGCATTTGCACTAATTCAAGCAGTTAATTTGGATTATTATCACGGAGCATACTTCCTCTAACCCAATATAATTTCACAGTCCTGGATACCTGTTCTGTTTGCATTGCTTGTGTAGGTTGTAGCAAGGGACGATGACCAAGGGCTGAACAGCAAGCTGAGCTACGTGCTGGTGGCTGGCAATGAGGAGGGAGCCTTCACCCTCTCGGGCAGCGGGGAGCTGCGCCTGGTGCAGAGCCTGGACCGGGAGGCCAAGGAGCAGTACCTGCTGCTGGTCACAGCTGCTGATGCAGGTGAGGCAACCAGAGCCCCTCTTCTGCTGAGGTCCTGCGGAAAACATCGCCTTCTGGGCAGCAAATGAATGTTTTTGTGGTGGTCTGAAGCTTTAGTGGATGGGGATTGGGTAGTTGTGTTGGATGGAGATCTCTGCGGGGAGAGCCAGGCTTACCTGATGTCAAAGGGAATTTGGTTTCTGGAAATCAGGATTTTATTCCTGTGTCGTCTGCCGTTGGTAGTACTTGCTACAGATTTAGGTGGGTGATTTTTGCCCTGCTGTAATAAGTGGTCCTACCTAAGTCATAAGAACTACAGAAAAGCAATTTAAATGGCAATAAAACCCTGTATAATGTTGGCATCACAAATGTGCAGAGGCCACATCAGTGGCCGGAAAACAGCTGTGGACTACCCAGTTAATCTTACTGAAATCTTAGCCCTGAAAACAAATAAGAATTTGCATTTCAATATTTTAATATTCTGCTTTGCTCAACATCTAGTCATATGTCTGCTCCACAATACGAAATGTATTCCAAGTTCTTTCATTTAAAACAGGACATGAAGTCTTGTTATGAAGATTAATTACACTTTCACTTGAGGTGTCCAAGCCCGAAATTTTGGTTTCAGATTTTGGTGTGAGTATTATTAACAAAGACATCCTGCATCATACTTTGGACTGATCTCTGGTCTCCCATGGTTTGACGGATTTAATTTGCTGCAGAACTTGTTCCTGCTTTCTAGCAGTAAAAATAGAACCAAAGCTGACTTGTTGACAAGTGAATACAGTTTTGTTTTCTGCCATGCTGTGTGCAGTGTCTTGTGCCAGTGACAACAGCTATGGCTTATATTTTCC
Organism: Polioptila caerulea; assembly: GCA_013397295.1. Lineage (NCBI taxonomy): Eukaryota > Metazoa > Chordata > Aves > Passeriformes > Certhiidae > Polioptila > Polioptila caerulea. Next base: position 946,676 of record VYXF01009753.1, read on the forward strand.
TATTGCAACAGTGCTCAGGTATTCCACAGTCTGAGCACAGCTGAAGCTGCAAAACACAATTTTAAGGCTTGAGGTATCATTTGTCTTGTACTTTGGCTAGAGATAACTGTGTGCTTTATGGTTTTTACAGTGGCTTTCTATTACTCTGTAGCCTCAAGCTGCTCACTTGTGACTTGGACTCACTCAGGCTTGAACGTCTTTATGTTCTTTCAGAACCTGAGGTTGGATTTGTCTTGGTGTCTCTTTGGTCCCTCAGTCCAAGCTGGCAGAAGTCAGTGAGGGCTGTACAGAACAAAACTCCCAAAGACTTAACTGATAAAAGCTGTGTCATGCAGCCAACACTCACTGTCCTTCTTGGAAGAGGGAGGGGAGCAGAACTCAGCTGTATCCCACACCTAGCACTGAGTGTAAGCTAAGAGTTTGACTGGAGCACAGGCTTTACCTGGACTCTGATTCCTAAAATCCCCACAAAATCCAGGAGATGTAACCAACAGTTAAATCCAGCAGTCCCACATGAAAATATTTACTTGTGTTGGGAGATCTCTGAGTTTCAGGTAATCCAGGGAGACGTTAATATGTGAAGTGTGCATGGGACCTTTGCCCTAAGTGGCTGACAAGAACAGCAGCATGTTTGATGAGTTCCTGTGTTTAAACCTGTAGATATCGCACTGATTAAACACTGTTTGAAACTTCCTTTTAAAATTTTCTATGTTCTTATAATTCTAACTCACAAGTTCCCATGACCTCCTGCCAATGTGAAAATGTATGAGCGTGTTCAGAAGCAGCTGTTCAGTAGTAACTTTAAGCTAAATGTAACTGCTCTACTATGCTTCAGTTTACAGCCTGACTAATCCACAGCTGGTGTGATTTGGGACAGTTCTCAACCAGAGAATAACAGTGAATAACATTAGCTGTCATCTTCTGGTTGCACTGAGGACTTGTTCTGAATTCATACTAGCAAAGAATGCATTGAAAACCATGCTACTAATGATTTATCTAAAACATCACAGGAAAGTAGAAGTCTTTTGTAGAAGTCAGTGGCAAAACTTACCTTGATTTCATTCAAATGGGATGGGAACCATAGGCATAGTAGATAGCCATGTGGTACCACATTGCTAGTCAGTGCTTGCTTCATTAAATGATGTATTTCCTGCCATATTAGCAAAAAAGATGGGAAGGCCACAATCTTGAAATAATAAAAGCATTTGGAGCATTTGGAGCTGCTGAATGTTTATAAAAGAAACTCTCACAGGCATGTTCAGCTCTTTGTCTAACAAAACCATTTCTTTTGAGTCTCTTGGTTTGTGTTTGTTTTGGAAAAAAATAGGGAAGCTGTGCTTCACAAAGTGTTGAAAAAAGCAGACTTGTCTGAAGTTGTCCACATCCACATTATATTTGAAAATGAATCAAGGAAAAGGTATTATCCTTTGCACTTTGAGGTTGATTTTTATTAGCTGTAATAAACAGTCCTTCAAGTAGCCTTTAGCAGCCCAAAGAAAAGTCTTGCCATATAAGGTGCATCTGATTTAAGGTTTGAGGGTTTTTTTGCAGATAAAAATCATGGTACACATCCAGATGCAGTTAATGCTGGAAAAGTCCATCAAGAGCAAAATTCTGTCTGTCCAGCTCTCTTCCCATTTTTCTTAGGGTCTGCATCTCAATTTTTATAAGCTGCACTGACTGGTTTAAAGCATTCAGAGATGATATCCTGCTCCTGTAGAAGTCTGTGCCAACTCTTCCCGTTCTTTCCAGGAAGCAGACACAATATATCCTTAGAAGCACCGTTAGACATAAGAACTAATGGATTCCCAGCTTAGCTTTGGCTGTCTTCCTGGTCTCCTTATCCATAATCAAGGATTTCTTGCTTTTCTTATGTTTATTTTCGCTTCATCGAGTTGTGACTGTGGATTCTTGCTGCGTTACCTTAGCCTGTGTAAGGGAAGAAGGATGACTTGTAATTTTTCCTTATTTTTATCTCGAGGTGTCCCCCCAATGCACCTTTATAGGTGTACAGCATGTTTTGGCAGCAGGTATGCTGAGTATAGCAGCAAGGGAAGGATTAGGACGTGGTGAAGTGTGGAGCCAGCGGGGCTGCACGGGATACAGCGTCTGTGGCCTCAGGGATCTCTAGGCCCTTTCCCTACATACAGGCGTGCTCTCCCAGAGCCCAGGTTTTAGTCTTGGGCATGTGAGAGGGCTTGTGAGTTGTGAAGAGCTGAGCTGCTTGTAGTACTGGGGGCGGGTCAGGCGGGGGACCGCTGGTGGGACCACGTGCACCAGCAGTGGAAATCCGGGCGGTTGTTGAGGAAATGCTTTCCCAAGCAAGGGCTCCCCTCAGGCCCAGAGAAGTCAGTCGTGATCTATGCATTGTCCTGGCTCTAGCCCAACTATTCCTTGGCCTTGGCTGCTAATCCTCCGGCCAGTCCTCAGGGTGGATCGCGGGTCGCTGGAGAGTCTTCCCTCAGTGCTGGGGGAAGGAAAAGACGGACAAAGCGACTTCTGGCGCTCGGCTCAGTGATTTGTGTCCAAGCAGCCTGCCTCATGCCCAGTTTCCACAGGACAGGCTGCACAAAGGGTTTTGATTCCTACCTTGGTTTATCATCACTCTTCCCTCACTCCTGCACTCCCACTGTGCTCTCGCTGTGGCTGGGTCTGGGATCCTAGGCCGCCACTCTAAGCAGGGGGGATTTATGGGGACACACAAAGCATCCATCACTGGGAACGTTCAGCATCTTCCAGAGCTGTACACCTGTGGCTTTGGTGGAGAAATAAAACATAATTCAACCCCGAAGCTTTAGCCATCCCAATTCAGAGACTTTCTTGCAGCGCAAGCTGTAAGACCAGAGTGCATGAATTATAAATACAGCGACAGGCAAAGTGATGGACTGTGGAATAACAGGATAGTGTTTAGATTGCAGATGCTGCCCCAGAATGTCTGCTCACATGAACGCCAAGAAACCTACACACAACTATTTGAATGTGTCTTCACAGGTCTCCTTCTACCACATAAATCTGTTCTGCTTTGCTGTACCTTTCTTCATGGCAAAATGGTTGAGAAAAGACTTTCTACTTTTTTTTTTTCACCTCATCTGGTGGGGATGGGGCACTAGGTAAACATTCAACTCTGGCAACATGACAAGAACTGGTGCAGCTGCTTTTATCATCCGTGTTTTTAACTCTTTGAGCAATTTTCTGGACAAATGTTAGCATTCCAACAGTCCTCCTCCTTTTATTTATTGATTGCAGGGTTGTGGAGTAGCACATCTGGAAACCTGCTCATTGCATCGGACTACTGTTTAAATAAACTGCAGCCACCACCTCTTGATTGGGTTGGTCAGAATGGCACACTGCCACAATAAAACCAAAATCAAATTGTGATGTTTCTAATTAGAAGCTGTGTTCCGGTGTTTTGGGTTTTTTTGTTTTGTTTTTGTTTTTGTTTTTTAATTTTATTTTCTTAAATAAACTATTTAGTGATTCAGATAAATAGTCCTGAAAGAAATGAATCAGTGAACTGGTTATTATATTCAGTTAGCTGTTCTTTGTATACGTGCCTGGCCTGGATGAAAAACAACCATATGTTTTTTCTTTAGAAAATGTTGGTCCCCGACTTATGCATTCTTTCCTTCAAGAGTGTGGGAGGTCAACCAAGCAGGGAGGTTATATCCTTCTCAGGAATTCTCTTCTGAGCTAGGCTTTTGGTTCTCTTCAGTCCTGAAATCAAATGAAAGATGATAGTGCAGTTGGGTTGGTTTTCGCGTTTCAAGATATTTCCCAACAACAAAAGGTCAGCTGTATTTTTCAGTAGCGTTGAGAAAGTCTTAATACTCAGCATTGTGTGAGATTTAAGTGGCCAGGCTTAAAGACATTTGTTCTCATCCTGTTTCCTTAGCAGACACTGTATCTCTACCTACCACGGAGTCTGCAGTGTGAAAAGATATTGCCTGAAAAGAATGAATATTATTTTTAGAACAAATTTAGGTAGTTTTAAGTTTTGGTGCTGTCAAAACAAACAAGCAACTCACTCATTTCAGCTAGAGATATCCTGTTTGTCAGGTTTACTGTGCAATGTCTAAAAACACCCATTGCTGAGGCTTTGGTGAGCTAAATGAAGTTGATGTCTGCTCACCTTGGTGCTTAGCAGTTGACAGAAGGATTGCTCTCTTCTGTGGTCTGGTTTTATGGCACAGCTGTTTCAAAATGAACATTGGGTTCTGTCCCAGCTCCATTTATTTCCTTGTATTCATGGAAGCTCTTCCTTGTGTCAATGCTGTCTTGTCTATTCTAGTTTTAGTGGTTTTCTGTTTCACTGGCTTTAATATTTATGCTCTTTTTATACTGGTACTAAAACAATTGATGCAGTTGTTCTGCATGAATTTTTAATTTATTTCTAAATGGTGCCTCGGGAGAACTGAGATGGTGACACTCATAGTGTTCATATTGTCTTACTATCATCTAAAATCAGGAGACAAGAGATTTGAGAGTGGCATTCTGTGGTTGTGGGAATCTAATAGCAGGGTCTTGCCCTATCACCAGAGCCTAGAAACTGTTAGCACTTTTGACATTTTCCTCTGGAAGACAAAAGCTCCAAAAGCTATTTAGGAAGAGTGTTCGTGGCAGAGTCAGTCCAATACCCCCTGAGGGGTTATTTGCAAGGAAGAGAGCATGTCAGTGTCCATAGGATGTGACATGTTTCCTCCCCAAAGGAGAGGAGGGCTTTAGCCCATCCCCTCAGGGAACCGCCCCATGAGATGTGCAGTACAGCCCCCGAATGCCATTTGGGGCATTCAGTCCTCTTTTTGGACTGAAAACTTCATTATTTATTATTAAATAGTCCAACAAGAGTCTCTGGGCTAAATCCAAGCATGTAAGTTCTCTGGGGTGGGATGCAGGAGAAGCACATATTCGGATTGGCAAAGGGCTCAGACTGGCCAGCTCAAGCTGAAATACCTGTGAAAACAATGAAAGATTTTCATTCAGATTAAAATAATGCATAGCACTTCATTTTCAAACCAACTCAAACTAGTTTTGGAGGGAAAAAAACAGGTGTATCTCTTCAAAACAAACAAACAAAAATCAGGTTCATTTATTTAAACTGGAAAACATGCTGGAATATAATGCTTAATATTTAAACATTTTCAGGTTAGAAAGAATTGTCCATTTTTCAGTTTTCAAGTCGTTACACTTCCTTCCTTACCTCTTCATTCATCCATCTTGCTCTGATTTGTTTGGGACTTCTACATCAAAATTAATCTTAAATTGTTCTTCTGCTTACATTACTTACCTGTAAAATTCTGCTTCATATCTGCTAATGAGATCTGTGAATGTAATCTGTTTTGCAGAAGAATACTTAAGAGTAGTTGTTAAGCAGTTTATCACCCTTTGAGAAATGCTAAGATTTTTCCAGCCTTGGTGATCCTAAACTGTTTTTTAAATTAAACATTACACCTTATAAATTGTAAGTTTGCTAGCTCAATCTTCAAATACAAAGCTACAATTTCAGGAAGCCTTAATTGCAAGGGTAAAACAAGTAAAACATGCACATATGGCTTGAACACTTAACCTGCTGGTTAATCTTCTCTATTTTTACAGGGCGTTTTTAAAGGGAAATTCAAAATTGTGCATTACAGGAATTTCGCTGTGGGATATTCAGGAGTCACAAGCCATCAAAAATTGCCTTAGTCAGCAGTCCCTGCAGGAGCCAGCTTCTGTGTTTTTTCTGTTTACAGCAATAACTTATAACAAGGAGGAGTCATTTGGTGGTTTTAAGAAATTATTTTTTTAATGGCTCTGCCTTTCTTCTGAGTTGCAATTCCACTTCCTTTTAGTCTCCCTTCTGTCACCAGAGGCCTTGGGTGGGGCACATGGCCATGCCCCTTCTTCCAGCACCACTCACTTTTTGCAGGCACAGGGAGATCATAAAATGGTTTGGGATGGAAGGGACCTTAAATCTCATCGAATTCCAACCTGCTGCCATAGTCAGGGGCACCTTCTATGAGACCAGGTCACTGCAAGCCCCATCCAAACTGGCCTGGGACACTTCCAGGGATGGGGCAGCCACAGCTTCTCTGGGCAACTGTGCCAGGGCCTCAGCACCCTCACAGGGGAGAATTCCTTCCTTGTGCCCTTACAACCTATCATATGCCATGATTTTTATGAACATAAAGTTCAGCATTTTCCTAAATTGTTTTGAATCATTTGGTAGGAGGTAACTTCTTGCTGTGGAAATAATTGCATTTCTGGCTAAGAAACGTGCAGTATGTATGTGTGAGATTGTTGAACATCTTGAAGCTGTGCTAAATATATATATTACACTTATTCTTTATATGTGTTGTATTCTCAGCCTGTGTCCGTGTTCCTGTAGGTCTGTAACAGTGCTCCAGCTGTTTTCTTTTTTTTTACCTCTCTGGGTAAACAGCTGCAGGAAAATGTTCCTGATCGGAGGAAGAGAACAGGGATAGGGAAATGTACATTTTCACCAGAGGCCTTAAAATTGCCTCTCTGTGTGCCTGCAAGTCTTGTTCTTTCAACATGTTAAATCTACTGTAATGTGATGTTGCTCCTGTCCTGAACCTCCAAAGCTTAATGAATACATGGGATGCATTCAGTTGGGAATTCTGGTATCCAAATTTAAAACCCATGTGGATAAAACGAGATGAGAGATCCCATTGTGCATCACTGTTTTGGGACCAAGTTTTCTTTTGCTCTCTCTAAACAGGTGTGAGTATCTGTGTCCGTGCACAGGCACCAGCCTAAGTGTGGCTGGATGTGTTGTTGCTTGGACAAGGTTGGACTCCAGTCTAATGATTAATTTATTATTTTGTTTTCACTTTTCATGTTCTCAAATGTAGTTCTATTTGCTCCCAGCTTATTTAGGCTGCTAGATGGGAGATGATATTGACTTTTCTAATACTTGATGTATTACAGAAAGTCCCTGTTTTTTTTTTTTTCCTCGTTGCAAAAGTACAGATCTGTCCCAGCTATCAATCTATTCCCTTGGTTTTTGAAGTTCAAGTTCTGTTAAATCAGCTTTAGGATCAACTACTACTTTGTACCTAACTATGAGATAAACTCAGATTTGACACTCTCACAAATTTTGAAAATCTGAATTTCCTGCATGGTCTAATTCAGTCACCCACTGAATTACTGAGTTGAACTTAGTAATCTTTTATTAGCCACTTATTTCAGCTTTTGTCTCAAAATAACCTAGGTTCACCAGTTTAAGACAGCATGACAGCCTGTGGTGAAAAATTGAGTAAGAAGAAAACAAAGCACAGTCAACATACCCAGCCAGGACAAATATTTGTGGTGCAATCTTTTAAAAAGGACTACTTTTTCCCATTTCACAGATGCAGCTTCTTCTGTGTTCTTAGAAAATTAGTTAAAGTCATCCATGTTCCAAATCAAGCTTTGTGTGCACTAGAAATGCAGAGTGTAATGCAGGCTAATTGCATTTTCATTTAATCTAGCTGTGTATTTTTTTTTTAAACTCACCAGTTGAGTGAGGCTCAGCACACTCCATCTGCATTTAAATGCATTTAGAAAGATTGGCCTCTTTATTGTGAGAAAGGCCTTGTTTACTTGAGTGAAAAAGTTAATTCTCTGTGATAACACATACAACTCCTAGTCCTGGGACTCATTCACCGAGGGTTTGACTGGAGAAGTGAAATCCGCTTTGTTGCAAAGCAACACGTTTCACTGAGGCAAAAATTCCATTTCTGTTAAATTGCTTTCCAATTTTCAGGATAATGATGTGTTTAATTTACCACAAAACATGGTAAACTGCCTGCAGGATGAGTCTTGATTAGTCACTTAGATTAATTTTATTTAATTTTTATCCTTTTTTTTTCATTTTAGTGAAATGTGTCTGTGAGTTTTTTGCTTGAGTTTATTATTCATTTTCTAGCACGTGATTTTGATATTTTAATGCTGGCAAAAACTTCTGGGTCCCTGGTTTCTGAGAGGAATGATGGTTTTACTATCTGCTGTGCTAAGCATGGTGAAGACAGGACCTAGAAGCCATTAAGGCTTCAAACAATATGTGGATGGTGTGCTGGACACATTCTCCTATTTCTAATTTTTGCTGTGAGCCAAACAGCACTGCACAGCCGAGATAATTTCCAATAGCATCATCTTTTCCTGAGCTTTCTTGAAGAGCCTAAATGGCTTTGCAAGTTTCCTTTCATGCCTTTTTCTTGCTTCTCTCGTGCACTACGTGCTCTGACCATTCCCCAGTCCCCCAGATGTGGTGTAGAGAGCTGAACATGTACCAGAGCAGACGCTGCCATGTGTTGGGGGATTCCAGGGAGCCCAAATATCTCACCTTCCCCATCCCCCAGAACAAGGGACAAGCACACGGTGCTCCCTCCTTCTGAGGGTGCATGGATAGACCAAGGCAAAAGTGAAAGCAGTCTTTAGGTACATCACTTTGTGTCTTTGAAGCATCAGCACAAGTTGAGTGGCTTATGATGACTTCACCCAGAAAGGTGTATTGGCCTCTCTCTGCTGGTTTTCCAGCATTTGAAAAGCAGAGAAATGGTATTTCTCCCCACCGTCACCTTCCTGCATTTCATTTCCTTTCTTCTACTTCCATTACTGCACAGAGCCAATATTCTTTCTCCCACCTCCCCTGGACAGGGAGAGGAAAAAATTGAGGGTGCGTGTTGCAACTTTAAAGCTAAAAAATTGCAAATACCATCCTATTTTTTTTGTGGTGATCAGCCTCAAGCAAGCATGGGGGAATGGGGCAGAAAACCTGCTCGTAGTCCTTTGCCAGTCCCATCTTGCTGGGACAGGAGACCTCCAGTCCCATGCTGCTGCCTGCCTGGCCCACATTCCCCATGGCTGTTTCTTCATGTCACTTCCCCCAGTGTCCCGTACAGAGAGGGGAGCCACAGCCCAGAGCTGTCCCAGCCCAAGGTGGCCTCTCATAACCTCTCTCTGTAACTCATCCTTCAAGGAGCAGGCTCCCAAGGTCTGCTCCTTCTCTTCATCCCCAGACACATGTTTACTTGCAGATGTAAGCAAAAAAGCTGGAATTGTTGGAAGAACATCCGTGGGAAGCAATTTTCCCCCTGAACTCAGCGTTACTATTTTGACACTACCCCAGGTTAATCTCTATTTCAACAATGACGTGTGTGGGACTGTCTGCTTAGTGTATATGTACAGCTGCCACCTAGAAAATAAACTGTGCAGCTCATAGAAACAGAGCTCAGCACACAGAGATGGGAAATTCACACTTATAATGACAATAATATATAAATGGCACCATCTTAAAAGATTTAAAGATTTGATACTCACTGAACAGGAACAGCCAATTCAATCTCTCCCATTTACTTCACTTAGTCAATTTTCTGTTCTTTCTTTATACATCATTTGGTTCCTTCACTCATCCTTCCTCCTAAAAAACTTCTTTTCCAACATGGATATTCTGAGAATCTCTGTGAGACACAGTATTTTGGGATTTGGAAAAAAACCCAACTAGTTGTATAACACTGGAGAAATGCTCTAAATGAGGAATGTCTGACAAAGAAATACTTGCTGCTTCTGCTGAAAAATAGTTCAGGCTATCATGAAAAATCACAGAAATTTTTAATGCATATTCACTAAGGGAAAAGTGTATGTTTCTTTGTGGCTTTAGCCCTCAGGGCTGTTTTTAAAAGTACTCAGAGGCTTGTGTGGCTGTGTACAGCAATTTTAGCTAGGTTGTAACATGTCTGGTTTATTAAGAATGGTTTGGGGTCATCTTGTGTGTTTGGCTAATATTGCAGAATTTACACTAAATTTACTGCACTTATTTTTGCAAAATATTAAAGAGCAGTCTGAATGAAATAGGGGTGATACACTACCATAATGAGAATTAACTGACTTGGGGAAGATTTGCTTTTGAAGCAAAACTGAGAAATCTGGGAACTCAGCCTGACTGTGGAAACTACTTCTCTCACCACAAATATGACATGTACATTTTATGAAACCTGCTTATTACCAAGGGCCAAATTCTGTGGTCCTTATGCAAGCACAACTTTCACTGGAAGTTCACTGAGGACGGTAGAATTTGGCCCTGAGCTGTTTCTTTTCCATATGAAATTACTTCATTTGTAATTTCCTCTTCTTATATTTCTCAGTAACTGCAGAAATATGAGCTAGTCATTTAATTTCAACTGAGTAAAAGCTTTGAGTGCTCTCTGTGAAATTGCAACTTTGTCTTCCGGTGTAATAGAATAAAGTAGTAAATTTGTGGACGTGATATTTTACTTAGAGGAAAAAACCCATATCTGGATAACTACACAGACAGGAAACCAGTGTAAATACATGAGTTTTTCTGTCCAAGTAAGATGAGAAAGGTTTGGGGTTTGGAACCAAGGAGCAGTAACTTGGGATGTTACAAACAGCTGAATTAATATGGGACTTCTGGGATGTCTCTGTGAGCACCCTGCAGCCACAAGCTAACGTTGATGAGGTCTGGGTTATTTATGTTACCCCAGCTAATTTTGTTGGTGTGGTGCTCAGCCTTGGCTGGTACAGCCCCTTCTCTTAAGGTTGGCACAAATGAGCCTGTACTGCGCTGCACAGTGCCTCGCAGACACTTCCAGGGAGGAAGGGGAATTGGAGAATAAGGGATTGGGGCATGAGGCAAAGGTTGGGATCTAAAGCCACTGCCACCTCTGTTCCTTTCTGTGACTAAACCCACGATGTGAATTTTCTGGCCTTGGCTTTGTCTTAGCAAATACATTTGAAACGGCGAGTTTCAGGTTTTAGCTGTGAGTTAGCTTTCTTTTCCAGGCTGAATTGCATTACTGATGCTCTTTGAATGGGACTTACCCAAGATTAATTTCTGAATTATATATAAATTGTTTAATCAGCTGCGAAACTTTACAACTTTCAGCCTTTTATTTCATTAGCTGCGAGATGAATGTCAATAAAATGCGTTTGGAAGGCCAGAGCTTGATGACACACGCAGCAAACGCCGCTGAGGACTCTCTCTCGTTTAATGCAGTAATAATAAACACTTCACAGGCAATATTTCAGCAATCAAGAACACTTTTGCGGGCTTTTCTATCTATATGCGTTTGGCTAAATGACAAAATCGCAAGTTAAAAAGAAAAAAAGGCTAAAAAATGAGTCAGACTTATTGCCTTAATGTAACCTTCCTGGCTGAGAGTGTATTAATTGGCAGAATGAATTACCTCAGACTAGAGCAGAGAAAGGCCTCTATTGTGTGATATGAAACCTATACTCCTTGGCTTGTGTGTTCTTTCCTCAGCATTGTGATCCTTCCCCTCTGATCAGCAGCCTCCAAACCCAGCCTTGTGAGATTTATAACACCTTCCAATTGGAAGCTCTGTCATTCAGCCCGTTTGGGCATGAAACCAGTATTTTGTGGTGAAAAATCCTCCTTCCCATGCTGAGGCTGCTCCCAGCTTCTTCCCATGTTTCTCTTCTGCCTTCAGGGGTTAACATGTGGGAAAATGGGTTGTTATTTCTCCTTTTATATAAGAACTTCGTGTTTGGAGCCCTTGCCAGGGGCAGATGAGACCCAAGAGCAGAGCCTGCCTCCTTCCCAGCCCTGAGGTTGAGCTCCAGCAATAACCCTGGATAGCAGTGCCCCAGTCTGCCGGGCTGGAAGGGCTGGGGCGGTCACACGGGGCGGCCTGCGTTCCGTCAAGTGACAGCTCCCTGTAATGTGCCTGCCTCACGGCAAGGACTCCACCAGGCTCTGGCCCTAAGCATCTCATTACCCTCGCTTTTTTCCAGCCCAGCAAATGCTGAATTGTTGTATCTCAGATGGCGGGGGGAAGCGATGCAATCTTGGGTTAAACAGGCATGGTCATCATCTGTCTTTCGAGTAAAAGGGGCCATAACCTAAGTGTTTTATGCTCTGCTATCACTTTTCCCTTCTCCTTCCTATCTATTCAAAGAAAGGAATGATCCCTTTTATCAGGGGAAGAATTTAGTGAGCAGAAGATGTCTTGCTGATTCTTGGCTGAAAAGAAGTGTAATGAATGGACTGACAAAACTGACATGAACTTGTAAAAGTCTTCATTGTCTTATTTTGGATTTGACAAAGGAAAAGCTTAAGAGGACAAATACTGAGAGATTGCACATGAATAAACATGCTATTTCATGCTCTTTGCTGCTCATCAGAGTTCAGTTTAGAATAACAAGGAGGATGAAAGCCCTGGGTTAAATAAGTTCAGTCTGATTTCCCGTAAGCCAGGATCCCATTGGAGCGAGCATTATTTGCTGCTATAGATGGTTGATTCTGTGGAGAGAATGAGTCTGAACGGAGCTGGAGACTCACTGCAGCCTTCTCACCCGCTCCCAGAAGGTCTCCCCGGGTCAGGGGTGCGACCGGCAGTGGAAAAGCCACGCGGGAAGCTGGGTTTTGCCACTGCTCCCACTCTATTTGTTCTGCGGATTAATAAATTGAGGGCTGGAGTCTTCACATCTGTCAGCGTGCCACCTTTGAAGGTCTTCTCGCAGAGAAGTAAGAAAGTCAACCACATCTTCAAATTGGTCCTAATTGTTACAGGAAGCCTTTCTGAGCCGTTCCAAGACCATCTTTTTCCACTGAGCTTGTATTACAAAATATTTCTGGAATTAGATGGAGCAAGAAAAATAATAACTTTTTTTCTTTTTTTTTGTCTTTCACTACTTGTACTTTATGTCAAGATGACTTTGAAATAAACCTGACCCTGTCCTCTGTGTTGAGCTGGCCTTCTTGCTCTGTGAACTGTGACACGCTCAAGCGCTCAGCTCTAAATCGGGGCTGGCAGACCTGCAATTAGCATGCTGGTGTTTGTAACCTCTGGCACTTTGTATCTCCCCCTTTCCCGCAGGATCTCCTGCCCTCACTGGCACTGGAACCATTGCTGTCACAGTGGATGATGTCAATGACAATGTCCCCATGTTTGCCTTTAACATGTATTTTGCCACTGTTCCGGAGGATGCTCCCACGGGCACAGATATTTTGCTGGTAAATTCCTCGGATGCTGATGCTTCTACAAATGCTGTTATTAGGTAGGTTGATTCCTGTTGCTCCCTGTAACACTGCCTCATATCTTGCCTGAAGATTTCTTTTTCCCCAGTGTCCATCACCAGTGTGCCTTAAAGCTGTAAGACAAAATAGAACAGCTTTATGTGTGTAACTAAATTACTTGGGCAAATCTGTCTTTTTGTTGTTGACAGGCTTTTAGAGTTATATTGAGGAAAAATAGAGTTGTGGAGTTACTTTATTTTTTACTGAGGGAAAAGCAAACCAGTTTAACTTGCACCTGCACCCACTACCTGCCTTGCTGCTGCATTTACACCTTTTCATGTAGTGAGCAATTTTCACTGAAAGCAAATGTGCTCCTTGAGTAAAGCTTTGGTCAGTTAATTTCTTCAGTTTAGCATGAAAAACACCCAAGGTAATTTTCTTAAAGCTTATGCCATTCAGAAAACCAGTAAGAAGTTGGAATTCGGCATTTTTGTACTACATGCCCAAGGGTTTGCAGGGCTCAGTTGATGGAACTTAACTGGGCACTGGGCTGAACACCGGCCATTCCCAGTTCCTAGGACAAGAGTAATGAAGATGCTGAGTGGCAGTGACAAGCTGGAGATTTTCCACTGAGGACAGATACATTGCGAATGGAATGCAAAGCAAATTTGTGTTAGTTCTGAATCTTACCACATTTAACGGTGGTGGCTGCAAACATTGCTGTTTCCAAACTCACAAAGCAGGATACAAAAGTAGCTTCCTTATTTACCTTTGTTAGTTCACCTCAGTTCCTTCTTTAAAGAGCATAAGAATACCACTGTGTCACTTTTTTTTTAAAGGAAGTAAAATAAAACAGAACTATATTATGGCGAAACAATGTCTATAAAATACTGACGTATTTTCTTTCCAACTAGCTACAAGCCAAAAATAGAAGCTTGACGTTTAGACATCTTTAGATATTTGAAAATCATCCAGAATTACCATTTATCAAATTCTGAAACAAAGAAGCTTTTAATTCTGTTCACTCATAGTCTAAGAAACTATTTCTGGCAAGCTCCTTTGTAAAAAAATGAATTCCATGCAAAACATGAATGACTGTAATGATTGCATCCCATAATGAGAAATTATCGGAGTGCTCTTGGATTTCTTTAGTGTGGTTAAAGTGCTTTGATATCTCTGCCATTAGTCTTTGTCATTCACTCAGTACCGCATCATAGAATTAGTTGATAAAAATATTTTTTGCCTTCATAAGTAGCTATTAAAACATTGTTTTCAGGTTTTGTTTTACACCCTTTAGGCTCAGGAACAGACTTTGTTTTTCTTGGACAGACCTTGTCCAGATTCAGCATTTAAAGTAGATCTTAAAGTATGACTGGTATTACAAAACTGGTGAAAGCCAGAAGGACCAGAACATGTATGGTCATCTTGTCAGAGGTGCTGAGCACTCAGAACTCCTTTTCAGTCTTGTTAGATAGAGTCTGTTCAAAATTAAATCTTTGGTTTCCAAAAGGGATATTTAAAATCCTTGGCGAACGTTTTCACGTGAAGTCAAAAAATGCACTGTGTTTTGAAAGAAGTGTTTAATCTCCTGCAGAACTGTCACCTGTCCATACGTGCCATCTCTTGTTCTCTTGTTTCTGGTGATAACCTGTGAAATCATTAAAGGACGACTGTGAGGTTGTAAATGGCAATGCACACTTGACCAGTCCTGTTAAAGACAGCAGACATGAGAGTCAAAAGGCCACATTTTAGGTGTTTGGCTCAAATTCCTTTTACGCCACTCGCCACCATTAGAGTTTCAAGAGGTTTTTGGTTTTGTTTAGGTTTTTTGGGGTTGAGTTTGGAATTTTTTTGCAGTTATGTTGAGAGACATGTACACTGTGTTGGTTTACATGCAGGTATAATTCAGAATATCTTATGACAAATGTAATATGTCTTTATTATTTCCTTAAAAAAAAATAAATCATGGTATCTTCCCAATGCTAACATTTGAGCCCCTACATATCTGTGGAAACACAGAAGAGAAAGTTTCTGTCTCTGCAATACCCCACTCAGGGTTAAATCACTGAAACCACAGATGAAATGTGCCTGGTGCTGCTGTTTAGGGAGATTTAAGTGGTGCTTTAGGCTTTGTGCACATTCTTTCTATTCTTGGTGCACATTGCTATGGCTGGAGAATAATTGCACATGGCCATCACATTATATCATAATTAAGCAATTAAAGTTTGCTCGTGGCGTTGTGTAGAGGTTAATGACTGAGCAGGAGAAGTTGCCACAGCTTATTACACAGCTCAACCCTCTCGGTGCAGCTTCTGGGCTGTGTTATTGCTGCTGTCATAACCTGTTCTGGTCTTAAAGAGGTGAGGATAGGAATATTAATCTCTTTCGTTAAAGCCTCTTTATTCTGAATCTTTCAGTGAACCATACCTCAGAAAAGCTGCTGCTGTGCTCCGGCAGAGGAGCCATGCTAACCCCAGCTGTGTTGGGTTATGATGTTGAATATGAGAATTGTTCATTTGAGCCAGCTTTTGTTACCATTGTTCCTACAAAAATCCATTATCTGAATTATTAAAAAAGGCAATATTAACCAAGTACCTTTAAAAATACATCTTTGAGATTCATTCTGTATGAACACAAGCTGGAGAAGCATTCCAGGAGTAGGGACAAACTCCATGTGGTAGGAGGCCAGAGGCAGCCCCTGCGATGCGCCTGCAGTGGGCACAGCGGGGATGTGTGCGCACACACAAGGGTCAAACTTAGTCCCACTTAGTCTCTGTTAACAGAGCTCTGTGGTTACTAATTTGCTTTGAATTACTATAAATTAACATTGAAATCTGGAATAGCAAAACTTAGTATCAAGAAACCATATGGATATTAAATGTTCATGTTATTTTCTAAAGCTGTCATCATTTTATTTCAAAAAACAGTACTTTTTCTAATTATATTTTGCAGATTCAGGTAAGAGGTACATCAGCCTTTTGGAGTTACAGTTATTAGCCCAAGGAAATCAGCACTAAAGGATGCCTCCAGTAGGCAGTTTTGAGAGCATGTCCAATGATTTCTTCAAATATTCAAAGGCTCAGTCAGCTCAAGTACTAGAAATCTGTGTTAAACAGCTATGCTTGGAAATCCTCGGAAATGTCATTTATGACAGGCCTTGAAATTTGAAATAAAACAGTGAAGACAGATGGAGAGTCAGAAGAAAATCTGACTCTCTGTATTGATACCCATCAGCATGGTGGTCTGAAGAGTATAGAAAGTGGTTATTATCCTAAGGCAGCAGGCTGCCTTTTGAAATACTAATCCAGTTTTTCTTCCTTGGTTTTCCTCCCCAAACAGCTACAGGCTTTCGGGTGGCAATTCACAATTCACCATCAACCCTTCCACGGGACAGATCATCACCAGCGCCCTCCTGGACCGGGAGTCGAGGGAGAACTACACCCTGGTGGTGGTGGCCAGCGATGGGGGCTTCCCCAGGGCTCTCTCCAGCTCCACCAGCGTGCTCGTGGCTGTGGCCGACGTCAATGACAACCCGCCCAAATTCCAGCACCACCCCTACGTCACCCACGTCCCATCGCCCACCACTTCGGGTAACGTGACCACTCGCAGTGCTTGGGATGAAAGCACTGCCATGAACAGAGAGCCGTGGAATAGTTCAGGTTGGAAGGGACAGTAAAGATCATCCAGTAGCAGCCCACCTGCCATGGGCAGGGACATCTTCCACTAAATCAGATTGCCCAAAGTCCCATCTCAGCCTGGCCTTGAACACTTCCAGGAGTGGGCATTCACAGCGTCTCTGGGCAGCATCTTAATGAAATGCAAAGCTGTGCCACCAGAAATGTTTCTGAGATGTTCTTCTGCAGCTGTTTTCTTTGTGCTGCATGGGCATGAGGAATAACAAACCTCAATGTACCATCCACAATTTAGCAGGTTTTTTCTATTGTGTTCCTCCCATCCAAATTCAATTATGTTCCTGTAGTTACGTAAAGCAGACATACTGTAAATGATCACCCACTCAAAAAAGTTATTATTTTTCCAGGGTTAGGAAGACAATGGCCTGTTTTTATTTCTGAAGGTCTCCTCTGAGCAATTCTTCAAGAGAATTTTGACAACCTCTTCCAAAAATGCCGTGTCTGTGTCAGATGCTAATTATATTGCCTTTCCTTGAGCCAAGTGGTGAAGTAAAATAAAATAAAAGCAATCAAGCAGCAATCTTCCTTTTGTGAAGCCTACACCCAAAATAAAGTTACTTCACTCAACACAGGAGTTAATTTCTAGTTCAGTTCATGTTCCATGTTTTCACATACATACACATACATGGATATGTGATGCCTACAGCGAGGATTCCATGACAAATTGTTTACAAAACGAATTTTCTTTTAACAGAAAAAAAAGCTTATTCCTGTGTCTTGGATTTTGTCTCTTAATTTTAAACAATTGCAAATACTTCTCCTTTTTATGGAAGAATGAATTTGTTTACAATTCTTTTCTGTTTCCAGAACAACATTATGAAATTGTTTTATTACTGCATTGGTGAAACTTCATGTAATCTGACTAGTGCTGTTGTCTGGTTGTTTTTGGGGTATTTCTTTAAGTTGTTTTCACAACTATGCGAGGAGTACGCATAGGTTGACCTCATGTTTTCTGGCAATATCTTTTTGAGTACTTTATGTATGAAATATTTTATAGTTAGAAACCTAAGCTATGTTTACTCTGTTTTTAACATAGCAAAAATCTAGGGATGTATCCGCTTTTCTTATTTACAACTTCCTTTTCTTTTTCGTATTTTTTAATCGAGTTTAAAAAGGGGAACTAGTACTAATGTTATAATTTGAGTAACTGATCATTTCTTCTTGTCCCATTTCTCACAGGGGTTTGAATACTGTTCTTGTCTAAATATTCCTGTCCCTGGAGTACAAATCACTGCACATGACAAATAGTGACATGAAGTATAGTTTCAAGGGATGCTGTCAAAGTCATTCCTTCCTATAAATGATTTTCCCTTAAGAGGCTGAAACCAGCATGATTTTGATGCAAAACCAGGCATTTTCTAAATTTTAGTAACAGTAAAACATCAACAGTGTTCTGCAAATTGGTTGGACAGTGTAAAATTTGAAGGACGTGCCGTGCATTAGATCTGTAAAGTCTGGTGAGGAAGAACACCCTGGGTTCTCCTTGCAGGTGGGCAGATGCAGAGGATGATGCAAATGGTTCCCGTACAGCCAAGCTTATTGTGAAGCATAAATTCAAAAGACCTGAAAAGTCTGAGTGTAATCATGCTATCGTACTAGTGTGCAATAGTTTTTTATTTCTGTTTTACCAGTGTGCTTTTAAAAGTGCAGTCTTCTTAGTTACTGTCCTTGGAATACTCTTAGAAAATTAAAGTAAGGGGCTAGTGGGGAGAAAGGAGCAGCACCTTGGGAATAGGAAGAGAAGGGATTGCTAGGGACTGTGGTGTAGGGTGAATGTCCACGGATGCTGCCTGTTCACTCATGTAACCTTGATAGTCCTTGAATCCCAGGGTGGAGTTTTTTTGTGGATAAATAGGCTAAGAGTGATTTTAAAAATCAAAATAGCATTCAGTCTTACTGGGTTTATGATTTTTTTTGTGTGAATGTTCTAGAAGCAGGATGCTAGGCCTCCAAAAGCCTGCAGGTCTGTTTCCCAGTTACTGAGATCTGTAGTCTCTCTGAATCTCTCTGAATGCAGTGTCCTATTTTCCAGCTCAACATTTTTTGGCTACATGCATGTCTAGTGGAGTCACAGACTCACCTGCCCCTTGCTGAACTCTCTTTTTTGTGAAAAAAAGTTCATTTCCTGGGCAGTCTGAGGAAGAGCATGCTGCTCCAGGATGTGCTTCTGAGTGAAAGACTGGCATTGTGTTTCTCACAGCCAGTGCATCCATTAAAGGACTGACCTAGCTTTGTTCTCCATTTCAGGCTCATTTGTGTTTGCTGTGACTGTCACCGACGCAGATGCCGGCTCCAACGCTGAGCTCCATTATTCCCTCGTGGGGAAGAACTCTGAGAAATTCCACATTGATCCAGCAAGGGGGGCGATCCTGGCTGCAAAACCACTGGCGGGAGAGTCCGAAGTCACCATTTCTGTTCACGTGAGGGATGGCGGCCGGTACCCCAAGACAGACTCTACCACTGTCACCGTGAGGTTTGTGGACAAGGCCGAATTTCCTCGTGTTCAGGCAGAGCAGGAGACCTTCACGTTCCCTGAAAACCAAGCAGTCGGGACACTTGTCACCACCATCTCTGGATCTTCAGCCAGAGGAGGCTCCTTGTCCTATTACATCGCCAGCGGTAACCTGGGCAGCACCTTCCTGGTGGACCAGGTGACAGGACAGCTCTCTGTCAGGCGGGCTTTAGATTTCGAAGCCATACAAAAATACGTGCTGTGGATTGAGGCCAGGGACACGGGCTTCCCCCCTTTTTCTTCCTACAAGAAATTGGAAGTCTCGGTGATTGACGTTAACGATAACATGCCGGAGTTTGAGCAAGATCCCTTTGTTGCAGAAATAGCAGAGAACCTGTCCCCACGGAAGATACTGACGGTGGCTGCTGTCGACAGAGACAGTGGTCTGAATGGACAGCTAAATTATGAAATAATTGAGGGCAATACCGAAAACAGTTTCAGTATCAATCGAGCCACAGGTGAGATCAGAAGCGTCCGGCCCCTGGACAGGGAGAAACTGTCACAGTACACACTAACCATAAAAGCTTCAGACAAAGGCACTCCGCTCCAGAGCACGACTGTCAAAGTTATCATTAATATTTTAGATGAAAATGACAATGCTCCGAGGTTTTCACAGATATTCAGTGCTTCTGTGCCTGAAAATGCGCCTCTGGGTTTTACGGTAACGCGAGTCACAACATCAGATGAGGACATTGGGGTGAACGCCGTCAGCAGGTATTCCATAAGGGATACGAGTCTCCCATTCACCATAAATCCCAGCACTGGGGACATCACCATCAGCAGACCACTGAACAGGGAGGACACTGACCGCTACAGAATCAGGGTCTCTGCACATGACTCGGGGTGGACGGTGAGCACAGATGTCACCATATTTGTCACAGACGTCAATGACAATGCCCCACGATTTACAAAACCATCCTATTACCTGGAGTGTCCTGAGCTTCCCGGGATTGGGCTAAAGGTCACCCAGGTTTCAGCCACCGATCCAGATGAAGGCTCCAATGGTCAAGTCTTCTACTTCATAAAATCCCAGTCGGAGTTCTTCCGCATTAACGCAACCACGGGAGAGATTTTCAACAAGCAGTACTTAAGGTACCAAAACTCTAGCGGTTCCAGCAATGTCAACATCAATAGGCACAGCTTCATCGTGACATCGTCCGACCGGGGCAGTCCCCCGTTAGTGAGCGAGACCACCGTCACCATAAACGTAGTAGACAGCAATGACAACGCACCGCTCTTCGTCGCTCCTAAATATTTCACTCCTGTTACTAAGAACGTGAGGGTTGGCACAAATTTAATTAAAGTCACTGCAGTGGATGACAAGGACTTTGGCTTGAATTCTGAAGTGGAGTACTTTATCTCTGATGAGAGCAAAACTAATAAATTCAGACTGGACAGGAGTACAGGCTGGATTTCTGTGTCATCTTCACTAATGGGTGATTTGAACAGAAACTTCCTGTTTAAAGTGATAGCCAAGGACAAGGGTAATCCCCCACTCTCATCCGAGGTAGCTGTTGAAATAGTAGTGACAGAGGAAAATTACCACACACCTGAGTTTTCCCAGAGCCGTATAAGTGTTACTATCCCGGAGAGCTACTCTGTTGGAACAGTGGTCAGGACGGTTTCTGCACGAGACAGAGATGCTGCTATGAATGGGTTAATCAGATACAATATTTCGTCTGGAAATGAGGCTGGAATCTTTGCTATTAATACAACCACTGGTACATTGACACTAGCCAAACCACTTGATTTTGAGTTACACCAAAAGCACGAGCTGATTGTTACTGCCACGGATGGAGGATGGGTGTCCCGAACAGGCTACTGCAGTGTCACTGTCAGTGTCATCGATGTCAATGACAACTCCCCAGCATTCAGCCCTGAGGAGTACTTTCCCACTGTGTTGGAAAATGCCCCCAGTGGGACAACTGTTATTTGTTTAAACGCCACTGATGCTGACTCTGGCTCTAATGCTGTGATTGCATATGCTATCCAGTCCTCAGACAGCGACCTCTTTGTCATTGACCCCAACACGGGAACCATCACCACCCAGGGGTTTTTAGATTATGAAACAAAGCAGAGTTACCATTTAACAGTAAAGGCTTTTAATGTTCCAGACGAAGAGAGGTGCAGCTTTGCTACTGTCAACATACAGCTAGAAGGGACAAATGAATATGTGCCCCGTTTTGTGTCCAAACTTTATTATTTTGAGGTTTCAGAGGCAGCTTCCAAAGGTACTGTTGTAGGTGAAGTCTTTGCAAGTGATCGTGATATGGGAATTGATGGAGAAGTCCACTACCTCATCTTCGGCAACAGCAGAAAGAAGGGCTTCCAGATAGACGAGAAAAGTGGCCAGATCTACGTTTCAGGACCTCTTGACAGAGAAAAAGAAGAACGAATCTCTTTGAAAGTCCTTGCAAAAAATTTGGGGAGCATTCGTGGTGCAGATATAGATGAAGTAACTGTTAATGTCACAATCCTGGATGCCAACGATCCTCCTGTGTTTACCTTGGGAACCTACAACGTACGGATCAGCGAGGGTGTTCCTCCAGGCACCCACGTCACGTTCGTCAGTGCCTTTGATTCAGATTCTGTGCCCAGCTGGAGCAGGTTTTCCTACTTCATCGGATCTGGCAACGAGAACAGCGCCTTTTCCATCAACCCACAGACGGGGCAGGTGACGGTCACCGCAGAGCTGGACCGAGAAACGCTGCCTGTCTACAACCTGTCTGTGCTGGCCATCGATTCGGGAACGCCGTCTGCCACAGGAAGCGCCTCTCTGTTGGTAACGCTGGAAGATATCAACGACAACGGCCCTACCTTGTCCACCAGACAAGGAGAAGTCCTAGAGAATAACCGCGCAGGAACTCTGGTGATGACGCTTCAGTCGTCAGATCCCGATCTCCCTCCCAACCAAGGTCCTTTTACGTATTACTTGCTCAGCACTGGCCCTGCCACCAGCTACTTCAGCCTGAGCACTGCTGGAGTCCTGACGACGACGAGGGAGATTGACAGGGAGCAAATCAGCGATTTCTACCTCTCGGTGATTACGAGAGACTCTGGCGTTCCCCAGATGTCTTCCACAGGAACTGTGCAAATCAAGGTAATAGACCAAAACGACAACCCGTCTCAGCCCAGAACAGTAGAAATCTTTGTTCATTATTATGGCAACCTCTTCCCAGGTGGAATTTTGGGCAACGTAAAGCCCCAGGACCCAGATGTGCTAGACAGCTTCCAGTGCTCCCTCACCTCAGGAGTCACCAGCCTTTTCAGCATTCCTGGGGGCACCTGTGAGCTGCACTCGCAGGCGAGGTCCACGGATGGCACGTTTGACCTGTCTGTCCTCAGCAATGATGGGCTGCATGGAGCCGTCACCAGCAGCGTCCGGATCTTCTTTGTGGGCTTCAGCAACGCCACCATCGACAGCAGTGTCCTGCTCCGCCTGAGCGCCCACAGCGTGCGGGACTTCCTGACCAACCACTACCTGCACTTCCTGCGCATTGCCAGCTCCCAGCTGGCGGGGCTGGGCACGGCCATCCAGCTCTACGGGCTCTATGAGGACAGCAACCACACCTTCCTCATGGCGGCCATCAAGCGCGGCGGCAGCCAGTACGTGAACCCCAGTGGCGTGGCCACCTTCTTCGAGAGCATCAAGGATGTCCTCTTCCGCCAGAGCGGGGTGCGGGTCGAGGCCGTGGACCACGACTGGTGCCTGCAGGGCCCCTGCCAGAACGGAGGGAGCTGCCTGAGGAGGCTGGCGGTGAGCCCGGCCCTGAGGACCCACGAGAGCGTCCCCGTCATCATCGTGGCCAACGAGCCCCTGCGGCCCTTCGTGTGCCGCTGCCTGCCGGGCTACGACGGGAGCCTGTGCGAGACCGACGTCGACGAGTGCCTCCCGTCGCCCTGCCACAACGGCGGCACCTGCCACAACCTGGTGGGGGGCTTCTCCTGCAGCTGCCCAGAGGGTTTCACCGGCATGGCTTGCGAGAGGGACGTCAACGAGTGCCTGTCCAACCCCTGCAAAAATGGTGCTGCCTGCCAGAACTTCCCGGGGAGCTTCAACTGCGTGTGTAAAACCGGGTACACAGGTGCGTTTTTACTCCTCTGTATCTTACAGTCCAGAAAAGGTGGCAAGAGTGTGGAGATGTGCCTCCTTAGCCCAAGATTGTCTGAATGCAAGCATCCCCAGTAATGAAGAGGTCATGCAAAATGAGGTATTAATAGCGTGAAAACTCAGAAGACCAGTTACCCGCAATATTATTTTATTTTAGCTCTCTCCCATGGCAAATCTCACTTACCTGATTTGCATTAGAACAGAAAGATTTTTTTGAGACCTATTTAAATTTTTTAAATGTGTGGAAACCATTTCCAATGCTTAAGTATGATTTTTCTGTACATGTTATTGTTATGCATATTGTGGGAGCATTTCAAGTCTGCTAGAAGTGTGCCAAGCAAGAAAATCAGCCTCTGCCCCAAATTACTTGCAGGACAGAAAACAGATGAAGGATATGGGAAAAAACAGAATTCAGGCAAAATGGTCAACCTCTCTGCTCCATATTTTGTCCCTTTGTCATTTATTTTTTTCATTAAACGCAGAAATGTCTGCAGCATTCCTACCCCTTCTGAGTATTTTTTCCTCTGATATTTATTACACATTCAAACACAGCAGCACTGTAACCCAGAAAAGCAGGCTGAACTTTGCTTCTGCCATGAGTAGGATATTTAAGGAAGGTCTGAACAATTTTAACCAGTGCTTATAGCCACTTTTTATAGAAATTAGAAAAAAAAATCTAACCAGAGGAGAGTAGGTAAGGCTTTCATTGCCTTTTCTAAGGAGTATTTCTGTATTGCAGAAGCCCCAGGGCAGCCCAGCTCACCTCTGTTCTGGTGTGGGACTTGCCACAACTCACCTGTAACCCATGGACAGATCAGGGGATCCACTATTCCTTTGGGTTTTTTACTTAAAGTGGATCTGTGCAGGAGAGAATGCAGGAGAAAGTTAATTAATTTCAAAGTAAAGGTTTAACTACTTACTTTAAATCACAGCTGCAGCATTGGATACACATTCAGTGCAATATCAAGGATGCTGATGGGATCTTCTGCATGAACCTCACAAATATGCTCGTGAGCCTCAGGTCAGGAGCAATAGTTGTTAATTGACAAGCAGTTCTAATTAAGTTACCAATCCAGGATTTTATTTCATGTTGTATTAGCACATCAAATTATTTTGCCAGGAGCATGGCAAAGTAATTCTAGGGCACCGATGCCCTGTAACTCTTGAGGTCATTAGCACCAGAGAATACGTGGGCATGTGTTTGCTGTTACAGTGAAGCAAAACACTTTGTTAGCTCTAGCAGCAAACTACAGTGTATGCCTCTAGAGTGTAAGTTGAAACATTTATGAAGCATCCAGTTGATTTCTTCTGGTATTAAAGCTCATACCTTAATGCTCAACCCTTATGTCAGCTAAAAATCAAGCTCTGCATATGACAAGTTTAAAAAAAAAGATGAGTATTTTTACTAATAGAATGTGATGAGAGACTCCTAGAGTTTGAAGTGTTGGATTTCTTTCATGCCATGAATTAAATGTGGCATCTGATAGGAGCTTTCTTAAACTCCTTGTCAACACATATAACCTTAAAATAGACTGCCACTGAGGCAGACATTTCTATTTGGGAGTCAGATGTTGTTTAATCAGTTGGCCATTGCAGAATCAAGAGTTATTAAAGTGTCCTGAGATTAATTGATCAAGACAGAAAACAAATGGCACCACTGTAATTAAAAGACAAAATATCTTTGGAGTTTAATATCAACAGAGCTTGTTAGATAAGATCACAATTAATACACAGTATATTTAGACATTTTATGTCTGCAAAAGCATATTTGAAATTCTACAAATTAAATATTCAATAGGTTCTGCAAACAAATGTCAGTGTTTGAGATTGTTTGCGAATGCTTGACATAGAGGCTATTATGTCATTATTATACTGCCAACAGAAAGAGAACACAGCTGCTTGGGCTCTTAATTTGCATTCATATGTGATTAAAGATAGCCACAGTGGATGCAAAAATAAAGCCTCAAACTGTTTCTTCATGAATATAAGCCTTGAGTGCCTCAACAACAACAAAAAAGAGGCAACCAAAATAGTGGATTTCTAATTCAGTTCCCCATATACATAGCTCTCCTGCTTCTGTTGGAATGAAAATACAGTCTCATAATTGAATGTGCATGCTTGGTAAAAAAAAGAATATTTACATGGTAGTGCATGCAAGTAGAAATTACTATTTTCTGGGACAGACTCTCTGTTCACTGTAAATTAGAGTACATAAGCTGTAGACCTTTATAATGGTGTACCTAAAAGTTGAGAGTCTTACTTTTCCTTGATTTATTATGTTTTGTCAGCTGCATTTCACTTCATCATACTGCAAAAGGTAATGTCATTCTTTTCACTGGATAGGATTATAAAGACTGATTACCTCAGAGCAACATCATTAAGGTTTGAACAATCTGTTATAATTATATCTCTTAATGATGAACAGGTTTTGTTTTTAAAATAATCACTTTCTGGACGGAATATGCTTGGTGATTTACAGTAGTTATCTGCCCTTCCTTTGAACCCTTCATTTCCTGTTTTCCAGGATTCATTAAGATGAAGGAATGTAGATTTGTGAAGTTGTTTTAAATGCAAGATTAGAATATTAGCACAACCACTTTAAAAGATGGACACAAAGAACCACAAAAACTAAAACTCTCAAATCAGCTGAAATCTTAACTCAAGAGCATTCAGCTGGTATCTGTTCCTGTTACATTTTTCAATTAAAAAAAAAAAAAAAAGTCTGAGGAACTTAGATTTTTGCCTAAGCCCCTGCCTGTGATAGCATCAGCTGGAGGTGATGAATGATAAATGTTGAATGCTGTCTGTTACCAATTATCCAGCATTCTCCTAATTTTCATGGTCTTGAGAAAAAGATCTTTCTGATGCAGAAATGAATACCTTGCATATTTCAGAATTTCAGCCGAGAATTGATCTGTAAACTCAGCTAACTTCAGTTTTCATCTAGGCCAATGTGGATGGGATTTTGAGCAACTTGGTCTTGTGGAAGATGTCCCTGCCAATGGTAGGGGGTTGGAACAAGATGGTTTTTAAGGCCCTTTCCAACCCAAACCATTCTATGATTCCATAATTCTGTTACTCTGAACACACTTCTATTTGTTTCAAGGACTCTTCAAACAATAGTTAAGCATAAAGAAGATGCTGTTACTCACTGGTTAAAGTAAGTGCAGCTGAAATAAATATCCATATTCTCTTGCTGACTCAGCAAATGTGCCAGCTTTAATGTTAGCTGAGAAAAAGAAGAGTATTTAGTTACATTGAACTGCAAAAATCTGAGTAAGCCTTTTTAGCTACACTTGATTTTTGTGAAAACTAAGCAACATCACTGAGCTATTTTAAGCATGCCTGTCTTACTCTTGCTATGTGCTCTCCTTCATATGTCAAAGATCTCTACTACGAACCATAAACTGAAAACAAAGAAAACAGCAAAATCTCACATAAAAAGTTAGCTCATCCTTCAGTCATGCCCATTAGAGAATAAAACATAAATAAATACCCCCAAAGCATAATTAGATTCAGACACTGGAAAAGTTTCCTGGATTTATGGTGCATCTACAAGTGACGTATTAACCACAGGAATCCTCCAGCGCTCCATTTCCATCCTGCTTGCAGTCACACATGGAGAGCTGCTGCTCAGATGGAAGAGCTGCTTGCAAGCTGGAGGTTAAACAGAAAAGTAGAAGAGGGGGGAAAAATCAAGAGGTTTTCTTCATCTGGTGACTCAAGTTCTGAAACTCTGAAAAAGATAGCAGAGTTCATAAAGTGCAGTCCTGGTTTTCTACAGTTTTAAGCACCAGCAAGGACTAAGGACTTTAAGGACTGCCTATTGTGCATTCCTGTCAAGGGAGATGTAAAATTACAAGATCTATGTGACATACAAGAATGGACACCCTCTGTGCAAGCTCATGTTGTACTTTTAACTTAAACGTATGCATATGGTATAAGAAATAAAATAATGAACTATCAACGCAAAAAGATGCATTGAGACAATCTTAGCCCTTGCTTTGTGCATGTAGCCTGGCTGAGATGAAGTTCAGGAGAAGTCTGGAAGACCATGGCTGGTTTTGAGGGTTTTTGCAGTGAAACAGGGAGGACAAACATAACAATACTTTGATGTTTTCGTTGAGCACAAGCAGTTAAGGCTGGCATTGCTGGCAAAAGGAAAACAGGTTGCAAGAGTGGCATGCAGTGGGAGTGTTGCTAAACTCATCAAAGCCAAGCAATGAAAAACCTTAGAAATGAAGACCAATATTTTTTGTAGTTAATGTTTCCATACAAAGATAATTTTAGTTTCATACAGAGAATACGCGTGTCCGTATTTGGCGTCTGTTAAAATCTTCACTTCTTCTCTTGGTTCCCTTCCTTGCTGAAATGAATTATGTGATTTCAGTTTGTTCTCTGGGGAATAATATTTACCACATGTACAATGTCTGCTTAGGAAAGGACTGTATCCAGGGTAGCTTGTTTTAGCTCTAGAGGACTGTGGTCTCTCCAAGTCAGGAAGGAGGTTGTAATTGATGAGGAAAAATAAGAAAAATCGTGTAACGTACAATAGCAGCCTCTGTTCAGCATGACCTGCTTGTGCAGGGTCCAGCAAGGGCTGTCTGTATCTCTTTTGCACTCATGAGTATATTACTCTCAACAGGAAGGAAAAAAGATACATTTTACAGTTCTTTAGTTCAGCATTGCCTTTAATTGCATGATCTCTCTTTTATAGACACCAATAATAAAATAAAAAATAAAATTTAATTCAATTGAAACAACAGTCCACAAATACCTGTAATCACAATGCGACACTTGAAAAGTAAAGTTACTTTCTCTGGGCCACATTTTATGCCTATGGCAGGGCTGGGAGCAGCCCAGCATCCTGTCTGTGATTCCTCTCTCCATCCCAGAGCCGGTCCCTGGCACTGTCTCTCCTGGCCACGTGTTCAGCATTGGTTCATAACCTCATTACCTACAACACCAGCCTGACTTTCCTATTTCCCTGAATAGTCTGACCTGGAAATTGCTTTTGTTCCCTCACCACAGGGAAAACGTGTGACTCCACTGTCAACTACTGTGAGTGCAACCCCTGTTTCAATGGTGGGTCCTGCCAGAGTGGGCTGGAGGGATATTTCTGCCACTGTCCCTTCGGTGAGTACCCTTCTCCTCCTCTCCTCTTCGCCTCCCCTTTCCCTATTCTGTTTCTATTTATTTTTACTTGCATAAATGATTTCTGGTTTGAAAGCAATTCAAGGTACAGAAAAACTGCATGTACTTAGAGGTTTAGTTAACTCATTTTTCTTTAAAAGACAGTTAAAAAGTGATGTGGTCACTACAAATACATATTTGTCATTCCTAGTAGCTGGTCCTTTCTCTCTCACATGAAAACATAAGACCCAAACAACTCAGTGCCTAAAAAGTAGAAAGAATATTTCTGATTGGATAGATAGATAGATACAGATAACTGACCAAAAGTAAGAATGGATGCTTGAAATACTTAAATCAAGACCACTGACTTCCTAAAGAGGAAACTTAGCTCAACCACAGCTGGATCAGGGCTAAAGTACTTTCACCACCAAGAATATCCAAAGTTCAGTCTGAAGGAGGAGGTTTGATGATAACAAATTCTCCTGATGAATAACAGGCACTTTTAGCAGAGCTGAAGAGTAAGACCACTGTAAATAACATCAGTATTTTACATCAGAGAAGCATATAGTAGTGCCAAAATAGTTTCATAATTTTTAGAATTTAATTATCCCAGATCTGGTTTGTGGAACGAACCCAATAAAAACATAGAACGACATGGATATTTTAAGGCATCATGACAAAATTGCAGCAAGATTGATTCTGAATGCAGATTAATCCAGAATTGCCATTGTTCATATGGAAAAGTATGAAAGTAAATGTAACAGATTAATAAAAAACCCAGAAATGTACAGAAATCACCTACAGCGTTTTAAGGTTGCTGAAAACCCTCTCACAAAAGTATAGTTCTCAATATGCATTTGTAACTAATGCTGAATAAGTTTTTTTTATTAACATGTGGAATAATTTCTCTATTCCCTTTTATTTGCTTTATTGTACATTTCCTCAGGGTTTATTAATTTCCCATTGTAAATGTAACTAATATGCATGAATTAAATCAGGGGTTTTTCCCCATTGTTGCTGCAGTAAAAGAAAAATCAAGGGAAATTATGTGACAGCTGAAAAGAAGTCTTGTAGAATACACCAAAATATTCATATCAGTAAGAACATGAGAAGACATAATATTTTAATCACACATATGCTTATTTCATAAGTATAAAAAAACAAACCACCCTGTGAGAAACAGCTCAGATAACAGCTTCAGAGCAAAAAATAAACTCAACTTGCATATTTATTCCTATGGCTGGATTGATAAATGCCAGATGATAATTAACAACCGTGTCTTGACAGAGCTGTCAAACTGGCTTGGTTTTGGTGTTTCCCAAAGAAGCCACAGAGCTGGATGAAATGCTTTTCAATAGATGCATCTGTCCACTGTAACTCGATTTTTCAGGCTAAGTATAATGTACCTCAGCACCCAGCTGTGGGCAATAGCATCCTCCTTTTGGTTGTGTGATTTTGATTGTGCATTTGAGGTCCCACAGCCATGTCAAGGGCACATCCACACTTTACTCCTGGGAGAATGCAAGGCGAGGAAAAGGCTCCCCAGTTCCAGACTTGGCTTTTCATTTTTTTCAGGTGTTTTTGGCAATCACTGTGAGCTCAACAGTTACGGGTTTGAAGAGCTGTCCTACATGGAGTTCCCCAGCATGGATCCCAACAATAATTACATCTACATCAAGTTTGCCACCATAAAGAGCAACGCCTTGCTGCTGTACAACTACGACAACCAAACGGGAGAGCGGGCGGAATTCCTGGCCCTGGAAGTAGCGGGAGGGAGGCTGAGGTTCTCCTACAACCTGGGCAGTGGCACCTACAAGCTCACCACAGCTAAGAAAGTGTCTGATGGACAGTTCCACACGGTCATTGCCCGCCGGGCTGGAATGGTAAGGGATGCTAAAAGTGGGGACTTCAGGGCAAGTTCAGCCAAATCACTCCGGCTTCCAGGCGAACTCAGAGGAGGGTAAAATTAGGGACAGTGTGTTTGCTAGCAGAAACTCCAACTTTGGGAAAAACCTCCTTCGTTTCTGCCTTGCTCCAACTGACTCAAAGCCCTGTGACGGTTTGCTTAGGATGATGATGATAAAGTATAATGAAAAAAACATGTGCAAAGTGCCCCCATACTCTCAATGTGAAAAATGAGAGCCAGGAATAATTAATGACATAGATGACTGTGCACGAGGCTAATTAACTGGTGTAGATTACAGGGATGATTATCAGGGAATGCTAATTAACCACAGTAATTGCAAAAAGCCTCAAAATAATTTTTCTCAACATTTAGAAAATAGAAGTGGACAAAATTAAAATTTTAGACATCCATTACTTCCTTGAGCTAATTCAGAGATTTTACCAATCTCATCAGACTGGGAGCCTGGTTTTCCTCTGTAGCATACATGTAAAAAGGTGCTACATTAAGAGAATTTTTTGAGGAGAAGGAGGGAAGTTACTTCTCTCTCTGTCCCCCAAAATGCATCTGAGGTGAGGAACTCTGCCAAAAACTGGGACAACTGATTACCATATGCGTGGCACTCTGACCCCTCTCCTGCCTTCATTTTTTTCTCTGTAAATGTTTTCTATTCCTTTTCTCTCATTTTTAAATAATATATCCAAAGCAGAACATAAACCAAAAGCTCTTTGAATCCAAGCCAAGTTTTTTGACTCCACAGTGTTTGAGTTAGAAATGAAACCAAATCTATTTGCCATCCATAATCGGTAACTATTGCCCAACAGCTCCCTTCTCAGGCAGAAATGGCCAGCATACATGGAATTCTGTATTCTTCCCATATTTGAAATTAAAGTCATGGAACAGTAATAGATGGTGGGGTTCCCCATTTTGTTTTGTATATTCCAAGCTAGAAGTGATGAAGGGAATTAAAGCAATAAGCTCTCCTACCCAGTGTGGCTCCTTTCTAGTCCTTGCAGAGCCTTGAGCCTGAAACTCCATTGCAGTTCATAGTGCAAAACCTGGTATCTCCATTTATCCTGGGTGTTGGTCTCTTCTCCCAAGTTACAAGCAACAGGACAAGAGGAAATTGCCTCAAGTGGCAGCAGGGGAGATTTAGATTGAGTATTAGTAAAGAGTTCTTCCCCAAAAGAGTTGTCAGTGCCTGGAACAGGCCGCCCAGGGAAGTGGTTGAGTCACCATCCCTGGAGGTGTTTAAAAGATGTGTAGATGTGGCACCTGGGGACATGGTTTAGTGCTGGCTTAGTGGTTGGACTCTTGCAGATCTTTTCCAACATTAAGGATTCTGTGGTTCTGTGAAATCCAGTCTTCAGCTGGATTTGCAAATCCAATTTGTGTGTGTTTTTAGGACTTATATATCCAAGTAAAATGAAGGATAATTGTGATCTTGAGCAATGACTTTGGTTTAACGTGCTTTGATATCAGATATCAATTTACATCTTGCAAATTTAATAATTTGCATCCCACCTTCCTAATGGTAAAGCCCAAAGGTGCACTTTAATCTTGACATGCACCAGGTTCCCATTTTAGTAACTAAAGTAGAATGTTACTTCTATAAATAAGATGTAATTGGCTGAGTAAAGGGGCACAGAGTAAAAGTTGCAACAAATAAATGAAGTACATGCAAGAAAAAAAAAAAACAGAGAAAGAAAATGTTTTACTTGTCAGCGTGCCAGAGGACTATAGAAGAAGAGAGAACATAAAAAGGGCTATTTATAGAAATTTCAGCTATGAATGCTTCAGGCTAAAAACAAACATTTAAGAGAACCTATACCTTCGTGGGGTTTTGGGGGTTTTTTTGTTTGTTTGTTTTTAATGTTTAAACCTATTCAGTAACGTCAGCTGTTTACAAACAGTATGTGAAGAGAATCGCCTTTGTCTTAGGTATTTCTGCTGCAGGAAAAATGTCTCCCAGGTGTCCAAAACTGTATAAAATAGGCCCCCTTCAGGATTCCAAATCTGTCATTTCCTACAGCACAGTGGGATTTTATCGGAAACTGGTAAAATCATTAAGTTGTCAGTCCTGAGCTATTGCAAAGTGACAGGATAGAAAGGCTCATAATGTTGCAAGGTAACTGTAGAGTAATGCTTAAGTAACAAGCAGGAACATTTGACTAACATTAGAAAATAAATTGTATGAACTCTGGTCCAAGTAAAATATATTCTCAAATATCCAGCCCTTCAGCTGGGGTTGGAGCTTGGCTTGCAGAGCACATAGCAATGTAAGTTAGGGAGATTATGCTGATTGAGCTAAGGACAAAAACTCATTTCAGTTTTTGTTGTTGATGTTCTGAAGGAAAATATGTATGCATGTGGTGGCATACAGAGCAGCCAGCTTATTATTCTTTTTCTGAATTGTTTCATTTACACAGGACTATAATCTGCTTTGGAACTGCAGACTGACATTTCTTGGGAGAAGCACTTTGCTCATTTGTATGGAAAGAAATTCAAGACAAGCTTACATTGAAAATAGCAGATTGAACAATTTAATCGTACTGTAGGGCATGGTTTAGGGCTGAGAGCTCTGAATTTATTTGGTCAAAACAGTGCATCAGCTTGCAACGTGTATTTGGAACTAGCATGGGCAATCTGTGGGGATTTCAACAGGCTGATGTTACCCAACTTATTTGCAGGCAGTAGAAAAAACCTCTGCAGAGTAATGATGATAGCCAGTGCTGCTTGCTCAGCTCCCATAGAGCAATCTAAATCAAAATATAAACCCAGGCATTTTTAAAGGTGGCGTTTGATTTAAATTTGCTGTAAAACTGTACCACACATCTAGCTGAAACATGAGGAGATGTACGATGTGGAGATTATGTTTATTTTTCTGAAAATTTGTTTTAAGGAATAACTAACCTTCAGGGCTGGTTGAGGTTTCCCTTTTTTTTTTTTTTCAGCGCATCTGTTATTAATAAATCACTGTGGGGACAATTCTTTGCAAAATAAGGAATAAAATAAAAACTCCTTCTTTAACCAGCAGGAGTTATTTCATTATTTTAGTGACAGCTTTGGTTAGACTTTTAGAGATGACAAATAGAAATGCCATGAGTAGCTCTAGTGCAAATAGGTTGGATGGGTAGTCTCAGAATCACAGAATGGTTTGG
>VYXF01009753.1:980363-1007599 GCA_013397295.1 Polioptila caerulea
AGTGCTGTAAGTCCTGGTAATGCCTGGTACTTCCCTCAGCATCAGCTCAGTCCCACTCTAGGTGTCCAGATACTTCTCCATTATTGAAGTCGAGATCCTTCATGACCTCTTAGTCAAGGGGTTACCTTAAGCAGGTCCATTGGTTACTTTTTGAGGTTTTATTGAGTGGTTGGTTATTATTTTTAACTAGTAATCTCAGTGTTTCCACTCCCAGGGTCATTATTTTTAGCTGGTAATCTCAATGTTTGTACTCCCAGCTTTTGTAACATGCCTTTTATCAAGCTCAATAGGTTTAATGTCACGGTAAAGCCCCTGAAGGAACGCCCTTTGAGATCGGAGGGAGCAGCTTGTTGCTCAGATTATCTGAACCATATCAAGAGTAGGATATGGTATGAGCCAAAATAACTTCAGTTTCAAGGAGTAAAGCAGACAAGTATGAGAGAAACCCTGCCCAAATGTGGTAAATGGGTGTTTAACTGCTTCTCTGTGTGAGGCAGACAATTGGCTCCCTCTCTGTTCATACCCACACCTTGGTGGTGTCCACACTGTGCTGCTGCAGTATGGAGCTGAGCAGTGGCCCTGAAGCACTCTGCATGACATACAAGTGCTCCCTTCTAGCCAAGTCCTTGGTATAATACACTTAAGAATAAATAGTTCATGTGGCTGGGGACAAAGCCTTGTAATATTCAGTGTATTTTTGTGCATGCCTTTCACAGGCAGCATCCCTGACAGTGGATTCCTGCTCTGAGGACCAGGAGCCGGGCTACTGCACTGTTAGCAACGTTGCTGTTTCAACTGACTGGTAAACATTTCTTCATTTTGTGGGGTTACTTTGGGGTTTGGGTGGGATTTTTTTTTTTGCAGTAAAATTAAAAATAAAGAAGAAATCTCCCTGCAAAGTCAGAGAAAGTTGGAGTCATGATAAGGCTCCCAAGTGTCAGTTTCTTCCATCTTTGTGGAAGCAAATTAAATTTTCTACATGTGCTGGTAATTCAGGCTACATTTCTTCATGGAGCTGTATCAAAACAAGGGGTTTGCTCAAAAATCCCCAGTTCTTGACACCATCTATGTCCTTAGGCTCTGGTGGCAGTCAGGAAATGCATGGCCATGAGTAGTCTGCACTGTGGTATAAATGAGGATTGATTTGGGGTAATGTATTTATTTAAACTGCACGTCTCACTTCTCATAAAGATGTGGGAAATAAAATCATCTGATTACTGCTGTCTTAAAAAAAAATCTTGAGAGTAATGACTTTGTTTTCAGACGTTTTCTGTTACAGTTTTGAGTTCATAAAGAGTGTCCAATAAAGAAAGCAAACTATTTCTGGTGTTTACTGTAACTAACTCAGTAGTCTTTGGCTAAAATCTTTGGAGATTATCAGTAACTTTAATCCAAATCATTTTGGCTAATTTCTAACAATAATCACAATCATGCTTCCTGCCTCACAGGGTTTCCCTGCTAGCAGAGGTGTTACATCTTTGTAAAATAATGAGTACATCTTCCTGCTATTTAAGTATCATCTACAAACGCAATTATAGTTGGGTAAAAAACCTTGGTTTTTGTGGCCTCAAGCACACTGCTCAGACAAGTGAACAGAAATTTTGACATGCAAACTGAGTGTGAATTTAGAGTCATACCCACTATAAATGTTAGTTAAAGTGCTATTGATCTCTCTTCCTCCCCTTCTAAATGTAAAATACCTATCTGGGGAGAGGAATTTTAGCCACAGGCTGTAGCTGATGGTAGCAGTTCCGGTGCTGTCATTGCTATCCTGATGCCTGATACTGATTAGCTATTTGTCTCTTTTATAGGACTCTGGATGTACAACCAAATCGAGTCACTGTTGGTGGCATCAGCACCATAGAGCCCATCCTTCAGAGGAGAGGACAGGTGGAAAGCCACGACTTTGTGGGCTGCATAATGGAGTTTGCAGTCAACGGACGTCCCCTGGAGCCCAGCCAGGCTCTGGCAGCCCAAGGAATCCTAGACCAGTATGTCTGCTATATATGGGATCAAATGGACCCCACTTGCAATAAAGGAAGCTGTCATGAATGCTATTCCATTCAGACAGCAACAGATATTTCATGTTAGGAGAAAACAACTGTAGAACCGACTGTAAAATGTGAAAAATTTGGGAGGAAAGTGAATTTGGGTTAAAGGTTCACAAAAGATTACAGAGTTAAAAACAAAGGCAGCATCATGACATTTCTATTGTCAGTGATTATTCAAGTTGCTTTGCAGGCTGAAATTGAGCTGCCCCTGTTCTTGGGTTTCTTTATAAATTCCACCTGGTTTTGACTGTACTCATACTGTTTGCTAGCCTCTAGTCCCTTTTATTTCCTCTTAATCCACCACGTCTGTTCTCTCACTTTGCCTCTCAAGTGTCACTGAATTTCCCTCATATCCTCTGAGTGGTCTTTCAGAAATGGTGAACTCTCCAATTCTATCGTTTTTTTCCACCTCAGTGTTTGAAGTCACACTTGTAGCTGTAATGTCAGTCCTCCATCCAGATTTCCTCGTTCACACTTCCTCTCTCAACCCCCATGTTTCCACACTGGTCATTGTAATACAAAGGCTCTGGCAGTCTGCAGCATAAAAAAAGCCTAGAAAGGTTTCTTCTCTCTTGCATAACAGATAGTAGGAGTTTGGCTGTCTCTGAATTCCTTCCTCTTTTGTAAGACTGCTATAAACTGATGCTGAAAATTGGGATCTGCTTAGAAACTTGAGCTCTCTAGAGAGATTCTTGGAATTACAAAATGGTTGTGGTTGGAAGGGACCTTAAAGTTCATTCAGTTCCAACCCCCCTGCCACGGGCAGAGACACCTTCTCTAGACCAGATTGCTCAGAGCCCCATCCAACCTTGCCTTGAACACTGCCAGGGATGGGGAGAAGAGCCATTTTTGCATCTCTGAGGGGAAGAAAGGGAGTACCACTTAACAGAGGATACTTCCCAGCACATTTGCTCTGCTTATTTGTGTGCGCTTTTTTCAGCATCTACTTTCCTGATTTCTTTCAGGTGTCCCAGACTGGAAGGTGCTTGCACGACCAGCCCCTGCCAGCATGGTGGCACTTGTGTCGATCAGTGGTCGTGGCAGCAGTGTCACTGCAAGGATGGACTGACGGGGAAGCACTGTGAAAAATGTGAGGAGGAGGTTTCACTCTCTTTAACATTCCCCTAACTGTGGCTCAACCAATGGCCACCAAGAGTTTCTTTTCGGGGCCACGGGATAATGAATTTTATAAAATAATGAAAACAAGCAGCATGTTGCCTCTTAAGTAGTTTAAAAGTCCACAATGGACTGTTGTCCTTTTGTGAGCTAAAAATGGCAACAACTTGAATACATAATGTTTTCTGGTCTGTATATCGTGTTTTGGGTAATTTGCACTCATTTAAAGTCCTGCTTCCCAATAACCTATAATCTGTAACTAAAATAAAGGTATCCCATAGGAGGGATTTGTCTGCTGTGGGGAGGTAAGAGAGTGAGCGAAATCCCCTTCACGTAAACATTGAGTTCATGTGCTTATGGCTTCTCCAAACTAAAGTCCTTTTCATCAAATTGACTGTGGATTAGATGCAAGAAAATATTGTAAATGTAAATGCAAACAAGGCATTTACGCTCGGGGGTGATTAACTCTCATGGGAGTAGCCCTGTAAATCAATATGGGATTGTCCAGGAGAGCGAAGTGATTTATTTCCGTGTAGTTGTAAGTATAATGACTGGGCTTTGTTTTTTTACATCTCCCATTATTATTTAGCTGATTTATAAGCTTTTATTGCGCCGGTTTACAAAAGAATTTAGCCGTAATTTTAACAGCATTTGGTAGTCAATGCTCTGCCATTTTATTCACATTTTTTTTTATGCCGTAACAAATAGAAAGTCATTATCTCTGCCCTGAAGAGCTTAGAGTTCAATATATCATGAAACCCTGCTTGCAGTAATGGAAACAGTAACATCCCTGGGAAGGAATTACAGTTCTGAGAGCCAAATTTTTTTTTTCCCTACTCCCTCACTTGTTCCCTAGCGAGTTTTAATTTACTATTGACTGATAGCAGCAGTAAATTACTGGCACACTCCCACTCTCAAACACACATTCTGGTGGAAGCCAAAGAATAGAGGGGTTGCAATTGCCATTCACTCCCGCTCCCAACCCCTTGACCCGCTCTGAACTCGATCTGTGCTCTGAGGGAGCGCGGTCGCAGTGAGGCTGGAGCTGTAACGGCTGCATGCTCAACGCTTCCCTGTCCTTGTCCCAGATGTCACTGCTGACACGGCCCTGTCCCTGGAAGGCAAGGGGCGGCTCGACTACCACATGAGCCCCAACAAGAAGCGGGACTACCTGATGAGACTTGGGGCTCGGGGCGCTGGCGCGGGCCGCCCAGGCGTGGAGCGCTTGGAGGTGAAGTTCATGACAAGGAGCGAGAACGGCGTCCTGCTCCACGTCCAAGAAAGCAGCAACTTCACTACCGTGAAGGTAAGATTACAGCTAATGCCCAGCCTGATTTGGTTGGACTGCCTCGTGTGCAGCGATCAAAATCGCGTTTTTCCATTACTCTTTCTGTTTCCTTTATAAAATATTAGGTCTTTAACGGAGACTAGGCACTGCTCCAGTATCATTCTTCTTCTCAACAATTCCCTTCCTATTTGCCAAGGTATCAGAAGATCTTGATGGTTTTATATCTAATCAGTTTTGTCTAGACTCCAAATAGTGACTGTTTTAAGGCAGCGAGAACGGTGCTCATTGCCATGGTTATTATCATCATTACACTTTACAGAACAAATCATTTTCTTATTGGCCTTTTATCTTCTGATTTTTTGAGCCTTGAGCCCAGACCCTCCTTAAGCTAGCAAATGATTGCCAAAAAGTTTTCATTAATTCCTACCAACATGGCTCAAGCTTATCAAACTAGGAAGTGAGGGATAACTTGAATTCATGAGGTTACTCAAAGACCAGTGTCGATATCAAATTATTTTGGCATACATAGCTGAATTAATGCTTCAAATGCCACACTGTCTTGGGGTTTTTTGTTGTTTTTTCTTTCCTCAAAGAGCTTATTGCTGCAGAAGTTACCTTTCTCAAGAGAAGGCGATGGTTTGGTTCCTGGCGATGACTCAGTCCATTTACTCATAACTCTAAATGAGTACAGCAGTGATGTTGGCAAGCCCCTTTATTGGGTTGGTGTAAGCTCCAAGTTTCCTTGACTGCTGCAAGGCTTTCCAAGTTTTTCTTCCCTGACTTTTAGAGAAATTCATATAGAAATTCACACTTTCAGCCCCGTGGATATCCCCCACCTGCCTGGTCAGGGTTATGAAGCTTTCCTGACACACCGGCTACATTTAAGAAGCAAGTCTGCACTACTTCCCTGGCATATGCTTTTACCACATCATTTCATAGGAAGTTTCTGCCTCGCTCGTATTAGCAGATAAGATCTCGTTATTTTGACTTCTGGAGTGAAGAAACCTTTTTCTCCCCCCTAGTAGAATTTGCTAGGTGAGCTCTCCAAGCTTTATTGAAAGAGAGAGAGTTGCCTTTCCTGGCTAAAAGCACTGGTGCTGTGTTTATGCAAACACTCTTGTTATTGTTAATATTGGTGAAGTTATACAAGCAAGCAGAGGGTGTCAAGTCCCAGCCCCAGCTGTGCAAGGGAAGAGAGCAGGGGTTTGCCTAGTACCAGATGCAGAAGTCTGAGGAAGGAGAGCAGTGCCGGCTGTTGCCAAGCAGTTCCCAGGTGATGCTAGTTAGTAAAACTGTAGTAATTTAACTGTGCCTAGTGCAGTATGGCCTCTGCACTGCTCCTCCTTCCCAGAGTAGGTATCACCATGAGCATTCCCCTCAGTGGTGGCCCGAGATGCCAATGAAGCCAGCCCAGCAAAGATCTCCATGTCATCTCCATCCACTCCTGGTGCAGAAGTTGGGCTTTAGGGACCTGTCTCTATAATTCCTGTCAGTCTTCAAAACAGACAATTTTATAACTTCATTTTGGTGTCTTTTAATATGCCTGTTATCCAAAGTATTAGCATTCAGAGAAAACCTGCCATGTGTTTTTAATATTAAACCATGCTAGGGAAAAGCTACAAGTCCTGTGGCTACTTCCATGCCTTCACATTTTTCTTCTTGTAGCTAATTGGTTTTGGTGTGGCTGGGATTGGGGAAAAACTAGAGAAGTCACAATAAATCAGACCCACTGAGATTGTGAGCAGTTGATTCACTAAATGATGGATGTAAACTCCCTCCAAAGAACCCAAGAGGGAGCCTCCTTTGTGATATAAAGGGATCCTTAATCCAGGAAAGATATAAACTTTTGCAGATTACATTAAGTAATTGTCAAATTCAGATGGAAAATTCTCCCTCCAAAATCCACTACAACGAAGAGGTTGGGGCATTCCTTATTGCTAGGGCTCTTTGTCACAGTTTATTTTCCTACAAATGCACATTGCAATTAATTCAGTTAGAAGTAATGGGATAAATACAGCAGGTTAAAGGTGAAATGGCATGTCTTGCTTTATCTAGAAATCTCATCTGCAGTCAGATGAAATTAGCATAAGTGGAGCTCTAAGATCTCTGAATTGTACAGGTAAAGGATGTGGATTACATTTTACCTATATTAGCTAACATACTCCTGTGTGAGAGGTGGTTGGGCACTGGCACAGGGTGCCCAGAGAAGTCGTGGATACCCCATCCCTGGAAGTGCTCAAGGCCAGGTTGGATGGGGCTCTGAGCAGCCTGGTCTACAGAAAGGTGTCCCTGCCCATGGCAGGGGGATTGGTCCTGGATGATCTTTAAGGTCTCTTCCAACGCAAACCATTCCATGGTTCTGTGCATATATCGAGTTGTAGGAATTAATCAGAACATAACCCTTTTAAATTACATCCCATTCAATGGCTTGTTTTAAGACAAATAAAACCCAATTTGTTCAGCAAATGAGACCTGGAATATAAGTAAAGTTGAATCAGCCCTGTAGTTAGGAATATGTTTGCTTTAGTGGTTCATTCTTTTCATTATATTCTACTTGTCAGTTGCTCAGCCATTTAAATAAAACACAGAAATTCATGTTACTCAATACTGTGAACTTCAGCCTTTGTTTCAAATTTAGACACATGTTCTGTTTCAAGGCACCAAGAAGAACATTTCATATCTTTTCCTTGTTGAAGCAGTCGTGGACCAGTCTTGCCTCTGGAAATTTTGTTTTCCAAATGCCCTTAGTGTTTTATTTATGAGTCTGTTAGCATTAGTCACATGCAGTTTTAAAGATACAGAAATAGGGTTAAAGAATCATGAATTACTACAGAAAATATCAGTTGCTGACAGGTAAATAATTCTATGGGTCTTTTCTAAGGTGAAATTTAAAATTTTGCTTCTGTGCTGAGTCTTCCCATAAGCTTGGAGGGTATTGTCTGGCATGGTGTATTCCTTTCTGTTTACATAAAGACTAAAATATAAGGCAGTATTTTTATGGGGCATAAAAGACAGAATAAGACATAACAAACCAGTTACAGGTTGCAGACATAAATATATGTACATATTCAGCTCAGTCAACCTTTTTAAAAGTGATTGTGGAAATGGTGTTTAATATGTTTTAATAGTCTGTGGGCTGCATTTGTAAATGTGGAATTTTCCTTGGGCTGTGTGATAGTTTAGACGCATGCCACTGGTGTTTTATCAGTAACAAAAGCATCCTGTCTCCCAGACGAGCTTTATCAAACAAGACACTTTCAAATAGCCTAAATTACTGCCCTCATAAATGCAGTGGATGCACATACTAACTGTTGTATCCTCCATCCAAATGGAATACGTGCTGGATGCATTCATTCAGGCAGCTGCCAAGACATGAGCGTGGTCTTAGAACCTTATTAAAGCTGGAGTGTCTGAACAAAGTCCTCAGCTTGCATCACTGGAGAAGCAAATCCAGAACACTTAACAGTTTCTGGAAATGAGAGCAGCATTTTTGTAGCCGTTGTGTCACCTCACAGTTCTTCCCAGGTGAACCTTATTTTTCCTGGAACAAAGGATGCAAGGCTTTGGGAGCTTTTAGCAAACCTGGAGCTGTGACCTTCCCTGGACTCTTCCTGTGCACGTCCCGCACGCTCGGGGTATGGATCTTGGAGTGACCGAGCTGCAATGGGGAGCGTGGGATGGAGACCAGTTGTTCCATTTAATTTGTGACCAAACATGCAGGAATATGTGTGACCAAACGTGCAGAGCACTGAAGGAAACTTGCAGCAAGTTTCAGAGCCATCCTACATGGGTTTAAGCAGTTCTGCACGCCCTTAGAAGGTCAGCCAACATACCCAAATTTATGCAATGTTTGAGAAACTGGCAGAGTTGGATGTTGGGGATTCTTTTTAAGCTCCTACATCTGAAGTGCAGAATTTGCGCTGATCTCATTTTGGGATCATAATAAGAGGTTTGAAATCCCACATCTCGTGATTCAGTAGAATTGTGAGGCATCATTCTTAAGAGAAAAGGCCAAAATATTCTGCCTTTTTTCCCTAGCTGTTCACAAGTTTTAAAGCAGTTTGCTCAAGAAAGTGCTATTTGAAAACTCTCATGAAAATCATGCACTTTGCAACTCTTCAGAAAGTTTTCTGAAATACAACAAAGAAGGTTTTCTGCAAAATACCAATTAGCAGAAAAAGCAGATATGAAATAGGGCTCTTGCTCAAGCCCTGCCATGCCTTATGCATTCCTACTGTGTCATAACAAAAACTGGATGCAATTTTCTTGGGCAAGGACAACATCTGTTGACTCTGCAAAGCATTTTCCACACTTGCCTTGAAGAAGGAGGAAGAATTATTCTTTCTCTGGTTAAAATGTGTTATGTGCATGACCTATAGCTGGCTCCTCAGCCAGGGATTGAATGGGTGGCAGCTCCAAGATGCAGATTTTCTGCTGAAGTTTTTACAGTGTGATGTATTTAGTTCTGGCCAAGTTTTTCGTACTATATAATTAATGCCTTTTTAGTACAAAGCAATTATTTGGGGAAGACTATACCCACCCCAGCTTTTTATTACACCAAAGCTACCAGTTACTGTAGCTGTACTGCGTAGGCATCACACTGGTTACGTGTGCATAGGAGTTACGTGACACCATTTTAAAATTACACCATGTGTTCTTCTGACCAGATAAAAGGTGGGAAGGTGCACTACATATCCGATGCTGGAGTTGCTGGGAAAGTGGAAAGGAACATCCCTGAGGTGTATGCT
The DNA here is from genome assembly GCA_013397295.1 of Polioptila caerulea. Lineage (NCBI taxonomy): Eukaryota > Metazoa > Chordata > Aves > Passeriformes > Certhiidae > Polioptila > Polioptila caerulea. The sequence goes on from VYXF01009753.1 coordinate 989,567, forward strand.
GCAGATGGCCAGTGGCACTCGGTCCTCCTGGAGAAGAACGGCTCTGCCACCATCCTGTCGCTGGACAGGACTCACAGCCGGGACATTCTCCACGCCACCCAAGACTTCGGTGGGCTGGACGTGCTCACCATTTCTCTGGGAGGAATTCCATCCAGCCAACCTTTCAAGAGCACAGTTGCAGGTATTTTTTTTAATTATTTTTTCTCCCCAGGTACTTTAATTCTTTATCAGTGATTAGTGTACGTCCATCCTTTGCCAGAAAAAATGCAAATTGAAGGAGTAAGGATTGCAGACTTTGTTCCTTTGGTACACACTGCAGGCTTCTTGTTTCCAAAAGCAGGCACTCCATCTGCAGGGCTTTTTTGAGACAGGAGGATTGTTTATCTGTACATCAACTGCTGTATTTTTGTTACCCCAATGGAGGAGAAAAGATGTATTCTTTACCTGAGTCATAATCTGGAAAATCAAGGTAAATCTTTTATAGGGGCAAAAATGTTAAACAAAAACTTTGTAGGGATTTGGCAAGTACTGCAGGATTTACAGAATTTACCCTCTTTCTAAAATGATTAAAATGTTTTCTGCAACTCCAAGGTCCTCCCGCTTTATCCTGCTGTCAGATGAAGAATAGGATTTATTTCTGAGCAAGGATAATAAGGAACCACCCTCTGACTGATGTCTAGCTGTTACGGAGCAAGCAAATCAATCTCCCTTAAGAGTTAAAGTAACTGTCTCAAACCCTGGCAAAAGAAGTAGATAATACATATTTGATATCATTTCCCAAGTGCTAGGTAAAGATGGAAGTGATTTTTAGCTGCAAAACATGAGATGCTCCAGGCAATACAGATATATTTTTCACGTATTTCTATATTGAAAAATCTTTCTGGCTTCATGAACTGTGACCAGATAAAGTATTTTTGAGTGGAGCAAATTCACACTTTACACTTGTGTATTGTGAATATGTATGAAATGTGGTACGAAGTCACGTGGATGCTGTGCTGACCTTTATCCTTTTTACATGTATGCTTTATGAGCAGCATGTGCATGGAAAAAGCAGAGGCTTGTAGGGAAGCTGGAACAAGGAAAATTGAGGACACTAACCTCTCACCACTGCCCAATGCCGTGGCAGACAAATTAGGAATGTCTGGCTTCCATTAAACACTCACAGTCCCAAATCCCTTATTCATATGATTTGATTTTATTTTAATGTTGGATTACATTGGGTATGACATACCAAGGATTTACAAGGCGCTGGTATAAAACTCTTCATGAACTCAAGAGTCAAAAATATCTGCAGTGCTGTTAAAGGCAGACAATGCACGAGGTGACAGGGCTGTGGAGTTGCTGTGTGCAGTAAAATTTCCAAATCCAGGTAGATGTGACGAATTGCCCATTGCTGTTTATCACATCGCATCACGTCATGTCAGCCCTACAAAGAGCCACCACACAGGCAGCAAGGTGATCGTCACTTTTGCTTGGGCTCCCAACTGAACCTAAATTTTTAACCCTGAGGATTATAAACCTTTAATACTAGCTCATACAACTCAAATATATTTGCTGTTTCGTGGCAGGGTGGTCTCCATATCTGTATACCATTTTGCCACAGCTCCAAGCAGAGATCACCGTAAGGTTGCAGCACCTCAAAACCCTTTCAGAAAAGATTTAGTTGGGGGAACACAGAGAATTATTAGGCTGGCAAAAGACTGGATTTTCCTGTGACCTCACTCAACTGCACAGAGCCTGGGGATAATTCCATCTCCCTGGGCTCCCAGAGCACTAAAACTTGTTGTAGGGTAGCACTGCAACCACAGTATGGGAAGTTTGGGAAAAGGCCACTCAAGATTCGGAGATACAAAGGCATTGCCATGAATTTAGGGGACTGGAGACCTAGTTGAAGCACAGTAGGCGAACTCAAATAATATTTGGAGCTAGCACAGCTAAGCCAGCTGCCTGAAGGATTCTCTGTGGGAAATGATAAGAAGTTTTAGAAATACGGGAAAATCAAGAGAGAAAAGCATTTCAGTATATTGAATGAAGTCATTAGAAGGCATATTTATTCAAAATCAATTTAAAGACATTAAGTACTGTTAGAACAGGCGGTTCCCTATGGTAACCACGTGAATTCTTGGCTTATTTAGTTCAAGGTGGAGCCCGCTGTTGACCATCCCTTTTCTTCCTTCCCCCAGGCTTCAATGGCTGCATCTCCTACATCAAGTACGGCGGGGAGAGCCTCCCGTTCTCCGGCAGGCACAGCCTCGCCACGCTCTCCAGGACGGACCCGTCGGTGAAGACGGGCTGCCGCGGCCCCGACGTGTGCGCCAGCAATCCGTGCTGGGGCGAGCTGATGTGCATCAATCGCTGGTTCGCCTTCCAGTGCGTCCCGCCGGGCGCCTGCGCCTCCAGCCCCTGCCTCAACGGCGGCAGCTGCGAGCCCGCGCCCCACGCCGGCTTCACCTGCAGCTGCCCCGAGGCCTTCGCGGGGCGGACGTGCGAGGCCGTGGTGGCCTGCCTGGGGGTGCTGTGTGCCCCCGGCCACGAGTGCAGGGCGGCCGCCGGCGGTGGCCACGTGTGCCTGCCGTCGGCGCGGCCCACCGAGCTGTCCCTGCCGCTCTGGGCCGTGCCGGCCATCGTGGGCAGCTGCGCCACGGTGCTGGCGCTGCTCGTCCTCAGCCTCATTCTCTGCAACCAGTGCCGGGCGAAGAAGGCCAAGGGGCCGAAAGAGGAGAAGAAAACGAAGCAGAAGAAGAAAAAAGGCAGCGAGAACGTGGCGTTTGATGACCCCGACAACATCCCGCCGTATGGCGATGACATGACCGTCAGGAAGCAGCCCGAAGGGAACCCGAAACCCGACATCATCGAGAGGGAAAACCCTTACCTCATCTACGACGAGACGGACATCCCGCACGCCACGGAGACCATCCCCAGCGCCCCGCTGGCGTCCCCCGAGCCCGAGATCGAGCACTACGACATCGATAACGCCAGCAGCATCGCCCCCTCGGACGCGGACATCATCCAGCACTACAAGCAGTTCCGGAGCCACACTCCCAAGTTCTCCATCCAGAGGCACAGCCCGCTGGGCTTTGCCCGGCAGTCCCCCATGCCCCTGGGAGCCAGCAGCCTGACCTACCAGCCCGCCTACGGGCAGGGCTTGAGGACGGCGTCGCTGAGCCACTCGGCCTGCCCCACTCCCAACCCCCTGTCTCGGCACAGCCCCGCACCCTTCTCCAAATCCTCGACGTTCTACAGGCACAGCCCAGCCAGGGAGCTGCACCTCGCCATCAGGGAAGGGAGCCCGCTGGAGATGCACGGCGATGTCTGCCAGCCTGGCATCTTTAACTACGCCACGCGGCTGGGCCGGAGAAGCAAGAGCCCGCAGACCATGGTGAGCCACGGCTCCCGCCCGGGAAGCCGCCTGAAGCAGCCCATCGGGCAGATCCCGCTGGAGACGTCTCCCCCGGTGGGGCTGTCCATCGAAGAGGTGGAGAGACTGAACACCCCTCGCCCCAGGAACCCCAGCATCTGCAGCGCAGACCACGGCCGCTCCTCTTCGGAGGAGGACTGCCGGAGGCCGCTGTCCCGGACCAGGAACCCGGCCGACGGCATCCCCGCCCCCGAGTCCTCCTCCGACAGCGACTCGCACGAGTCCTTTACCTGCTCCGAGATGGAGTACGACCGGGATAAGCCCGTGGCGTACACCTCCAGGATGCCCAAGCTATCCCAGGTCAACGAGTCGGACGCGGATGACGAGGACAACTACGGCTCCAGGCTGAAGCCCCGGCGGTACCCGGGGCGCCGCGGCGAGGGCGGGCCTGTGGGGGCGCAGGCGGGCGGCGGGGCCGGGGAGGGCTCCCTGCCCGGCAAGCTGGGCCAGCCAGCGGGAAGCTTCAACTGGGACAACCTCTTGAACTGGGGCCCGGGCTTTGGGCATTATGTGGATGTCTTCAAAGATTTGGCATCGCTTCCTGAAAAAACAGCAGCAGCGGCAGCAGCAGCAGCAGCAGCAGTAGCAGTGGGTGAAGACAGCAAAGGTGGTGCAGCAAAGGCTGTTTCCAAGGAGGGGGAGGCAGAGCAGTATGTATAGGCTTTGTCTCCTGGTATTGCCACAGGGCAAAGCCACGGCGACTGCTCAAACCATTATATGGTTGTAGAAAAGCCAAGGTCAGCGTCTGATCCCCAGGCCAGTCTGGTTGGAGGAGACTTTAAAAATAATAACCATTATGCTGCTGAAAGAGACTGAAGAGATTTTTAATTTAATTATGCTCGGATGAATTTATTTCTCCTGCATGCATTGTATTTGCAAACCAGATAGTCGGCATGCAGCCTTTGGAAAGGGTTTTCCTATTTACCATTGTTTGGTTTGTGATTCTTAAATTAATAATGCTTTGTTCTAAAAATGAACTAATTTTTTGTTTCAATTGTGAAGGATGTGCATATTGTCTCCAGCTACTAACATGTTTTACAATGCAAGAGTACTGAGGATTCCATTTCCCTTAAGAAGTGCATGGAAGTAAGATGGTGAATGAAGGAATTACAGTAGTGAGGTGTCTCAGAAAATGTAGTTACCATATCCTGCAGTTGCTCACTTGTGATTTTATGGATGAAATCAGCTTGAAGAATTGCTGGCAACAGTGCTTGCTGTAAGTCTTATTCCATACAAGAGGTGCTAGAAGCAGCTCAAGCCAGTCAGCACTTTAAGAGTTTTTTTTTTCTTTTCAGTTTGTTTATTCATTTCAGGTTTCTTTATGTTTTTTGTTTGTTTTGTTTTGTTTTGGTTGGTTGGTTTGGGTTAGGTTTTTTTGGGGTTTTTTTTTGACAAAGTTGTGTGAGAGCTTCTGAATCTCTAGGAAATGTTTTTGGGGATGCTTACTTAATCCTGGTCCCTTCCTGCCCCCCCTCAGTGATTCCTGATGGTCAGTTATCAGCCCAGCCCAGCCCCCTGGCTGCCAGCAGCAAGGGACAAACCTGTCCATTCCCACATCTCTCGGCCTCTCAGCTTGGCTCTGCTGCTGCTGCAGCCTCTGCTTCTCCCCTGATTCCATTTTCCCATCTGTACCGTGGAAAAGTAGGAAAAACACTCGGTTCCCTGCCTCACAGGGGGTTGTGAGGGCTAATTAGTTAACTCGTCTGAAGTGCTTCGACGTTATAAAGCACTATAATAAGTATTATCATAATTATTATTAAAGCACTGCCTAGCCTCCGTGACCTTGGAGTGGCATTTTCTGCATTCTATGATTTTCTACGACGGAAACTTTGAAGAATTATTTATTGTATAGAAAATCACTGCACTCTAGCATTTTGGAGCGGATATGAGGGAAAACTACTTGTAGATTCATTAACATGACATAGCTTACCAGTTGTCCCCAATTCCCTAAAGTTGTAGGTGAAATAGAATCTCACAAAGTCCTCACATCTTCATGCAGATCTGATGAACCTATTGTACTGTGTAAAAACTTCAATTTTTTTTTTTAACCTAAGCTGTGTTTTTATATCAATATTTTCCTATGCTGAATAGTTTTCTTACTTTCAGGGAAGGTAAGAAAAATACTTTTTTTACATTTGTTACTTATGTAACATCCATATTTTTCACATTTTGATAAAATTGTAACATACTGTATGCTTTCTACCTGTAAATGCCAATAATAGAATTAAATATTTATTTAAAATCTTTAGTGTGTGTTATTGGAAATCTTTTCTATTTTCTCTAATTTCCACTCTTTGATCTTGACTTTTGGGGTCTAAGTCATAAGGTTTTTAATCTATATAAACTTTTTAATCAGAAAACAGGCTTTAAGAAGCAAGTACGTATCTCAGGAAGATGGAGAAGAGCATCATGAGGTTGTTGAACCTAAGACAGTGTCAAAAAGTACCAAACCTACTTTCATATTTCTAATAAAACAATAAAAAATATATTCTAGTCCATAGGGTTTTATTAGCAGCAACTGGTTTTGCATTTGTTAACCACGATTTCCAGCCTCTGCTCCAAGCTGGACCTTTCCAGTGCACAGACAGTGAGGAGTGTGAGAACAAGAGCTTTCTGTCATAAAGCAGCAGTTGAACAATAAATAACTGCATTCTTTTATACTTACAAAGGGATAAATCAGACTTGGACAACTTCTTGGAGAATGCAGAGAGTGAAAAAGTTAAAGCTGCAGGCAAGAGGTGAGTTCTGAGGAAAAGGATGACAATTCAAATGCGTTACTTGTTTGGTTTAGAGTTTATTTTGTCTCAAAACTGGCAATTAAGAACCAGCTCTTTTTGCCTAAAAGTGCTCCCTGCTTCATCATGCCTCAAAAAAATGAAAAGATAATGGGCCAAAGTAGCCCATATTGGTATGTAAGTAGTTTCATCTGAAATAACATGAGTTCCACAAGTGATTTCAGAATTTGAGGAGCTGCTGTAATTAAACATCTGTTAAAAAGCTGTATGTTTAGTTTGAATATTATCCCTTCATAAAATCTGTACCACATCCAAGCAGTGATTTTAATAACACATGAAAACTTTAACAAATGAAAGCTTTTGCATGTAACACCAAACATATTGAGGGCTCTGTTAATGCCAGTTAAGCATTCTGAAATTATCAAAAAGTTTTGCTAAAGGGGAATAATATGCAGTGTGGACTTCCACAAAATACATGTCAAAACTTCAGCACAGTTCACAATTGATTGAGTGGTAGTGAGTTCCTCTAAATTTTGACACTTTATGGTAGACAAATGTATATTTTAATGGTTTCTTTGTTTCCCTGTTTCTGAGAGGCAGAGAGATGTTTTTGACACTTAAACACACGATCCACTCCTGCCCTTTTTTTTTATATAATTCTTTCATGATGAGGATCAGCAAAGGGTTCCGTGAATCGTGCAGAGCAATCATCCAAAGTTACTGGTTGGGAGGGGTTGAGCTGCATAATTCCCCTGGTTCATCATCAGAACTACACAGCCCTGTCTCATGATCTGGGGTGTGTTATAAGTCAGAAAGAAAGAAAGAAAAACAGTCTGCACTGCTCACTGTGGTGCACGGGAGCCTCCAAATTCATCTCACATCAGCGATTTGTCTCTGGCATGTCTTTCTGCAGGTAGAGTGCTGAATGGTCTTTGCCAGCTCAGGTGGAGATGTTTTCTCCTGATGATGTTACTAGTCAGATGAAAATGGACGGAGAAACGGCAGATTTACTTGACATTCCCTTCTTTAGAGAATGGAAAGGAAAATATGAAAAGGAAAATATAACAACACTGTGATTTGTGGTAGATGAATCATTGCATAAAAGGAGTAAAATCTAGATTTATCTGATTCAAGACTTCTCAGTATTTTTCATCAAAGTTTTGTAACTTTAAAACCACAGAATTATTAATAAAATGCGTTACATTGAAAAGTAACGCAAAGTCCCACGTTTTGATGAAAGCGTTCCCCATCGAGGATCAGACTGTGAGTCTGTGCTGCAGACCACAACCTGTGTCAGGGAGTATCAGTTAGCAGTGCAAAGCCCAGCTGGAGCCACATTACCCCAGTCTGGGAATGAGCAGGCTTGGGGCTGGAAGGGGTGCGGGATCTCGCTGATGTCTTCAAAAGCAGGAGGTGGAGCCAGCCAAAGGACTCGAGCTGCCAGTGTTCATAAGGTAAATTAGGTGTGGTGGGAGCTCTTTGAGAGCACTCTGTGTTTTTATTGTAGACGGTGTTTATGAAGCACAAAATTCAGGTAATAGTATTATTCTTCAGTGTTAGGATGTGTAAATGGTGTTTGCTTAACTGAATTCTAGAAGAGGCTTGTAACTATGGATCCTTTGAAATTGGAAAGGGCAATTAGGAGAAAAAGATGATCAAAAGGTGCTATTTTATGAAGGAGGACTGTGAAAATGTTGATCTCTCTGCTTTATCATCCTAACATTTTACTGTTCACCATTTTATCCTTTTCTATGACTGTCTATTAATTCCACGATGCTTTCCTCTGCTCTGTGAAATTAGTGCTTTGTTCATTCCAGTGTGCTCACTTTGGGTTTCTGTAAAGAGCACTTGATGGTGATGACTGACAGCTTGTGTTTAGGTTGTCAGCACCACAACCTGTCTTTTTTAAAAGATTTAGATATTTACACTCAACTGGCCTTTCCTACATTTTGCATGAACCTTACCTTCCATTCAGCCATCTCACAAGAGCTTTTTCCAGCAATAAAATTCTTCCAAGTTGTCATTTACTGGTGGGGAATAAGAAGAGTCTCAATCTGTCATTCCAAGGAGGCATTTTCAGAAATGCTAAGCAGTTCTTTGCAATTTTCAGAAGTGGTTTCCACCAAGCCCTTTTTCTGATGAGAACCCTCAAAGGGAAGACCCTACATGGTGCCTTGAGGCAGTCAAAGGGCAGCATTCCATTGGCATCTGTAGGGATCACACTGTGCCTCCTTGGAGCTTGGCTTCATCCCCATCTTCTGCAGTCTTCCCACTCCTCTGCTTCCAGTGAGGGGCAGAATGAGGGTTCAGCAAAGTGTTGCTCTCCTTCCTCCCTTAAAATTGGCAAGCACACCTGGCAAGAGATGGAGAATTAGTAGAAATGGCTCCTCCTAACCTCTGAGTAACAGGAATGCTAAACTCCATACATTTAACTTTAATTTATATCCTCTCAGAGGGAGCATTTTCTGGGAGTCACCAAACAGCGTCAGCTGGGAGAAAATAAGGACCACATCAGAAAATTTGTGTCAGTCGGGGCAAATCAACAGCAAAGGGGTTAAAAACAGTTCAGTCTTTCTAGAGTGAGCCCCAAGGATGACGTGTGGTACCTCAGATAACTCACGTGTTGTGTCATCAGCTGGGAGAACAAAGTGGAGCAGACACTGGAACAGGCTTTCGAGGGAAGTGGTGGAATCATCATCCCTGGAAATGTTCAGAGAAGGATGTGTCACCTGGGGAGATGGTTTAGTGGTGGACTTGGCTGTGCTGGGTTTGTGGTTGGACTTGATGACCTTGGAAGTGTTTTCCAGGCTAAATGAATCTGTGGCACGTCTGCATGGCAACACACACCTGTGGGCGTTCATTCCACGTGGCAATTAATACCCTGCAAATTCCCTGTCAGGACTCCAGGTTTGGAGAACAGATTAGCAACCTGCCTCCTCCCTAGTTATAAAAGCCCAAGACACTGCTCCGTGTGATTCCATGTGTTCCCTTCAAGCCCTGTGACTCTTTGTGCAGCCCGTCAGACAAGTAGCAGGGAAAATAAACAGGTCCCTGTCTTCCCATTTGTTGGTTTATTTCCCCTGAGCCTTTTAAAAGCCAGAGTCTGATTTAGTAATTAGTGTTTCTCCTTGCATATCTTGTGCAATTAGCTAGAACAGCAAATTAGGGAATAAGAAATAAACATTGATACAGAAAACAGACATTAATATAGAAGAACATAGGGGATGGGAAATGGATATTGATGAATCATTCAGAAAACACATTTTGGTGCAATAAGCTAGAATCTTTACAAATAAGCATTGTAATTTCCTTTAAAAGACAACTCTCGTTCAATAATGCAAGTCTTTATTAAAACAATTTGTTAAACCTTGGCAAAGAATCTGTGTGACAGCATCATTTTACAAGAATTCCTTGTAGTTCGTAGAAAGTTAAGTGAGAGCTGGAATGGTTAGTCTCTCTTAAAACAACTGATGTTGAGCATAGTAAAAAGGAAAATGAATAATGTTGTTTTTTGTTTTTTTTTTTTACACCTGTAAAATTTATCACAGTCATCAGAACAGGCTAGACTTTGTAGAGCTTCATAACCCCATGTGGCAGGGAATGCCTTTTCTGTGATGGTGACACCTCCCTGCTTTGCAGGAGGGGCTGCAATCAACATGACATGTTATTCTGAACTCCTGCCAGAGGCAGCCTGCTAGTTTTGAGAAAGAGCAGTGAGTTCTGATAAAGGAAACCCACCCTCAGCTTTGGAATGTTTGGACCACTGCTGGTGTCCCAAGGCAGCCATGGCTTTTGATATTGCCAGGACAACATTCCTAACTGCCTGTGAATTTCTGCCTAAATGCTCTTTCACAAGGCAGAAAATGCTTTTGTGAGGGGAAATTGGTTGGTATTTCAGTCTGAGCCCATTACTGTCACCAGGAGAAAGGACAGGCAAAAGCTTTAGTTTAGGAGGGGCCTTAAAAATGCACCCAGTTCCAACCCCCCTGCCGTGGGCAGGGACGCTTTCCAGGAGACCAGGTTGCTCCAAGCCCCAAGCTCCAAGCCAGGCTGGCTTCCAGGGTTGGGACATCCACACCATCACCCCTGTAGGGTTTCATCTGACTCCTGTTCTGGTTTTGAGTTAGTCTGTGTAGGCAACATAGACTGGAAACTGAGGGGGCTTTTCTGAGATTTAATCAAAGCTGAAAGCTTTCAAATGTAGCGTCGTGTAAGAATGCAATCTTTTAAAGGACAAAAATTAGTGTATCTAATCTACTGGAGCCCCCCGACATTTCAACAATTGTTTTATGGAATTGCATTAAACTCTGGCTTCCCAGAAATGCCACAGAAAATCCAAATAACCAGATTATTTTATCCATGTCAAATACACTTCCATTAAAATTACCCACAGAGTCTCCAGTGCCCTGGCTGTATTTACAGCACTATCCAATCACTCAAAGCACAAGCAGAAAAGAGATCCTAGTGGAACAAATAGGTCCCTGAGGATGACAATTGCTTTCTACTGCTCCTGAGGAAGGTAATTCCTGGTAAGTGTCAGTGATGCTTGAAATTTGTAGCCTTAGTTTTGTTAGGAAATTCTGTTCCAGCTGGGGCAAATCATGCACTAGGTATGGGTGTCACTTGGAGCTTTTCTAATCCTTATATGTTTAGGGATTTGATCCATTCCCCGCCCCCCCANTTAGGGTTTTTGCCCATTCCCCCCCCCCCCCCCAAGTAGTTTGCAGCTCAAGTTGTGTGAAGGAGGTAAGAAATGTTGTTACTTCAACAGAACTGATTTTTTGATTGAAGTTTTTTATTGCAGTGAGGTGGGAGTTTATTATGAGGGATGTTATATTAAATTCTCTTCACTTTGACCCTTTTCCTGCTGTTACCACAAATTCTGTTGTTCTCTGTTGTTCTGTACCTTATTTGATTTTCTCAGTGTTGATTTTATTCACCTGTTCTTAGCATTAAAACCGAGGGCAGCTTTTTAAGAGGCTAATGCTGCAAATAGCATCCCCCTGAAACTTTTAAATACTTTCTATGGCAAAGGGGGCCCTTCTTTTTCATTGATTTGAGTGCACTCACTGAATAATTGCATCTGACGAGGTTCTGAAGCTTTGTCAAAGTTTTCTCTGCCTTCTCATTTTGGTTGCTTCTGTTTTGACTTCAAGATGTCCCTGGATGTTTGTCACGGGAAATGAGCTTGGCTATTTGCTTTGGTTTAAGTGACATTCAATACTCTGAAGAGAGAAGTGGAGTATGACAGGTCTGTAATTGGGTCAATTTTTCTTTTTCCATCCATGAAATAGCCAGGCATGTACATATCTAACTGTTCTGCTCATGCAGTACACCATGTCCTGGATTTTTTAATAGGGTTTCTCTGTAGCTAGTGTTGAATTTTTTTTTTTTTTTTTTACACTTATAAATGAATCTTGTAGAGCATGGAGAGTTTTTAATCTGGAAAATGTCAGTGACAAGAGAAAAGCTGTGGTATGACAACCTTTTCCAATTTGTCTGACCAGCACTTCCCTGCCCTTTGGCAGGAGACATTCTCTTGGTGGAAAACAAATCTGCAGACTTTATAGTGCCTGGAAACCAAAGGCAATGGGCAGAGCTGTGGGGCTCCTGAACAACAAGCAACAGGTTGTGAAGCTAAAGTCTGCCTTTGATAAATGGTTTTAATAGGATTAAATAGTGCAGATTCCTGGGTCTAACTACCTCATGGTGGTTTTTTTTTCTGAAGGGCTTTTAGTCCTGGTGCAAAACTGGGCTCTTTTTGTTGAAAGCAGGGGCATTTGGCTGGTTTATAGAAGCTGGAGAGCTGGTTCTCTGTGGTTAGTGAAGAACAGCAGCACAGGTCCACAGACATCTGTGAGCAGTTGCAGCAGGGGAAATCCGCATTAGTAGAAAAAAATTCTCCCCTGTGAGGGTGGGGAGGCCCTGGCACAGGGTGCCCAGAGCAGCTGTGGCTGCCCCAGCCCTGGAAGTGTTCAAGGCCAGGCTGAATGAGGCTCTGAGCAGACTGGGATAGGGGAAGGTGTCCCTGCCCATGCAAGGAGGTTGGAAGGAGGTGGTCTTCAAGGCTCCTTCCAATCCGAACTGTTCTGTGACTCTGTGATTCTATTCTACCTCCTCTCTTCCACCTAAAAAGAGAAATTGCTTCTCTAAAAATAATTGCACTTCTTCTACATCTTTGACTTAAAAAGATAATATGTGGGGCATCAAGGGGTGAGACAAACTCTGTTTTAGTCAACTGTGGCTGATACACCTTGTGTGATATTAGCTGATAACACTTCCATGGCACCGCTGGATTGCCTCCTCAGCTGCCTGAGTACAAGGAAGAGATTAATCCTCCCCTGCCGCCCCCAGCCCTGCTTTGTATTTTATACACCTACAGCTGTAGGACATCTGCTGAGACTGAAGATCCTACATAAATAAGATGTTAATGTAAAAAATGTTATTTACATTACCTAAAATGAGAACTGTTAGGGAAACGTCCAAGAGCCTGTGTATCTTTCCTGTGATGGCTGGATGGAGATTCCTAAACAAAAAGCAGCAGGCAACCTAATGTTTTCAAGGACTCCTTTACATTTTCCTAAACTCCTAAGGGTTCTGTGGAACAAAACTTTTACGGATCCATCTCAGTGGCCCTTTATGGTCTTAACTGCTCTATCGTGCTTTGTTCACTTTTGGTTCTAGTGGGCTCTTTCCTCTGCTTATTGAACATTGAGAAGTGGTTGGGAGGGTCACACAGGACTTGCAGATGACCTTCCATACTGACAAAACCCATATGGAGAAGAGAAATCCTTGTCTGCCTTTGAGAAGGAGCCAGGGTGCAGCTTCCAGTGAGAGCCTTTCCTTTTGTTTTCCTTCCTTCTAGGCCAAATTTGCTGCTAAGATAGTCAGCCATCTCACAGATCTCTTCTGTTTCACCTTTCTACGTCATCCTGGGCTCCCTTCTCCTTGGCTGTGCTGATCCCACGTGCAGATATGAGTGGCACACAAGGAGCTGCCTATGGATTATGATCAGTTTTGTTCTGGAGCAAGCAGCCTCCGAGTTTGCCCAGCCTCAGTGCTGAGCTGGCAGGCACAGTTAAGCGGGGAAAAACACGCCGTGTCAGCAGGATGATGTGAACAAATAAAACCAACAAATTATTTGTGGCTGGATGTTTGTTTCATGACTCTTTTGTCACTCAGCCGCCCTTCTCTTCATCACGGTTTTTTTTTTCATTCCTGCTAAACTGCTCTGACATATTTTCCACTCCATACATCACTGAGGATTGCTGCCCTGGGAGCGGCTGTGGTAGGACAAATTCCTTCCTCTTTATTCCTGATTTCTGGCATTTATAGTGAGGAAATGGCCCTTCAGACTGCGGCTGGGTGCTCCTGGGGCTCAGGGATCACCTTGCAGCTCTTCAGCTGGCCGTGTTCAACCAGCGCTCCAAACCTACTTGCTCACCACAGAATTAAAGGGAATTATAGTAAAGGTAACAGTAATACAATTAATAGGAGTAATAATAAAGGTAATAATGACAACACAATAGGCACAAGCCAGGTTGTGAAGTCTCTTGCTGCTGAGGATCTGGAAGGCCATGCTCTGTTTTGAGGGTGTTCTGTTGTTCTTATAAAATCTGGTCATTTGCAAACTATGTTGATCCCAAATGTTTGGAGCTCCCCTGTGTTGTTTCAAGTTGTCCCTGCCAGTTTGAGCCTGGCTATCTAGAGCCTCTGTGGTGCTTTGGAGCCAAAGCAGGACTTTTGTGTTTGCAGCCCGCTTGGAGCTGATTTACATGACCACATCCACATTTCCCAGCTGGCTTCCCAGCAGCAAACCAAGCAGAAGAGAATCAAACCTGGCTTCTTGGACAACCATGGGTGTTTCGTGGAGCTCAGAGAGTAGAACCAGCAGGGCTCCTCATTCCCAGAGCCGGACTGCCCAGAGCCATATCCGCTCTCAGAGCAGTGTGAGGGCTGCCAGGTTGGTGGGAAGAGGCAGGCTGTGACAGTGGGAGAGCCACAGCACAGCTGCTGGGTGGAACCAGAGCAGAACAAGGAGAGAAATAAAGCAGAGGTGAGGCTGCTGCAGGCGAAGGCACTGAAACTGCCTCATGGGCACGGAGGTGCACATGCACTCAGACTCCACAGGGATCTCATTCTCTACAAGGTACCACAGGATGTTCCTGAAGCTCTGAGTTGTCTGCTGTCCCAAAAATGGTGTCTGTGGAAGGACCTCCAGCATTGGGAGTGACAGCAAACACACTGCTTGTCTTGGGATGCTTTCAGGAACATGTGTTTATGGCAGCTGCTGATCCTGGTTTTAATGTTTCCACCAGGCCTGTGCTGAAAGAACACACCACGCTTAGCAAATGCCTCTTTTGGACTCTCAGCCTTGCAGAACAGGCCAATGGGTGTCTTTGAGTACAGCGTTTCATTTGGTGCTATTCCTCCGTAAGCAGCTGCAATAAAAAGAGCTCAGTCAAACTCTGTGCTCCAGGTTTGTGTTCATGCAGACAACATGCACGTGCAAAACAGACAGAGGAGAACTTGTATTTTGTTTTTTTTAAAAAATCCAGATGCCATTGCCTTTTACCTTGATGGAAATTCTGATTATTCCACTAATCAGCCCCTGCTTTACCAAGGTCTGCCTCTGATTACTCCACAAACCAGTGCCTGCTCTACCAAGGTCTGCCTCTCTGGGGTGTGCTGCAGTGGCTGGGGGTCTTTGCAGCTCTAACTCCCATCACAAACCCAGGCTCCTGGGCACAGAAGACAGAGATGCATTCCCATGATAGTGTTTATAGATGAATATAGGTGCTGAGACAACCTCCCTGGGATAAAAGAACCTACCAAAGTTCATAGGCTGAAGTGGAAGCACACGAGAAGTGATATTGGGTTAAGTAACAGGATGCAGTTTATAGCATTGAAACTTTCCCCTCTTCAAGTTCTGCACAAAAATCCTGCAGTAACCTTCATCAGTCCATCTAATTAGCTTTCCCCAGGGCCCGTGGGGATTTGGGGTCAAGAATAAAGAACAAAGAGAAACATATATATAAGCTATGTTTTACACCATAATGACCTGGTCACCCACTAACCAAAAATGCTGAAATAGCTCAGTAAATGAGTTTGTCTGATGCAGAACCACATAAAAGACCCTTTTAAGGAGTTCCCCACTGCAGACTTGCCACTCTGTTTTTTTTTCTCTGAGGACACCAGCTGTGGTTTTTCCTCTCCTCCTCTCCTCTCTCTACTTAAAAAGTGCTACATTCTTGCTGAAAACTCCATTCCCAAAGCAAAGGGAATCACTAGTTCCTGACACTTAAAAAACTACCAAAGCTTCCTCACTTGAGTCTCATCTTAGTAATGCATCAGGAGGCTATAGCAGCCTTTGCCAGAGCAAATTTCTTCTAGAAGAACTCAGGCTATGGGGCCATTTTGGGATATCCTGCTGGTTTCTCCTCAAATTAAAGAATGAGCCTCCAAATCATGGATATAAGCTGTGGTAGCATTGAGGCCCATTTCCTAGTTCCACAGTCTGCATAGAACCGGGGTAACTGATCTACATTTTGTTGTTTATTCTTTCCTGGCCTGGGATGACTTTTCCCCCTGTGTTAATATCACACTTCTTTTAGCAGTTTATGTGCTCTATATATGGATAATCAATTACAACCAGGAGGTATAAACCTAGGAAAAACTTCAGAAAACAGCACTTACCCAAGTACTGATGGAGGGACAGCCAAACTAAAATATAACCCTCCCAATGCAGCCCCACATGAACCCTCTGCTCTGTCCACATGGGCCATGTAGAGAATCACAGAGTGGTTTTGTGTTGGAAGGCACCCTAAAGATCATCTCATTCCAAGGCCCTGCCATGGGCAGGGACACCTTCCACTATCCCAGGTTGCTTAGAGTCCCATCCAACCTGGCCTAGGACACTGCCAGGGATGGGGCATCCACAGCTTTGTGCATAAAGCAGGGCCCTTCCATGTCTTACCAGTTCTATCATTCCTGGCTAAACTTCTTTCTATAAAATCAAAAAACCTAGCTCAACATCCAGTGATTCTAGGGTACAGAGTTATCAAGACCTAATTACTTTAGTTTGCTTTCATAATAACAGGAACCGTAGCAGAGCATTGTCAGAGAGGCTTATTTCCATAAATACTCTTGGAACCAAGAGTCTGCTGGCATTTATATGGTGAATGAGTTCATTGAAATAAAGATAGACTTATTATGGATTAAGTGGGAGCAAACACTCGACCTTAAAGCAGAAAAAAATAGCAATATTATTTTTGCTATCTGCACATTGTCTTTACAAGAACACTCCTCTTTGTGTTGCTGGGTGGTTCTTTTATTTGGAGGGGAAGGGTTGTTTTTAATATTCCGTGATAAGAAGACCCTGAAAAAATAAATAAGCTTGCTGGGACTGGGGGGAAGGGGGTCTACCCTCAGTAAACCATTGTGTTTCCAAAGCTCTCCTCTATCAACAGCCTGGCTCTGGAGTCATGACTCTAGATGTTTATTATTGTATTAGCATTGTATATATTGACAATCTGAACAGTAAAACTCTGCTAGAGTCATTCCACAGAATGCTGGTGAGAGAAAACAGCGCTGAACCATCCCAAATAGTGCTTGCTGAAGTTGTTTTTGTCTCTCAAGGAATCAGCAAACTGCAGTGAGTTTATTCAGATGGTCCCTTTCTTTCCCATTTTCCTTTGTTTTTTCTGACTTTCTCCTCTCCTATGTCCTTTTATTTCTTTTTTTTTTAAACCATGTTGCATCTGTTGGCATCGCATCGGGCCACAGAAAACTTGGTTGCATTTTTCAGGAGGGGGGGAGATAACCAAGCTAAATTCACCCCAAAGTGCCTTGCATTGCTATAGTCTTGATATGCAAACAGAAGTGAAAAAATCCTTTTCAGAGAGACAAACTGCTATTGGTTCTGAGTGAAGGGAACAATCTACTACCTACCCAGACCTCAGGGCTTTGGAAAATGTGCTTGCAGGTTTGGTTTTCTTCTAAGGCTGAGTTATCTGGATGATGTGAGATTTCTAGATGCTTCCCAGCTGAGACCATCCATTTCCAGGTGTCCTCTTGATGCCTTAAATTTTAGCTTTTAAATTTTTCAGATTCTGTGCTGTTTTCGTGTGTAGTTCAGGCTTTCATTTCAGGTGCTAGTAGGCTCTCTTCACAGAGCAGATAGACAAAACAATTCTTTTTCTAGCTTGGGACCGAGAACAACCAATACAAATTTCAGGCCCAAGAAGCTGTGGTACGGTGAAGTAAGAAGAAAAAAAAAAACCAAGTAGGGTGGAGCTTCATAACCTGAAGCTGTGGTTGGACAATTAACTCCAATGGGTTAATGGACCAAAACTTATAAAAATGTGAGACCTCATGGTCGGTCATCCATTTTGTGACTGTTTTGGGGTGCATCTTGGGTGTAGCCCAGCTGGGCTCTTGTGCTGCCCAGGCATTCCCACTGAAGCCTTTTGATAAATCTCTGCTTTATCCTTTTGCTCTGTCTAGTCTCTTCTCCAGGTCAGCCTCCAGAAGGCATCACCCTGGCTGGGAGCACCTTGGTGCAGTGGGCAGGAGTGACGGGGCCATGGCTGCAGAGCCACACTGGTGCTCCCAGTGACGGAGGCAGAACCCAGCACTGCTGGTGTATGAAATCCACCTCAGGCTTGTAGCCTCATAAGGAAAAGTATGCCCTAACAGAAGGCAGTAATTGGCAGAAAATTAGGCAGAGGGAGAACTCAGCTCGAGTCTCTGTTCCCATTAGTTTTAAATTAGTGGGACTCCATTCACAGGAGTTCTTTCTGATTGACGCTCAGATAACTGAGCTCAAAATCAGATGCAAGATTTATTTAAAACTTTTTTTTTTTTTTGTGTACAGTTGTG
>VYXF01009753.1:1007907-1093431 GCA_013397295.1 Polioptila caerulea
TGGTACCTCAGTTACACTGGTTGCATTTTAATCAGAGAGAAAATCAGCAGAATCTGAAGAGGCAGAAGAACTGAAACCTGATAGAGTCAGTGAGTCACAGCAAGCCAGGCAGCTCCAAAATCTCTCAGCTGGCAGCCAAATTTTCACAGTGTGGGCTGGGTTTAAATCCGTCCCTTTGTAGTTCTATTTCAGGCTGTGTTATCTCAGACACGCTCAGGTGTAACCAGGAGCAGAATCTGATTAAAAAATTAGAAGTGAAATAAAAATAGAGTTACAGTAGTGGAGCTATGGATGTAACTAAAAACCCTTTAGTTATGCTACAGGTAAAATTTGTGCTGTTTTGTTAATTCAATTTGTGCTCACTCAATGTTGTCAGAAGAAAACAGGTAATTTGAAGGAAATAAGAAGTGATAACTGTTTTAAAACCAGAATAGCAAAAGTTACTATCTTGCTCTGAAAATCTGCTTTTGTTAAATAGGCAGACATGCTATCAAACCAAATAGCTGTACATTTACCTATGAGTATGAGCTCTGAACAAGCATGTTTTCTTCTTGACGATTGCAGTGATTCAAGGTTCTGGCATGACAGCATTAGTTGACATTACTTGAACTTATTGAAAATACTTGAAAATACAGTGAGAAAAGCCGAGCCGTGTCTCAGTAGGGCCTGAAGCTGTTGGACATTTCCAAGCAGAATAAGATCTTCAAAATCTCAGAAATCCATCATGAAAGTGTAGTCCCAAACTTACCTTTTAAGGAAGTTTTTGATGTTTCAGATAAGACTGGAAAGAATTTCCCAACTTTCCAGCATTGACCCATTTCTCTAAACAAATGTAGACCCTAAACCTTTGACAAATCCCTTGAAGGTTTACCCACTGCATGTGCAATAGCTCTGCCTGCCGTGTCGGGGTGTTCCAGCCTGGAAGGGGAATTCAGAGACCCTGCAGCGATTTCATGACCACAGTCACTCATTTTGGTGCAATCCCTCGTGTTTCTGCCGCGGCCTCCACACACACAGCTGTGTTTCAGCTGGGGCTGGAGAGGGTTTGTTTGCAGTGGCACTTTGGGCAGCCTCAGCGCTGCCTTCCCCTGAGCTCAGCTGCATGAGCTCACTCCTAGCCTGCCCCGCGTGTGCGATCCAGCTGTGCGATCCAGCTGTTCCTCGTGCGCGGCCTGACCCCGAGCTTTCCCTGCCCCTGTTTTCAGGCTTGGCTTTGGCCATCAAAATTAGGCATGAGAAACATTACCTGATGGCTCTGAGCCTAAAAAGGAAGGAAGAAAGAAAAGCAGGATATCGGCGCTAGGGGTTGGTCTGGCTGTTCCCGGCAGAGGGGCTCTGGTGCTGGAGGGTTACAGACAGATCTGGACACCAACTCCTTAGGTCTCCAATATTACTTTAATCCTGTGGAAAGTCCCTGCTTTTGAGTACCTGCTTTGCAATAGGATCAAGGATATTGTGTAAGGAGGTGTTTGGTGGCCATTTCACAAATAATAAAGTGGGTTTGCTGGGAAGGCAGATGGAATTTCTGCTAGTAGTCTCAAATACATTTTCGGCTGGGCACTCTTCTGAGGGGAACAAACAAACAAACACAATTTTCAGTTTGTTTTTTTTTTTTTCCAATTGTGGCCCAACCCCTTAACATCAGTTCAGCTGCTGGCGCTTTGATCTTCTGCAGAAGGAGCTTGAAGGCAAGTGGAAAAAGAGTGAGAAAGGAGGAGAGAAGAGACAAAAGTTGTCCACAGCCCAAATGCTCCTCATGCTAATGCACTTCCTTCCAAGTCAGCTCATCTTCCATTAAGGCTTTCCACAGATCAGTGTAAAACAATTATCTGTGAATCTCGAGCCTAACAAAAATAATCCTTTGTTGTTGAGCACTTAATTGCAGGTCACCACTTCAATTCTAAACAGAATAAAAGTGACTGTAACCTGTCGGGGAAAAGGAAAGCACATCCTACATCCAGTCTAGGAGGAATCACTGAAGTACACAGGTAGATCTGGGCACATATTTTTCTGGTAACTGAAAATCAGAATTTTGCAGTTGTTGGATGAGATAAATTTGGCAATCACTGGATGAAAGTCTCTTGTCAAGTGCTTGTCCACTTCAGAATGGGTTGAGATTCCACTGAAAATTACTTACTGTTAAGTAAATGCATCCTAGCTGTGTCCTCCTGGTTTGGAAGACACTGGGGCACTGGGGCAGTACAAACAAAAAGAAAGATGCTTCCCTCATGGAAGACACTGAATAAGTAATTAATTCACAACATAAAGATATATTAACAACATTTTAATAATCAATGCCTGATTTCAGAAACAAGAGTTACTGCTGCATGGTTTGATCACCTGGCTATTAGAAAAAGTATGTGGCAATTTTCTCCCTTCTGTGGCTTTACAAGCCCATTGATTTTGGCAAAGCTAGGCTATGGGACCACCTCAAACTGTGGGATGAGCTGTCATAAGGTTGGGTTGTCAATATATCTTTCTTGAGCATGTCCAGCTCCCTTTTAAAAACAGGATATTTGGGGTTTTTTTAACTGTCGCTTCTTCACAGCAAGTAAATTTAATGTAAAAATTGCTGGAAGATATTAAGGGTGGACCTTTACACTGCCACTGTGACAGACACTTCAGCCACAGCACAGACACACTCTGATATTGCTCAAATGCTACCTGTTCTTTTTTTGTCCTCTGATCTCATTCTGGTCTCCCCCTGATGGTCAAATAACATCGGTCTAATTAAAATCAGGCGAATATTTTGTGTCGTGTGTAATAGGTAATATAAAGTACATATGTAATGATTTAACTGAACATCTGAGTTTTGGATAAAGAGGAGTTTTCATCTGGCATTGACTTCCCAGTGGGCGGAGAGCAGTGACTGTTGCCAGTTCCATCGGAGCTCTCTGACGGATGCTCATTCTATAGGAATTACTCAAGCACAGCAAATTCAAGTGGGGTTTTCTCCTTTCTTTTCTTTTTTTTTTTTTCTCTTTGGTAGCTTTCATTTGTATGGGAAAAGTGATCCTCAAAGATAGCAGAAGAAAATAGAACACCAGAAAAATTTTGTGATATTTCTGTGAGAGTGTCCCAGTCTAATCTCTGGTTGTGGGAGTTGGATTCGTATAAAACATTAGCAAATTTGGGCTCTGGCCTCACAAAGCCAAACACAAATATTTAACCTGGCAAAGGATTTTTCAGTAACAATCCCCCAAAAGACTAAGAGAAAGTAGGCCTTGAAATACTTTTAAACTGATAATATGCTGATGTGCCAGGCTTCAGCCACTGCTCAGGAATAACAGGCAGGAATTCTCTCCAGCCAGGGATATCTCTTCAGAAACAGAGATCTGGGTGTTGTGCCCCCTTAGGGGTGTTGAGAAAGAGCCCACCTAAATTCCTACTTTTCTTCTTTAGAATTTGAGAGGTGAAAAGTAAAGGCAGGTAATTTTCTGTAGTTCTGGCTTTATCCACTGTACCCAAGTTTTAAAACAGTGCAGGGAGAAGAGATGGCTGCTCAGTCACCAGAGGAATGGTAAAGGGAGAGAAACTTTACTGCTGAAAGAATAGCATTAATATTTATATTCCATCCAAGGTGTATGTTTTTGTAAATAACAGCATAAAACTGTAAATCCTTTCCCCTTGTTTTCCAAATTTATATATCAGTGGTGTTTTTTCCCACTCTCTCCTTAAATAGCTAGTTGCTGCCATTTCTGTTTCTCTTGGCTTATTTAACAGAATCTGCAGAACACAATGACAGCACTTTAAAAACTTAGAAAATATGCACACACAAACACACTCTTATGTGTATTGGCAGGTTGTAAGAAATGTGTAAATGTCTTTCTCAGAAGTCATTACCCGATATAAAGGATCTAACAGGAACTGAGAAATTTATTTAAATTCCCATCTGTGACGTGCAGGATTAAACAGTACTGTGGGAATGAAAAGAGGAAAAGACTTAGAGATCTTCATGCTTTGTGAGATAAACCAACTATTCATAGTGTTTTCCATGGGGACCTTTTTTCCACTTTTATTCTCCTTGTGAGATCTCTCTTCTGAGAGAAAGGATAAAGTAGATCACTACTCTGAATGAGCATGGAAATTTCTATGCTTTTATTTCAGATGTTTCTCCCACTTTCCACTCTCCTGATTTGGATGAGTGTGGAAGGAACCTACATGAGGAATCAGCTGTAGCCAAAATTCCCAGAGTTTGGTCCCATTCTCTGCAATTCCAAAGGCATTGGGGTTTGTATTAGGAACGAGTGCCACAGCCTGAGCAGACCTCTCAAGGCAATAGTGATTTTCATGAATGAGCCTCCTTCTCCACTTGCCCTGGGGCACTTGTACAGCACAGCAAAGGTGCAAACAAGGGGCAGGGACTTTTCTGTGGGCTGCATGATCCCCCAGATTTCTTCAGACCAAACACATGCCAAACCTGCAGAGAAATGCCATTGCCAAAAGCCCAGTTATATAAAAGCTTTTATTAAAAAAAAAAATCACTGTGGATTTTTAACCCACCTTGAGTAGAGTTTTGAAAATTTCATTTGATTTTCAGAGGCTGTAAATTTCATTGTTTGTATTCAGCCAAGACTCCAGGGTTAAATTCCCAATAAATTTGAAATGATGCTCACAAGCATAGCCAGTCCCTCCAGTCCTAATAATACACACTAAATTTCTCTTATGTCCAGTCAGGAACTGCTGTTTCTGCATAGCTCTCCCTATGAATTTTGAATTCTATAAAAATAAATAATCACTGGATTAAGGGGATTGGATTGCCTTGATCTATCCTCCAGGCATGACACCTGCCTCATGGCACTGCACTCCATCCTCTGGTGGTGTAATTAATTTCATGTAAAGTGGAAGGGCCTTGTTCTGTTCTGCTTGCCAGTGAAAGCACTGCTGTGAGATAAAAGCTTTCGCTGCTGAGTTTGTGGTGCTGTGGGAAGAATGTTGGGATGCATTGGGAATGGATTGAGATGCCTGGTAACCTACCCCTTCAGCTGACTCCTGACTATCTGTCATCTATTGTACCACTGCTGCTGACTGTGAGGAACCAGATCTGAAGTGCTGGGTGTCACCAAAAAGGCTGTTTCCAGAATCAGGAAAGGAGAAGAGTAAATTTGTCTAGGTGTTTCATAAGCTGGATGGGAGCTCCTCAGTTAATTGGGGAAAGGGAAAGTGGGCACAGCTGCCTTATTTCTCTAAATTAAAAATACCTTGGCTTGATTCACCCCTGTAGGAGCCAGCCCAAACCTAGGAATTGTAAGGGGATGGAAACAGCTTTGCACCTTAATGAATAAAGGGTTCTAATATGCCCAAGTGGTGGTATGTGGTATGGCCAAATTTAAAACCAGCCCATAAGGCCAGGGGTGGGCAGAGATAAATCCTGCTGACACCTCCAGCCAGCTGGACCCTGCCATCCCTGAGAGCCCCAAGGGAGCAGACCATGTTGTTCCAAGCCCTGTCCAACCTTGGCCTTGAACACTTCCAGGGATGGGACATCTCCAGCCTTTCTGGACAAACTGTTTCAGCACCTCACAGTAAAGAGTTTGTTCTTATATCTAATCTAAACCCACTCTCTTTCAGTTAATGGCCATTTTTTGGATAATTTTTGTAATTTTTCAGTGTTGCTGCTGAGGAGAGCAGCACAAACACTGAAAGGTACTTGAGTGCAGTTTCTGCCTCCCCTTTAAGTGCTGTCCAGGTGTCCGTGGCTTCTAAGGAAGTGGTGGGTCAAATTCCTTTACAGAAGGATCTGGCAGGGGCAGGGTTAAAACATGAGTGCTTCCCAGGAAAATTCCCCTTGCAACAACAGCCTGTTGTGGGGAGAAGAGCCACCTGCAGCCCTTCAGCATGAGAGGGAAGGGGTGATGAAGGACAGTGGCTCTTCTAAGAGTCAAAAAGCTGCACCTCCATGGAGATTCTGAAGCTGAGCCAGGAGGCCCTCAGAAGACAGAGGGTCATGCTTAAGCTTTTATAAAGAATGGGGCTTTATTATTGCTATTATTATTGTCATTATTAAATTAATGTTATTGTTATTATTATTATTTCTTCTTTAAATATATGTATCTCTTGCTTATGTCCACTTTAGGAATTTGCTTGAACTCCAGCATTTTTTCTTCTCTTTTCTTTCTTCTCTTCCAGAATTCCTTTGGGGTATTTTTTAATAACAGGTTAAAATGAAAGGATTTTTACCTCTTTGACTTGGACAAGGGGATATTTGAAAGTGAGCATAAATGCAGTCTTTCATGGTGCCTGACTTAAGCTCAGGGGTTTTTTTTCTAATCTTAGCTACCAAGGTTGGTGTGTCTTTATCAATTCAGACAAAGGTGCTGATGAGGCACTGCTCTTGAATCTCTGGGGCAGGAGTTTACAAGCACATCAGGCACTTGCCCCAAAGCCATCACCTTGAAGGAGTCAGGCCACGGAGGCAGCTAAGTGCTGCTGGGGCAGGAGCACTGGCTGGGTCTAATCTGCTGAGGACTGTGGTGGCTGCCAGAGCTGCTGTTCCTGAGCTGGGAGAGACCAAACCACCCAGATACCCTGTGGGTAGACAAAATAGTACAAAAAACTAAACCCAAGGAAATGTTTGGCTGCCTTTCCTATTGCAAATAGCCTATTCTGAGATAGAGAGCTTTCCTAGAGGAAGGAAATTAAGTGTTTACTGATGCTGATTAATTTCTGAAAAGATTTAAGAAATCTGTTTATACATGGGCTGGAGGTGATATCATTTTGTCTGATGTCTGGGAAGAAGGAAGACTTCTTCAGTTTGCTTATTCAGACGTTAAGCTCTGAGAGGCAAACAGAGAAGACACCACATTGCCTCATCACATCAGCCAGAAAACTCACAAAGAGCATAAGGCCATGAAGTCTGGATTCAGTCAGAACAGCTGACTTTGAAACAGAAAAAAGCCCAGTTTGTGGCTCTCTTTTCAGGCAGGAGCCTTTGAGCAGATGTCTGTAACACGCCTGCTGGTCAGAGCAAGGGAGCAGAAAGCTGTGCTGTGCCATGCCTGGTGTGCTGCTGTCTGCCTGCCTTCCTCCCATGCCTAATCCCCAGCCTGCTGGGGAACGGTTTTTAAATACAGTCCTTTAAAGTTCACAGTTGAAAGAATGTCCATGTGGCATCCCTGGAAGTATCCAAGGCCAGGTTGGATGGGGCTTTGAGGAACGTGGCCTTGAGGAAAATGTCCCTGCCCGTGGCAAGGGGGTGGAATGAGATAATCTTTAAGGTCCCTTCCAACCCAAACCATTCCATGTTTATTGATATTCATAAAGAGTATGAGCTGAAGAATGTGTTTTACCCAGGAAAATGAAGGCAGACACAATTCAGGCCACAGCAGGTCGGGCTTAGCTCAAGGTGAGGATTATCTCAGGGCATGAGATAACTTCATTTCAGAGCTGGGAGCCAATTGCTCCATGCTACAGGCACAGGGCTGCACTGAAAGTAGTGGGGGGTGATGGTCACAGTGTAGGAGAAAATCCAGGAAGGAATGAGAATTTATGGATAGGTTGATTGCAAAAAGGGGTCTGATGGTGATACTTTAATTTGACTTCCTAAAGTAATTTAGTGTTGGGGACACTTTGATGGCTCTGGTCTACTCAGAAGGTACAGTTAATGTTTCACCATTCAAAATATGAGATGGATGTGAAATCCCAGCCTGAAGTGATGCAATAAATCATTGATCAGTAGAAACTGGAGAAGTTTGAGAAAATGTTTAAGAGCACCAAGTACCATCCATTTTGAAAGCAAATGGATGCAGCAGGCTAGGCTAGGTTGGGATTAAAACTAAAAACTAAAATTTGGGTTCTTACCTAAACTGCAGACCTAATCCCAAAGACATTCTGGTTTGGGGCACAAGAGACAACATTTTTCCCTCACTATTGGGATTAGAAGCAGGCTGTTTATTACTCTGTCAAGAAGAGTCTACTTGATTTTCCAGGTCTTACTTGTTTACATGCAGTCTGTTGGTGTTATCAAGGTTTTCTTTCTCAACTGTAGCATGAAACCTGGGAGGAAACACAAATTGCTGCAATGATCTAAAGCACACTCTCCCTCCTATGCCTGTCTATAATAATTCCTTCATTCCAGGATCATGGAATTCTGTTTCATTCATGTAACACCCTATTGGCAGCTCTCCCTTATGACCTTCAGGTAAGCCCTCGTGTGAAGGCACCACGATGGGCTCTGGGGTGTGGAAAATGCAGTGTCAGTGTCTGGGAAGTGCAAGACATAAGGCTTGGATTTGGAGGGGGAAGAGGTGATGGAAGGGAGCCTGGGGCCTGAATGCCTTTGTCGTGCTGGCTCGATGTCTGCTGCACTCCTAATTAAATCCTGTTCCCTCCCTCCCAGCCCTGTGCAGATGGTGGGGTTTGGCCACTGAGGCCAGAGGCATTTAAGAGGCCTCTGCTCAGCACATGACTTGTGGCACCACTTGGATTCTGCCTGAGTTGTTTGAGTTCCATGGCACCAGTGAGGATCTGGAGAATGGTGTGTGTCAAGGGCTTCATGGTTCCATAGGGTTCTCCAGGGTCGTGGTGAAATTTAAATTCTCTGGGGGAAAGCACCTTATCCAAGCTGGCATCTCCCATCTCCACTGGAGGGCAGAGATGGGAGGGAACCAGCAAAGAATGCAAAAGACTCTCTGTTTACTTTGCTGTTGTTGCAGAATCAAGAACATACTGAGCACTTAAGGCAGAAGTTCAATGCAAGATAATAAACAACCAACAAATAGAAGTTATAAATACCACATCATTGATATTTTTAAACTTTGTATTAATAATCAGGAGATTGATATGACTTTGAAACTGACAAATTCTTTTTATATAGCAATGACCTTTATAATTACTGTAAATTTTAGTTTAGCCTTTATTTTACTGTTCTCCCTCATTTGCTTCTTTTTCATCCATTATTTAGCTGTTTTTTTGGAGCTGATTCGTGTGCTTTTAAGTCTGATACATGTGTTTTTAATATACTGGGAAGATAAAACATTACTTCTTGTCAGTGCAATTGGAGTCTGTGGCCAAATATCAACCTTACAGAACAAAAATGAGTCCCTGTTATTCTGTGTATAAGGAATCATTTCATTCTTATCACTTTTTGTCCAGGTTTGAGTTAGAATCAGACTTCTCCTTTTTTTCCCTTTCAACCTTCTCCTTCTGAGGAAAGGTGTGGCTGTCTGCTGGTATTTTTCATCTTTCTGGGGCCTGGGATACACTTGAGGGAACACAAAGAAAGAATGATTGAGGGATTAAACAAACAAAAAAAAATCATTATATGAATTAAGAAGGTTTCTGCTTTTCACAGAGAGCACCCTGAGGATGGTTCCTTCAATACCACCCCTTATTTTCCTGCCTTGGAATCTGTTTATTCAGGCCATGGCTATTCTTGCTGTCAGTATGAGCTGGTCAGCACTTCCAAGGTCTCTGTGTTATAAATAATATCCATTCCTGTCCCAAAGCCTTGTGAACAATTGCAGAGGTCATTACTCTAATAATAAGCTACTCTTTCCTTACCTCATGAAAGTACATATTCACCCTGATCTTTAAATTTAAAATATTTTACCAGACAAGTCTTTCAAGGCTGATTTTTATTATTTCTTTTTTCTTAAAATGGTGTATTGGGAAAACAATGTTTTATAACCCTAGTGCCTAATTTCCAAACCAGTATATTCATAGGACAAATGCCAATAAGCTAGAATGTAACACAAACAAGAATGTTATAAATTGTGTGTGGACTATTTACATAAAAACTTCAGCTTGAGAATTTACACAATAATTCATATTTAAGCATTTTACAACACGTTCAGTAGGAAAGAGGAAGATACACAGAGTTAAACAGCTTCTTTTGTAACTCAGAAATTTAGAAAGGGAAGATTTATTGGATGGTCAGTCCTATTTTGCATAGTCATGAACAATAAAACCTACAGTTGCTAGAGCTGTAGTTATTTGACAGAAAAGACTCTTAGAAAAGTTCTGTTAATATATTGCTCCACAGAAACTACATTATTGTATATTACAGCTGAAACATAAACCCACCTGTGTATATACAAAAATGAGATGTTTTTTGTTTATCTTCTGTTGTTTTCCCTCCCCTGATATAGAAGGCTGTAATAAAACAAGAAAATTTGTGATTTACTTAAACTTGTTAAGACAAGGGAGAGAAAAGAACAAAGTTTCTTTTTGTGATACACTCCTTTTTGAGAAAAACTTCAAAACTTCTGATGATCTGAAAAAGCACAAAACTCATTTTTCTTCCACAGAGTGGCCACTCCAACACACAAAAAAATGTGACTCTAAATGCCTCAGTCAGATATGCTGCTAGAATATTCCTGTTCAGAGAGAAATATTTTATTTCCATCTCTAACAATATTTTTTTCCTATTATCTCTGTTCAGCTTGAAAAAAAACCCAAACAAAACTTAAACTATATTAAAAAATCAGAAACCTAATATTCTACCATTTCTCAGCACTCATGGTGTAAAGTAGTCTGAAAAGATGCCTTGATCTCAATGCCTACCAGCACCTGGTATTCCTAGAGGTGTGGTAAATTCCTGGGCACTGCTCTTATACAACACAGTCTTCACAGATTCAACAAGTGTAGGAATATGTTTTGAAAAGAATTCTTTACACTGAGGCCAAATCTAGCCTATATTTTAACAAAAACCTTCCTGAAGCCTCCCTTCTTGTATGGAAAAGGGTGGTTGGTGAATTCCTCAGCTGAATTCCCCATTTCTAGCCTGGTTTTAGGTTTCCATTGTCTTCCTGGTGAGCTGTTACACATTCAATTGCATTCAATAACTTCTGGGTTTGTAAGTTGGAAAACCATGTGCTTCAGGGCAACATCCCAATTCCGTTTGTTTCTTTGGGGACAGCGTGATGCTTGGGAAGAGCATTTCAAACAATTAGGGTTAAATTAATCCTGGTGTTCAGAGGCATTTCTTTCATTTGGCTCTTTGAAAGGAGAATACTCTTTTATCTTCTTTTGTTTCTTCTGTCATCTTTGCCAGAATTAAAGGCAGAAATGTAGAAGCACCAGTGAATCTGTGCCAGTATAATTCCACGAGGCTCGGCAGGGTTTTTGAGTCTATGTATATATGCAGAGACAGTGAAATTATTAAATTATTTTGAATATGTAACTGACTGAAAGTTGGGGTTTTTATGTTTACACGTATCTGATTTGATACTGTAAGTGTTCAGGTTTACATATGTCAAACTGTCCAGAGAACTCCTGGGAGCTGGAAGCTGAGTCCTGCTGGAGTCATGCATAGGAAAGAAAGGCAAATTGAACTCAAAGACAGATTTTTTGAGATGCTAGACACACTTGATGGACCAGTGATCCCTCATCATGTTTTTCTTCCCCAGTGAATCCTGATTATGGTCACTGTTTTGTAGCATGCCCTCTTGATTTAATGTACAAAGTGCATGAGCTGTTGGATATGCCCTCAGCATTTTTAATCTCAATTTCAGGCTTTAAATTTTATGTCAGTAATAAGCACCTACATTTCATTACAAGTTAACAGGACTGTCTGATTGTAAATCATTGCAAATCTTTCTCCTTCCTTAGAAGAGGAGTAAACTTCATTTTTTTTCCACGAGGCTCAAGTGCAGTAATAGGATGAGAGAGAAAACAGTTTACTTGAGCCATGGGTATAAATACAAATTCATCCTCTTCAGGATAAACTTTAGCCAGGGTTAATCCAAATTTAAATTTAAGTCTTGCTTTGGCCAGCACTTCAGTGTGCTTTTAAGTGCAACAGTCATAAATAAAATTCCGGGAGAAGAAATCACATTGAGTGGCATCTCTTAGTCTGTTCCCTGGAGCTCATTGTCCTGGCTCTGGTGATGTATAACCTCCTCTCACAGACATATCAATGTGTTCTTTTCAAGCTGATAAGCATGCCCAGGTACAGCTGTGTTTAGTTAGGTCTCTGCTGTCACATGTTCTGTGCAATGTCTGAACCCCAGCAGGGGTGAAACCTCACGGTGTTGGAAGCCTCAGTGGAGCTCTGTCTGAAGATGTCCTTTATGAGGCACGGGGACATATATGGTTGATTTACTGCATTTCTGGGTTTTTCTTTTTTCTTCTCAGCTTTGTCCATTGTTTTCCAGTGTTTTAAAGCTGTGTCAGTCAGTGTAATAAAAAATATTGCATCTTCTTACTAGTGATTCCTATGCCTTTAGTCTGTTACAGCTGCAACAATACTGCTGCTATTAAAATATTTACATCCATCTCTTTTGTTGTTCTTACTAGTTTTCCTCAAAAGGAATTAGAGTTTACTCTGGTAAATGCACTTTTCTTTAGGAAAGTGTAATTCTGTGGATAGGTAGTAACTAAACTGTTATTTCATGCAATTTAACTGATTTTTTTCACCGTTTTAAGAAAGGCTAATTTCATACTAATTTATGCAAGCAAATGTAGGTGGTCTTTAAGAAATGTTAATGGAACACCCTATAAATATTAAATTATAAATTTTAAGCTCTATGAAGTTAAAGCTTTAGTACAAAACCCCCAAATGCTACAAAATTAAACAAGGGCAGCAGATATTCTCTGCTCCACATATCCTAAAGCTCAGCCTGAAATGATCCAAGTCAGCAACTTCGCCATTGAAAGGCAGAGCTCAAGTTTTCAAAATATGTTCTGTTTAGCACAGGAGTCACTGGCAGGGCTCCAGATGTTGGTGTGATTTGAGGGAAGAGGAGACACTTTAATCCCTTCTTCATCAGCAGGTTTGCTCTGTCCCTCCCTTTTCTGGGTGGCCAAACCCCAAATTTTTTTTGCCCTGACCTCATGGAGGGATGGCTCAGCATGCTAGAATGATTTTCTGGCACTACAATGACATGATAAAATTCAGAGGAATCCAGGCACACGAGCTGACACCATTGTGACAGACAAACCTTGTGTGGCACAAGGTTTTGGGATACTTGCAAATACATTTGAGGTTTGCCTGAATTTTCTTACGTAACACAGAAAATACCATGAGCAGCCCTTCTGTTTGGCAGGGGTTTAGGGCAGTCAGATTTACACTTGGATTATTCAGTGCTGAAAATGACAGCTTTCCTGCTAGGAAGATGTCTGCTCCACTCTTGGGCTGCCAGCAGAGAGCAGGTTAGATGGCAGGTTTCTTTTCTGGCATAAAAAAAAGAAACAGCAAGAGACAGGAAGAAACAGCAAGATGGTCCTTTCTTATCACAGTCTGGAGTGAGGGAAGAAGAGATCAGAGTGTCAGGGTATTACTCAGCTGTGGTGTGGCTGATGATCAGGGGCTATAGCTTTTTGTGAGGCTGTGATGGCTTTCATGTCTGCACAAACCACACAGCAAGTACAAACAAGTCGATTGGCTGGAGTGATGGGTATTAAAAAGAATCTGAATAATTAGCTTGTTTAATAGAGAAAATGTTAAAGGCAATTATTTTGCCTTTAGGTTTTCACAATCATGCTAATGTCTTTGAAACAGTAGTCAAGGAGTAATTGTATGCAGAAGGTGTCTTTAGTCAGTCAGGCTGATAGTTCACTATAATTCAGCTGAGAGGCAAACTTTGAGCTTTTGGTATTCTATATGAGCTTCTCATAATGTTTTTCAGTGGCTTGCACCTATATTTTTTCAGGCTTTCTCATTTCAGTTTCTTCCCTCTCCCTTCCTTTGATGTCTCCTCATCAAAACCGGTCATTAAGACGCTGTATTTTTACCTGAATTTTACCAAAACTGTCTCATGGTGTAATTAGCTCCTTAAAAAGAAGATACATAATTTTCTAATTTGAAGACCTTGAGCAAGCTTCTAAACACATCATCTCTGCAAATGCCTGTGTCTTGCAACACTGAAAATATTCAGCTTTATGAATCTGTTTCATTAGCCTCATTGAGGAAAATCTACTGTAAAATCACTGTGGAGAGGTTCATCTCTGCATATGTTATAACAAGGATTTCCCTTTTAATGGGGAAAATATTATTAAGCTCAGACTGTTATGAACAATCTAATTTGTCTGGGCATGTGATATCCATGAGGAACAGATAAAAGAAAAGATTTAATAGTTTCAGTCCTTGGCAGTATATTTTGTTCCAGTAACCACACAGAATTTAAGCTATTTGTGTTAAACTTGAACAAAGCTAAACAGAAGAAAAGAGAGATCATGCTGATTTTCACAGCCAGTCAGAAGAATCCTTTTGGAAACTTACAAAGGGGTGAAATATTCCCTTCCCCAGAAACAAATTCTTTAGGATGAGCAAGCTCCCATTTGTGGGGTTCCTCTGAGGCTGTCCAGAACAAAAGAGTATCTTTCCTCTTGATCAGTTGAGTGGCTGCCAGGTACTGAATGCCACTAAAGCAAAAATGCCATATCCTGCAATCTGAGTTTCCTACAAATTACTTTATAAATGTCCTTTTACCAGCTTTTTCTGTGAGCATTAAGATGAATTCCCAAGTTCAATCTTTCTGGTGCATCAGTCATTTTATATCTTGTTGCCAAGTTTTTAATCAGTCTGAGCACAAGTTATCTGCTAGTGAAGCAGAGGGAATAATAATATATGAAGGTTTTGGCACCACTAAAGTGCAGCTTAGGGGGATGCATTAGGGCTTCTGGGCATATTTGAGTACAGAGGAAGAAAATGTGGACAATCAGAAGAGGATTCATGGCTGAGCAATAAGTCCATGCTGTCTTGAAACACCTTTGCCTTGATGGCTGGCTGTGGACAACCACACAGGAAGGAATCGTCTGAGCAACTCTGTCTCTCACTTGCTCTGTCTGACTTCCCTGGCTCTGCTCTGTGTGTAACAAGATTCACATTTTGTGCAGGAAGGAACAGAGAAGAGGTTTTACAGAAAGTCTATGATCAACCTACCAATTAAATGACAGCTGATTCACTCCTCATCTTTCCTGTGCTCCCTACTGGCAACCCACCTTGTCAGAGCTGAAAAAACCATGGACTGTGGCAGAGATCCAGGTGAAGGCTTTCCAGCAAAGAAAAAGAAATTAGAGGGCACATATAATATTCGGTTAAATATTGGTAAAGAAATATTTTGAGAGTTTGCTAAACTTCTCCTCAGCTTCCATGGATTAATATCTATCTTTGGAATTAATAACTTTCCAGTACTGGCTGGCAAGCTGAAGAGCTTCCATAAAGATGAATTAACTAAGAAACAAGGAAAAACTCACATCAGAACATAATGGCATTATAATTTGCACAAGAACATTTGTCAGAGAGGAAATTATTACTAAATGCTACAAAAGAGTCCTATAACAAAGCAATCTTATGGGAGGAAATGTTCAGAGTTTTTTATGGTCTGTTCTCTATTTCAGTGCCTGATGTAACAACTAGCTCTAATGTGCACAGTCAAGGTCATTCAGTGGAACTGGAGCCAGCAGCCATTTATTCCAGCAGTCCCTCTATTTCTTCTCAGGTCTTACAGAATTCCTGGAAGATTTTCTCCCCATTGTTTAACAGAGGCTGTGTGAGGTCTAGGAGTCGTCTCCTATTCTTTTCTTTTTATTGCCTTCTTTATAATTTCTTATTCTCTGTTTTTGCTCCCCCTCCACAGTTCATTTTCTCCCAGGGAGGCTATACGCAAATTCTGTCCCAAAAGGACAAGATCTGCAGATATAGGTACAAAAATCTGGTCTTTGCTTTCTCAATTTTATGCGTCTTCAAGATGTATGGTTCCTGTTGGAATTTCTCTTGCGTGCTCCAGAATCAGAGGAACTTTCTCTCGCTGGGAAATTTTCTCAAGCCAAGAAATCTGGCTAGAAGTCATGATGCATTTTGCCTCCTGCTTGTGTGTCTCCACACTTGTGAGGTCTTGCAGTGTTTTGCAAGTTGTAATACTTGGAGCATAACTTGGGACTATTCGGCATTACTCGGATTTAAAGGCTGACTCTTCCGACTGTGCTGCCTCATGTAAAACATGAATCCTTGAGCTTTATATCCATGTGTTTTATAAAAATTCCTCTCAGACGTGTCACTGCCGCTCATTGGAGGCATCTGAGCACCCCACTATGTCATCTTGGAAACCTGCCACAGATCCTAAAACCAGACCACCAGCTGTAAATTTAGTATGGAGCTGGGCTCGTCCTTTGGCAGGAGGAAGGCAGCAAGAACCCAGCCCTGTCCTAGGGAAGATGGGAATGCAGCTCTTGACTACACATCCAGCCAGCACTTCCTATCCATGGCCATCAGGATCTGCAAGTGTCTGCCTGTCCAATTAATTAATTAATTAATTAACATTAATTAAAAGAAGCAACATTTTTAAGTGGTTAAAAATATTTGGATCAAATAAATTAATCCAAACTCTTTCCCAGACTGGGTTGTGCTAGAGTAACTCTGTTCAGCAAAATACCAAGTTGTTTTTTCTAGTTGCTATGATTTTATATTGACAACATTTTCCTGGTTATTTCTGGGTTATAATATAGCTCTGTTTGAGCTCAATGAAACCATGATATTTTCAATGTGGAGTTTGGACTGTTAGCTAGAAAAATGACTGAAACTTTTCCGATTTATTCAGATCAACCCTATCCTTAATCCAGAATTTAAAAACAGATTATCTTCTGTTTCATTTTCCCTCAGGAATGGCTGTGTAACTAAGGGATCTTTTAAGACCTTGTTGTTACAAGCAACTACACAAGGAAAATAGGTAGTTTATAAGAAGTCTCTCTCCCATCACCAAAAATTAACTACAGCAGCTCTTATTCAGGAAAGTAAATGCCATTAAATCATGCAATTGCTTATGATAAAACCAAAGAAAGTGTGAGTGAAAATGTAAACACAATGACAACTCATTGGTGCCAAAATTAAAGCTTATATTACACCAGCTGATAGCTAGCTGCAAGTCAGAAATACGATACATTAAAATAAACACTTTGAGATTAATCTTCAGCTATCTGGCAGAGCATGAATTAAAGCAGCTTTCAAATAATGTCAACATCACTTTAATTCTCCTTCCCTCACGCTCTCTTCCATTACCCAGCCCTATACACATGTTTTCAGTTGATGTCCAAGGTCGGGGATGGACTTCTAGCTGGTGGAGGCACTTCACATGCCCAGACGTCTGGGAGCACAGGAATTTAGCAGGAAATCCACCAGGTCATTGGGGAAAAAAAGTGGGACTCTCCATCACTTGCTTTTGGAATAGATCACAGTGAGACCTTGGAGTAGTTTTGGGTTTATTATTTATCTCAATTTCTAGAAGAAGTCCATCTGATATTTGAAATTCAAGTTTGTCCTAGGGCTCTCATTACTGTGTATCACCTACAAGAAAAC
Organism: Polioptila caerulea; assembly: GCA_013397295.1. Classification (NCBI taxonomy): domain Eukaryota; kingdom Metazoa; phylum Chordata; class Aves; order Passeriformes; family Certhiidae; genus Polioptila; species Polioptila caerulea. Next base: position 1,025,144 of record VYXF01009753.1, read on the forward strand.
TTCAGGGTCTCATTGCAAAGAGCCACATGCCAAGCAAAATTGAGTAGTGTTTGAATTTAATATTGGAGCAAGGGCAGATCATAAGGAAAATAAAAACCACTCCCCTGTAATGCAAGATATACTTATATGGCTCTGTTCACTTGGAAATGTGTTCTCGTTGATCTTTGTCTAGCTCTCTGCAGGGTTTCCTTCGTCAAGGAGGCTAAAATTGATTCAAGGCCCAAAGCTCTTCAGCTCAGTGTTGACAAAACCTAGAATCCAACGTCCTTGTGTCAACACACTCTGACTTTCTTGGAGCTTCAAACCACATTCTGCTGTATGACCAAAAATGGAAGGTGGATCACAATGAGAAACATATGGCTGGGAATGGAATTTCAGACTGCAGAAGAAGAAAGGAGGAGGAGGAGGACGGAGATTGAGGAGGAAAGAGCAGAGTAAAGTAGAAAATGAGAAGAGAAATTAAATTTAGGCTCCTCTGTTAGGGAGAGGTAAAACAATCCCCTCAACTCTTCTGGTGACCTTACATGGGACCCTCCTAGAGCTTTATTTTTATGTCTTATATCTATCTTTTTATCTCATTTATTTCCCTTCACTAGGTTTTCTATAAGGTGCTAGACGTTAGATTTGGGATAAGCTGGAGAGCCACAATTTTTGAGTTATTTACCTGCTTTCCAGGGCATTCCAAAGGGGTGTGCAATATGTCTGAGCTTAGAGGCAGGAGCAGCTTTTTAAATGAAGACGTTTGGCTGTGACTCTGTAGTTTGAGGCTCTTCACAGAAATGTCTGAGGCAAAAACTCATTCAATTAGTTCATAATTAGAGCTGACTGAAGGGCAACAACAGCTCTGCTGTGTGGCAACTTGTGAGGTCCAGCAATTTGGGTTTGCTCAAGCAGGGCCTTATCTACTGGGAATTTAAAAATGTCCACTTTTCATTCTGACACAGAGCAAAGTTTGGGGCCTTTTGTTTGCTTTTGCAGAACGCCAATATGTTTTTACAGGGTAGGGGAGAAGGTTCATTCCCTGCAGGGAAGGACAGTGCTTGGCCTTGCCTGTGCATGGACCATGCTCTCCTTGGTGACACTGCTGGCCCTGGTGGCTTCACTGGTGGGTGCAGAGGGACTTGTGTCCAGGGCAGGAGGAGCTGTCTGGACACTCAGGTCTCAGCTGTGACTGACACTGCTTGTATCTTATAGAGCTGCTCTTATCATGTTTGAAGCAATCTTCTCATTTTAGAAGGACCAGAGAAAATGGGACTTTCCTGGCTGGCTGAAGACGTTTCTTGCTGTGGTTTTCCAAACTGTGTTGTACAAAGAAATAGGGAAAAACAATACCAGAAAAGAGACACACGTGATTCATACCAAATTGCCCGTTCCTAAAAATGATGATGCTGTGCAGATGATACAATTACACTGCTTCAGAGCTGATAACACTTGATTATCAAAATCTCATCCCTTATTTTTACAGAATTCCCTGTGTACGTCATGGGAGCAATGGTTCAGAGGTAAGTTTAAATGTAGTGTCTGCAATCTGCTTCTAGATCCATGTGTCTGGGTCCTGCTTCTAAATTCACTGTACATCAACCCTCCTCCCATCTAAATCCTTAACAGAGCTCCTACTGATTGCACCAAGTGCAAAAAATATATATTTTATACATATAATTATATTTTATATATATGATAAATAGTAAAGTGCAACTGATTCTAAGCAATTCTTGATGCACTAACTGAGATTTCAGGGATGGAGCAGAGAATCAGGTTCCTACTAACAGGTGATTCTTTGCATGTTCTTGAGAGAGTAAAGAGATTTTCACATGGTTAAAGAGCCTGGTTAAACACTGACGTGTCAATCTATGTTGAGATTTCCAATAGGGAACCAGATTATATCTCTAATGAGCAGCCCTGCAAGATGTAACAAACAAAATTCAGATTTTGGGTTATAAAATGAACTTGATATGATACTGGTCAAGTTTTGGTGACTGCATTATAAAAATGGATATCTTGGAGCATTCTAAATTTGTTTACTTTTCAAACAACAACAGCTAAAAAATGGTTTTGGACAGCCTATTAAAGACTACGCCGTGCAGACTGCTTCAAAAATAGCATAAGCTAAACATTGATGATTTTTAATAAACCAGACTTAAACACTGAGTAAGTTTAATAAAGCGGATTCTTAAGACAAGCATAATGAAAGGTGAAGGTCTGTTTTCTTTTTATTTCATTTCTTAACCTCTACTCTTCTATCCTATGTTTAGTTTGGGGTTTAAAATAAATCGTTCTCTTAAATGAAGTAATAAGAGAAGTAGAGTGAAGAGCCGACCTGTGCAAAGAAATTTATTGCAAAAAACTAGCAGGCAGGGAGAAAAAAGTTCCTATATTAACTACAAAACAGTAAGTGCTAAGACTTTAATAACTTCATTGCAACGAAAATGTTTTTCATAGAGTCAAAACAGATTAGTTGCAAGGAAAAATATTTAGTTCTTCTACTTGAAGCCAAATGGTGAAAATTTCAGTTAATCTAAATAGATTTATGGCTCTCATCATAGTCTGTTCCCTCTGATGATTTGGCACATTTTTTGCTGTAACCAAACACCTTGAGACTGTACTGAGACAAGGGAAAAATGAAACTTACTTCCCTTCTATAACCTCATGTCTCCCATCTCCCTTGGCTCCATGTGACTGCGATGCCCTCGCACCTTTCTCAGAGCTGGTCTGGAAGAGGTGCAGGAAAATTGCTGCCTCTTCTCAGGCTGGACAATTTGAGGGGGTATTTGACATCATATTTTAGGATGCATTGCCCCTTTTTACATTAGTAGTTTTTGCAGCTGCTCCTAATTTCCTTTGCCAGCCCTACCAGGCTTCAGTAAAGGCAGAGAATTCCCTGCAAAGCTTCTGTCAATCTATTGAAAACAGCCTTGTGCTTTGACTGTTTCAAGCAGAATTGTTTCTAGACACAATAAAAAAAAAAATTTAAAAGCCAGTTTCAACATAAAGTGGAGAGGAATAAATTTCAGTTTTCATTTCAAAGACAGATGTATGTGTGTGAAATCTAGTTTAAATTTATTTACATATGAACATAGGCAGAAAGGATTTATTAGTATGAAGATACTGTGTATAGAGACTTTCCTTTGGAGACAAGGTTTTGAAAAGGCATTGGCAAGTGGAGGAAAAGGAGAAGGCTGTCTGGTTTGTGTACTTATGTACAGATGGGTGTTCAGTTATGATTATTAATAACCTCTAACAAATGTATCAGGAGGTGCCTTTGTATATCACAGTTGTAAGAGATGTAATTTGAAACTGCTCTATGATAGGATTGTAGTAACATATTACTTTAACAGCATATTTTTGTAATTATTTTGTTTCTAAAATTTCCCTTCTAAGGATAAAAATCAAAGTTTTCCTAATTATGACATTTAAACTAGGACCACTGGGTTAAAGGAAGGAGCTGGTTACAGTGGACTCACACAACAGTGAGCTGCTGACTGCAAGAGATGCCTAAGACATATGTGGGTTTTGCTTTATTGAAGAGAAATTTTAGAATTGTGGTTTCTTTTCCAAGTTTAAGAATGATTTGTTGCTAAAGCACAGGGATGTCAATGTAGGTAAGAAAGAGATAACTCTTCTGACAAAAGTGGTAGTGAGGTTAATTAGCAATGTTATCCAACAAGCTTTTCTAAGCCACACATTATTTAGAGATTCTATTGGGCTTCTATTTCATCTGTTTTTTAGATAAGCATTCCAGATGAAAGCAAACCAGAAGATTCTGTAAGCTTCTGATGATTTCCCTAAAGAAGGTCTCTTTTAAGTGAATTTAAAATTTACAGATAGACAATGAATAACAATGATTTGTCCATCTTTGTTAGTAAGGCAGTCCAGATATCATGAGATTTCCACTTTCTTATGTTTTCCTGCAAGTGAGTATGAGATTCCTTTCTTAGACAACCCACACAGGCTTAGGATTCAATGGATGATGATCTGAGAATAAAGCTTAAACAAGATTTTGAAAAAATAAAGTCAACAATTAGCAGAGCTTTTGCTTTTAGTTGTAGTGCCATCAGTACTGAATTTGACTGAAAGCTGTGCTCTTTTTCTCCTGAGTGAGTGGAAAACCATTTTCCTGTGCACCTACTGTCACCAGCATGCTCAGATTGTCTCAATATTCTAAGCAGGAAATGTGTGAGGCTGCCTTGTCTTTTGCCTGCTCTCTCTGTTAGTCTAAATTCTTAAGAATAGTTCACAGAAACAGAGAGAGTACCTCATTTTCAAAAGCATAAAGATGCTTGTTAGGCTCATGCAGATGGGAGCTGGGATGGTTGTATGCTCAGCAGGTGAGGCGGGGCCATTCCCAACTTTCTTTAGCACCATATGGAGAAAAAAAAGAAAAACTTTGATGTTTTTCCACCCCCAATGTTGATAGGTAACGCTGGGAAATTCTGGTTGCAAGGCAGAAGCAGCATGGGGAGTTTTGTTTAGGTNATGTGTGAGGCTGCATTGTCTTTCACCTGCCCTCTCTGTTAGTCTAAATTCTTAAGAATAGTTCACAGAAACAGAGAGAGTACCTCATTTTCAAAAGCATAAAGATGCTTGTTAGGCTCATGCAGATGGGAGCTGGGATGGTTGTATGCTCAGCAGGTGAGGCGGGGCCATTCCCAACTTTCTTTAGCACCATATGGAGGAAAAAAAGAAAAACTTTGATGTTTTTCCACCCCCAATGTTGATAGGTAACACTGGGAAATTCTGGTTGCAAGGCAGAAGCAGCATGGGGAGTTTTGTTTAGGTTTCTTATTGGTTTACTGTGACAACAATCTTAGTTCCTCTGGGAGTTGTCCTTGTGGGAGAGGGGGATTTCTGGAACTGTGAAAATGTGCAAGTCCTGTATAACATCACTGTAGTGGTGCAGATGCTGCTTCTGACAAGACTAGCAGTGATAACATGCAGAGATGAGTCTCAAGTGACTATTTATACAAGATAATCTCGTTGCAGGACATCAGAGCACTTGCTTCCCCCTCCGCAGCCAGGCACACCTTCCCGGCCTCATTCTGCTGGGGGCTCGTGGAGAATTTACTGGGAGCCTCACTTTCTGCTGGAAAGTGGATCAGTTATTTTTGCCACTTCAGCTGCAAATCGTGCATTTGTCGTGTGGCATGCTGAGTAACTCCACTCCCGACCCCAAAGTCATTCACTGTGCAGAAGACTCAGTGCAGAGCTGTAGTAGCTCTGAGAAACCAAATACTATCCACTCAATTGGGTCCCAGACTTCTCTGAGAGGGGAGGACCGCTCTCTTCCTCCAAGTAACAAGCGACAGGACAAGAGAAAACAGCCTCAAACTGCATCAGGAAGGTGATTGAGATTGGATATTGGGAAAAATCTCTTCACTGAAAGGATTGCCAAGCACTGGAACAGGCTGCCCAGGGAAGGAGCTGGCGTCAGCAGCCCTGGGGGTGATTAAAAGATCTGTGGATGTGCCACATAAACCGTACATCTGCTGCATGAGGGATCCTGATCCTTCACTAGCTGGAGAGGATGCACTTGGGTCAATCTAATTTAGGCATTTGACACAGTCAAGAGTTAGAAGCAGAGTTATTTTCTTCCTGGTAGCAGGAGAAAAATTTGTACTATTCACACCAGTTACCAAATGTCTTACACCTTTTGCAGGACTGCTCTGAGCTGCTCTGAGAGCTCCTGGGGAAGCAGCCAGATGCCTGCTCAGTGCAGCCACGCTCCCATTTCCCCGATGGTGGTGCTGGGACACCTCAGTCCCACAGCTGGGCTGTGGAGAGCTGCGCTTACTCTGCACCGGCACCGGAACCCAGCTGCGACATCCACACTTGGCTTGTCGTTTCCTCACTGCTCTCAGGGGGATGCTGACACCTGGCAGAGAGGTGTGGGTGCCTCTGCCTCCCTGTGGGAACCCAGAGCTTGTCCTTGACTGCTCTGGGGGCTCAGGGACCTGTGCAGAAGGCCCAGAGGGCTCAGAAGCCCTGGCAACAAGCCCAAGACACCTGTGGTTTGGATTTTAGTCCATGGGAGAGATTGCCAGCTTTAAAAGAAAAAATACAAGTCTCACAAATTTAAATAGAATAATAATAAGATTGTCACAGGGTGGAAAAGTAGATTTTGGGTTTTAGTCCATGGGGGGTAGTGAAGCCAAGATGGAGGAACCACATGGTTTTTAGGCTTCTTCCTTCTTCTTCATCTCCTCCATGATCCTGCTGTGATGGTGGCACTGGTGATTGGTTTGGATGAAGTACACACTGTCTAACGTAGATGATAGATATTGGAGAATAATTGTAAATAAGGTATACGTAGTTCTTAGTATAAAAGATAAACCACCACCTCTCGGGCGGGGAATAGCCTCGAACTGTCGTGCTGTGAACACCTCGGCAGGACAGAGAGAACAATGTTCTAGATAAGCTATTATAAACAATAATAAAAGTATCTGAAGACCGAAGATTTCTACGTCTTTCTTCTCCTGGGCAAGGAAAAGGACTTTTAACACCTTGGGGACTTTCCCAGCAAAAGCAGGAAATCCCCACACCTCCCCACAGCACCTAGAAACCTCCAAGAGGTCCTGGGATTTCCCACCCACTCCCGCGGGACTGTGGCAGTACCCCGTAATGGCATGGACATTTATGATGGGGATTTATCTGCCCCACACAACCATGCTGGGAGAGGCTGGAGGCAGCTCTGAAGGAGATTGTGTGCAGATGCTGACTTGGGGCTCTAAATCAGTAACGTCACACTGGTGCCATGTTGGGCTCAGACCGGGAAACTTGCAGGGTTTATCATTCCTAGCTCACACCTTTGGGTCCGCAGAGGTGCATGGGTGGCACAGACGACGCACAATTTTGGTAATCCCATATGTTTTATACACCAGCATTGACACACTTGGCTTCCTGGTCATGAGGTTCTCTTCCCTGTCCACCTCATTTTTTTGATCCCATTTGTTTTTCTCGCTCTTTTTTTTTTCTTTTTTCTTTTTTCCTCTAGGCAAGGTTTCTGGTGGTCATAATAGAATGAGTTAAAAGGTGCCAAATTAAATTAGTTCATAAATTTGGAAGGAAGCCAGTCAGGAAATAGAAACTGCTTTTATAGGAAAGCATGAGAGAGGGAGGGAGACAGTGAGGATCTGTCTGCCTGTGTGCAAGTGCAGATGTAAATCATGTGCCCAAAACCCAAAGTCAAATGATTACAAATGTTTGTGGATCGATGCAGCATATTTGTCGGCGATTCCCAATACTTCTTCCTGGAAAAAAATCCCCTTATTTGCTCACAGAAGCAGCCAGATATACAGGACTTGGGGACTCGTGCATTGGTATTTTGGACATCTCTGGCTGCTGTTGAGAGAAGGAGCGCCCCATCTATACCTTATTAACTTGATGTAAGAGTGCAGCACGGTAGGAAATAGGGATGATGTGCTCACTAACTGCACTGTAATGGTCTACATGGCTTTAGCTCTCCTCTGAGCTTACAAAGGCAGCAGCCATGAGGAAATCTTTCCAGCCACAGCTTGCCTCTGCTTTACAAGTTGATCTCATTTCATCTGCTCATGTGACTTCCAGCAAAGTCAAATCTGTGGAGGCTTCCTCTCACTTCATTCTGCCCTGAACTTAAAATAGTCAAGAAGCTTTTATATGGCTTGCAGCAGAAAACAGCCGTGGTGGCTCTCAACCAATTACATCATGATTATGCGGTAATCTGTGTTTTCTATGTGTTCAGAAATGTATTTTTTTGCCACAAGTGCCTATTATAGTAGATTTATGGAAGAGCGCGGGGCACACTTTCTGCTTTGTAAACTGAATATTTTATTATATTAGATGCTTGCCAAAGTTCTCCTAATATATTTTGTGTCAGACTGTTGTGGGAAACAGCACAAAATGGAATACATTTCTTAGTTTCTCATGAATACTAATCTCTGAAGAGAAGTGCAGACTATATTCCACCAGCTTATTCTCGGTGCAATGCTAAACCAAACCTATATGAGATTACAACTCTTGAGAAATTTTACTCTGCTCCTTTAATTCTCTGCTATCCATGGCACACAATGCATTGAAATACATTGATGAGCTACTGAAATTGTGATTGTTAAATATGTCATTTATGCACCTCTACTGAAGGTCTTCAGAGTTCTTTACGACGTCTACCTTGTGTGTTTATTTATTCTACTATTATGAATTGTATAATATATCTTGCATAATATATTAGATATATTATACATCTTAGATCAATGTAATGTTAGAAATCAGGAGAAACTAAGTAAATGACTTGCCAAAGCCAGAGAACAACTGTGTGGAAACATTAGCAATAAAAATCTGAAACTGTGACTCTTGGGCCTTTATTCTAACCATTAAGCGCTAGTTTTCAATTCTACGTGGGCATTGTTTTGGGGAGGAAGTACTTAATCAAGCTGCTTTGAGAAAGTCTTTTTCAGCTTCCCAAGTTTGAGGTATTTTGATTGAAAGAGCCATATAATCACCAGATATATGTATAACTAGTTGATAAAGGTGAGCAAATGAGGTGGGAAATCTTTTATGTCTTCGGCATTTGACTGGGCAGTGGAGAACTTGTTGCACTCAGAGGAGAGGTCAGAGCATCTTTCACAAGAGAAATCCTTCTGGAGTTCAGTATGAGACCTATCATGATTGGATTCACTTTGGATCTTGGCTTTCTTTTCCTGTTTCTCCTCATCTTCCTTCTCAGGCATTTTTATTTTCGGACATGAAGGTTATTAATAGAACTAAATGCTTTATAATTTTTTCATCTCTAATTAAGCCCCTGGTCTGGAACATTTTTACAATGATTGCAGCTAAAATCCTTTCAGGTATTATTCCAGAGCTCATAGCTTCTCGTGCTTAAGCAAGAAAAATCCCTATAAGACTGTGTAGGGATATCAAATGTGACACCTTTCATATGTTTTCAGACTGAGACTCCTTTTTATCTACTTGCCTTTGAAAACATAATTCACTTGTTCCACACAGCTGAATGACAAAGTTCTGGGCACTTTGAGATGCTTTTCTGATAACTGCATCTTCCCTCACTGAGATGAAAATGATAAAATAATTAATCTGCCTTTCATGTCGTCGATAAGGGGATTGTTTAGCCACAGCAAAGTAAGGCTTTGTGAACAGCATGTAGTATTTCAGGTTCCCTTTTAGTTACACTGCTGTCCTGACCTATTCTATTGCACTCATCCAGAGCTACTGGACGTTTTCAGTCTGTGTCACCAATCTCAAAAGTTTTTAAAATGCAACCAAGAGATGTATCAGAGCATTTTTTTCCAGTAGATTCCTTGAAGGCAGTCTAGTGATGAATAAAAACCAGATAAGAATATGATACATCATCCATTGTGCGTTAAAATGGGCCCCAGAGTTTTTGAGTCTAGTACATAGCTTGCATTTCATTTAAATGAATGCTTTGCCTCATTACTTAAGTAGACAACCTTGGGAAAACCTCATATTATGAGCTTTATTCCAAGGTTAAGTTAATTATTCATATTATTATTTTTCTTTCCTAGGTACCACCTTTCTCCTTTTCATGGTCTGACAATAAATAATGTGCCTAACATGCCTGTATTTTTGGACCAAGAAAAACACCCTCAACAGTGAACTTATTTTGTGTATGGCAATCAAAGTTCAATAAATATAAAAAATTAATCTGTTTTTCATTTGTGTAAGCACAAAAAATGTATTTAAGAAAATCAAGTCCCCTTCATATTTTACACTCTTTAAGCTCCAAGTTGGCTTTAGGGACGTTTTTTCCAACTTAAAATCATGTTTGCCAAGATTCAAACTGAGTGAGTTTTTATTGCCCAGTTATAAACCATTGGTGGGGAGTGGGGGGGAGGGGAAAATTATATAATGGAAAAAAGTTGAAATAGCCTTTGCTCTAAAAGTGCAAATAGCATACAGCACCCATTAAGGAGGGCGAAAAAAAAATAAGGTCATTGCTAATTATTTTCATCAAAATACTTCTATAATGCTTTAAAATGCACCCAGGGTGCTTTTCACAGATGGAACCACTGAACATAGCTAAGGAGTAATGACCAGTGGAGAGGGCAGCTAATGACAGGCTGGGGCAAAAGCCGTGGTGAAACCACCAGCCCTGAGCTACACTGGTCTCTAGCAACCAGGAAATGCCAGACTTTTGGAGAAAGGGGAATATTCTGGTCCTGATGCTGCTCAGGATGTGGTGCTTTGGTGGCCAGGTGGACATCCTGCTGCTCCTGGCTGTACCAGAGGAGAAAGAGGGGGCAGAAATACCCGGGGATGTGTCAGTTTTATAATAATCACCCAGGAAAATATTCAGTTTTATAATAATCACTCAGGAAAAGTTGGAAAATATTCAGATTCTGTTAACAATGGTTTGGATATGTTTCTAATTTTTTTTTTCTTTTCAGGGCTGGCAGCTGCCAAGACCTTTGCTGGTTGTTACTTTGCATACTGTAGTGCAGCTCTCAGTGATTATTTACCCTATTGAGCCACAGCCTCCAGTATTTTTCAGCATGACCTGGATGGTCAAATCTTTGGCTAGTTCAGTGATTTAAACTGAAATACTATCTGGCAGCAATACAAAACCCAGTCTGCTAGGAGGTGGAATGGAAGAGTAGGGAAGGATTGGTAAAAAAGATATGACTGGATAACAAAAATGTGTGTCAGCAATGGCATCAGGATCAGTGTAAGAAATTCCATGGTATGTCTTGGTGCCATCTTATGGTTAAGTTTCATGAGGCTTGCCTTCATGAAGGAAGACACAGATTTGAGGGGAAGAACCAGGGTTCTCCTATGGTAGGAAGCTCTTTTCCTTTGGTGGAATATAACTCTTGGCATTCACAAATGCATAATAAGGAAGGGGAGCAAATAACATTATAATGCTCTTGAACAAATAATCAGAGTCTGTTTTAAAGTCAAGTGTCTCGCAGTACATGAATTAACTTGACAGAATTAGGAAAATACTATGGAAACTGGAAAATGTACTGCATAAAGCTGACTCTGTTTTGCCAATTCATACTCCAGTGCATTTGTATAATTTTTATACATAAATGAAGCACTGTGTAATCTGTGTAAATCATTCATAAGTACTGGGAGCTGCAGTATCTAGAGCATGAAGTGTATGGAGCCAGAGAAAAAGCTCTGATGGAACAGTAATGTTAATGTGATGACTGAGAGGTAACTGCATGTTTAACTGTCTGTGAAACAGAAAAAGGTAAACTGATACATGAGAAGCATAATTATTATGGTACAGCTTTCCCATAGCTTTTGAGGACACTGTATATAGATATGTATATATATATATTTTCATGATTTCATACAAATGTGTGCATCAGTCTGTGCACTAATTTGAGAGCAACTTTTAGGCTTTTTTATTTTACCTTTATTCTTCTATTATTATTTTTCTATTATCCCCTCTGTGAATGGGAGAACAATATGTTCTCCGTGTAGTTTCATGTGACTTTTGTTTGGTCTTTAATTTGGTGAAAATTCCATTTATAATACGTCATTCCTGTGAATATGATTTAAATCAATTTCTTCAAGTTTCACTGACATAAACGTTTAAAGAGGAGTTTGCTCATGTTTGCTCTGTTCTGAGAGACAGTGATCAGGACAGCAGGAGCCTTAGGTTTTTATCTTTTAAAAAAGAAATTCTTCAGAGGCCTCAGATGCAGAGTATGTTAAAAAGGCAAATATCCAAAGGCTCCATACTCAACACCTGGGGAAAAAAATCATGGCAAACTCTCTCAAAGTGCAGAGCACAAAATCTATTGCATATTCAAGGGAAATCTCCCAATTTAAAACAGTGGAGTCCTTACCTTCCATTGCTCAGTAATTCTGAATAACTCCTATTTGTTACAAATGTGATTTTTTGCAAGGGCCTTCAAATACTTTGAAAGTAAAAATCATAAATATAGGTGCAACAGTCTCACACAGCAACAGGATGGATTTTCAGTAAGCTTTAACATGAGATTTTCCAGAAGCATAAAAATAAGTAGATATTCATATCCGGTAAATCAAACTAGGTTTGTATGTTGCAGAAAGAGTGGGTCCTAAGGTGTTTGGGGAAAAAAAAAAAAAAAAAAAAAGGCATGAAATGGCTTTATAATGAACTGAAAGGAGGTCAACAGAAGAAATAATTAGAGATGATTGGCGGAGAACAGGCAAAATTTCTGTGGAAGGCCAACCAGAATAGAGAAGGAATAATCAGTTGGTAAATTCACTTTGACAGTTTTTAGTTGAAAGTTCAATTAGGCTATTGAAGGTCTTTCAGATGGTCTCATAGGATTGCATATTTCTTTTTCCTTGGATAACTGCAGTCCACTCTTCCTAGACTGCAATTCCTTGGGTCTGACATGAGCAGTGGCCCAGATCTCCAGCCCAAACCAGCAGAGCAACTGTTCTTAGTATGGGTAAGGCAGCAGACACACCTGGCATGAATTCCCTTGAAATGAGCTGGCGTGTGAGTTTCGTTCAGGCAACAGTAATGATGTTTTAGTCCCTGCTATGGATCAAAAAAGGGTTTCCTGTTGGGTTTCAAGCACAAACCTTTTCAAAACCTTGTCTTCCTGGATGTCTTCACAGAACATACACAAACCAACTTTCCCCCTGATTCTGGCAAAGTGTGAAGTACCACTACTGATTTCTAGGCTGAGAATATTTGAAACTTAGTTGTTAACAGCCTAATGACAATATTTTTCCTGAAAAATACAAAAAAAAAGAATTTCCAGACTGTAATCCATATTTGTCCACTGAGCTTGATTCCAAGATCATCGTTTCAATGCTCTGTCATGACTGTAGAAAGGTGCCTCCCGGTGATGAAAGTCTTGCTAGATTTTTCTAGGGTGTAGATATGAGCCTGGCTCTCTCACTTTCTCCTTTTTCAGGTCAGAAAGAACAAAGGAATTCATGTCAGTGATTTAGAACTGTTTTCCACAGCTGCTGGAAGAGCAGCAACCCGCCCATTCCCCGACACAGGTATCAGATTAATCAAAGACTTGTTGGGGACTATTTTTCCTTGACATATGGCTACAAAACCACTGCCTCCAAGAATTAGATGGGTCAAAGAACCTTTTCATGGTTAAGCTTTTTGGTTGGAAATGGGATTACCACGGGACAGAGTGGTCCTCGGGCAAGTGGGCGAAGACTTCAAAGGCAAAGACTTCACTTGGCATTAGAGGTTTGGCAAGTGAAACACTTGGAGCCTCTGCCAAGCATCCCATGTCCAACAGTGCCCAGCATCCTACACAGAAGGAAGCTGAGGGAGACTTTTGATACCTTAATGAGCTAAAGAGACTGTAAAAAAGTAGTGTTTATAACATGTGTGTCGTGCCAGAGACCAAAAAGAATCCACTTTTTCTCTCTCTGTGCTAAGGATAAAGAGGTAATTCATGGCATAGAAATGAGTAAAAATTACCTCAGGCTTGCAAGACTTTTTGCTTTGTTTTGTTTTGCTTTAAACTTTTTTAATCTGCCTTATCAATTAACTACTATAGAATAATATTTATCTTTGTTGCATTTCAGTGGCAACTCCGGCTCTTTATGATTTCTTTCCAAAGTAAATGTTTGAGCGTTTTCGGCCGAGATGACAGAATATACCGTTTCCATTAAAAGCCAAAGTCATGAAAGCCATGTAGACAGCTTTTACTGGCCCTATAATCACCTATCTCTGTTTCTATAAATGATCTAGGGGGAAAAATATTAGCTGGTGATTTGGACTGGCTCTGGCACTGCAGCCAGGTGTGCATGGGCAGGTGCCTGTGCCATTGCCTCTGCCATCAGCAGGGAGATGGTGGCTGGTGTCACTCTGCTCCAAGAGCCCATGGAGGGTCCCCTGGATGCAGCCATCCTCTCCTGGAGTGCTGCTCATCCAACAAGTCTGTGTCAGCTTCCCCCCTAAGCCAAAACTGGTGGGAATGGTTTTTTTGTGAATTTAGCGACGCAATGAGACACTTGATGTGAAAATTTGCATTAACAGGATGAAAGGCCCATTGAGAAAACATATGAAAGAATCATGGAGTGATTCTACAATGAATTAATCATATAGATAATCATATATAATCATATAGAAAGTCCATACATTATTATTAGAGTATATGATAATATGGATTATTCTTAGGAAGCCCGTGTAATACAGATGATGTTAGAAGGTCCACTGAGAAAACATAAGATCATATAGAATCACTCATTACATAATGAATGAGGGAATATAGAACACTTTCACTTTGCACTGAGACAGCCTGTTATCTGTAGAATTTCCATTCCTTTTCTTTTTAACAGTGTTTTGAATGTATTTTCTTAAAAAATATTTTATTTCATTTCATTTCATTTCATTTCATTTCATTTCATTTCATTTCATTTCATTTCATTTCATTTTTTAATTTTATTTGATCTTATATATATATTTGTATATTTGATTTGCCTTGGTGGAAATGTGTCTTGAAACTTGCTGTACAAGCCATTCTGCAGTGAGAAATGCAAACATAAACCTTCTTAAATGCACTCATGACATTTTGAAGTAAAGTTGTAAATGGACTCATCAGCTTTGCCTCACCTCTCCTTCCCCCTCCCTCTCTTCCCATTGATGCAATGCTTAAGGTCTGATACGCTGAGCTTGTCATCCCCTTCAGGGGAATTAATTGTCCCCATGCAAAGGGAGTTGAGAAAACAAATAATAGTGTAAATCATCCCGTTTTGTTGTTCCTTTGAGCATTTTGTGTTACTTAAATTGCAAGCCAGTTTTGCATTGCTTGGATGGAAGCTCTTTGCCCACTGCAATAATGTCTATTCTGACTTCAGCAGCTCAGTTTAGTTGATTGATGCAGGCCTTACCCTAATTTTCCTCCTCCATTCATCCCTGATGCTCAACAAATAGCTGTAGGAAAAATGCTCCATTGCTTTCGTGGTTGTTGTTGTTCTTTTAATGCCTTCTCGAGGCTGAGCTGGAACAGAGACTAGACAGAGCAAAAGGATAATGTGGAGATTTATCAAATGGCCTCTATGAGTACACCTGGGCAGCACAAGAGCCTGGCTGGACCACACTCAATATGCACCCCAGAATGGTCATAAAATGGATGACCAATCATGAGGTCTCACACTTTTATAAGTTTTGGTCCATTAGCATATCGGAGTTAATTGTCCAACCACAGCTTCAGGTTATGAAGCTCCATCCTCCTGGTTTTTTCTTCTCACTTCACCCTTGGTTTTGTTCTTGGGCCTGAAAGTTGTCCTTGGTATCAAGCTAGAGAAGGAATTGTTTTGTCTATCTACTCTGTGAAGAGAGCTTACGAAACCCAGAACTACCCACCAAAGCAGCACAGAATCTGAAAAATATAAAAACTAAAACTTTCAGAGAAAGTTTAAAACTAAAAACATCACTTTCAGAGAAAAGCATCTGCTGGAATGGCTGTTGTTGCTGAGGAATGGATTGTGGGCATTTGTCTGTGTAGCCACCCACAAATGCTTTTCTCTGGCACCTACTTGAGCAGCACTGCCCTTTGGAGCCCAAAATTTCACTCACTGACACAAGGCACATCATTGCCATGTTGAATGCCACTCTCCTTGCTGGAGATTGCTGACACCAGGGGCTTTGCCTGGGATGGGCTCTGAGGAGTCCCAAGTGCCATGCAGGAGCTCTTTGCATCGGGCACGTGAAGCCTGAGAGGACAGAACTCTGGTGGTCCGAGCCTGTGTAAAACCTTAGGTCAGAGTTTCCATCTGTAAACATTCTCTTGCCTGTTTATGCTTTCATACAGCTTGATTTATTGGAGGTGAAACCCACTGTGTACTAACTAACTGTATATTAACTCTTTTAATGAAACTGATTAATTACTGTTGATTGTAGAGTGTGCTCATCAGCCATAGTAACTCAGATGATCAGCCCATAGCCCCAAACTCTTAAGTTCATCTGCATGATGAGCTCATTGGTTACATGTCAGATGAAATGTCCATGACATTTCTGTCTGGGTGACATCATAGACCTCTGGTACACTCAATGCATGTTTGTTAACAGAGTTTTCAGAGTGAAAAGAACTTTATATTGGGAGCTGAGGGTCATTCCTGATATTTAGACACACAGACCTACTTAATGTATATCTTTTTATTTTATATTTCTTGGTTTTTGTGACACTGACATACAGTGGGATCTTCTCAAAAGACTGGATTTTCCAGTTGCAGCACTTTAGGAAAGGCAGTACATCTTCTGCTAAAAGCACAATTTTCCTTTTCCTTTGTTAAACAAAGTTTAACATTTTGTGTGTGTGTTCTTGCCTTATCACTGCTTGCTGTTAGAGCAGCACAAGCAAGACCTTTCAACTTTCTGAGTGATTTCTCTTTCCATGTCTGTGGCATGAACTGCTCATCTTTTGCAAATTATTCAATGTGTAGCAAAATAACTGTATATTTGGTGCAACTTTCCTTTTTTCTCATAAGCCAGATTCACTCCCTTCAAATCAGAATGTCCCAACTTTATAGCTAAGTTGAAATGTGGAGCAGAGAGCACCATTACTGCTGTTCAATCCTGCCCGTTCAAGCTAAGCTCCAAGTACATAAATGTAATGAAGTGATAATGCAGGGATGAAAAAGATCTCATTGGGAATATCCAGCAACCCTGTGTTTGCTAGCAAAAATAAAATCACCACAAAACAATGTGGCAAAATAAAACCTAAAAACAGTAAATATTTTTTAATTATTCTCCTATTTTGAAAAAATTAACCATGTTGTTTCCTTTTTTCCTTTATTTTTTTTCCTATTTTTTTTTCCTTTATCTGACGCACTTGTGGATGGAAGTGTGTGTTGGCTATTTTACAGTGTGTGATCTGATCATAGGTACAAACAGTTTATGGCACTGCAGTCATACCTGGAAACATCCAACATCAAAAAGAGAACAGCCTCTCTGGCTTTTACTGTTACACTGCTCAGAAGAAATTTAGTTCCTGGACCTGAAGTAGCAAGCAGGCATGAAATGTGATATTGTTTAATGGTGAATTTGAAACCTTTCACAGGGGGAATCCAAGAGAAAAATGACCTCTGAGCAGCCAGAAATCACTGGGTGCCAACTGCTGACATCTGTACTCCTGGTGATGCTCTGAGATTCCTGACATATGAGGCTGAGTGGAGCAGACTAAATTGATAAACCAAACATCATAGCTCTGAGCTTCAGCTCAGTTTTTTCCTATTAAAAATAGTGAACAGAAAGCTTTAGCAGGGCAACTGGTTTTGAAGAGGACACTTTTGGCTTTGATGTTGCTGTAGCCCCAGTTGAGCTCTGTGTTTGAACTGGTTAATGCCTCCAGATTCAACCTTTCATGCCATGTGAGGAAATGTTCCCTCACTGACCTGATCTCGCATTCTTTCAGTGTGAGATTTTCTCAGTCTCAAAATATCCTTTATGAACAACCCAGAATTTCAGGGCCCAAATCAAAACTTTCAGAGCAGTCGATCCAGATCCAAATATTACAGCTCAATTTCTCTCTGTTCATTACTTTCCTGCTGATACTCAGACAGCTACAGGGAAATCCAGTATATTACCCTCATTTTCCACTTTCTGCTACAAAGTTTTTATCTTTCTGCATTTGTTTTTATGGTAGGACAGTTTCTGGTTTGAATTTTATCTAGCATAAAAACTGCCTAAAGGCGCAGACCTCGATACTAGCCTATTATTCCTTTCAGGTTTTGGCTGAGACTGAAACATGGAGGAAAACCAATTGTCCTCCTTTTCCTGTTCTGAAAGATAAGTGTGACATGAAGCACATGCCTCTCTTAAACGCTCTCGCATGTGCCTCGAGTTTCAGGTCAATAAACCCAGCTCTGGAGCACGGCTGAGGCAAGCCTTATGGATTAAAGATTTGTTATAAGGGCCAGGTTCCAGGCAGAGGTCTCTTTGTTCCTCCAGAAGGGTTTGTTCATGCACATTACTCCTTGTTTTATGTCTCTCTGCTTGGCCACCAGATCCTAACAGGATGCAGCCATGCCTCCCCACTGCCCTCCTGCCTTCATCCTCACAATGCACATGTTCAGAGGATCAGAGATATGGGTGTCCATGTCAAGACTCCCTTGGCAGACTGGCTGATGTCATCACTTCTGTGTTTCCAGGACTCCCAGAAACCCAGAATTTGCAGATTCTTTGTTGTCTTCTGCCCATCCGTGGCCTCAACAGGCCCCTGAGCTTTTAGCAGGGTTGTAGCACCTGGATGGCTTCATCCAGCCAAAGCAAATTGACTTAGTATCAGGCAGACAAACTTCTCAAATGGCTGTTAAATTACATCCACTTTCTGCTGCTTTGTTTTTGAGCACCCCATTCTCTTTTCCTTCACCTGGTGTGATTTTTGTCCCTGGAAGTGAAGTGGCAGTGGCTATACAAGTCCTGTTCAGAGAGGGTCAGGATTGCTCATGTGAAAACAGTCTTAGTTTTGCCTCCACTCCTGGGGATTTCCTGTTACTAAATAATGGTCTTAATGATATTTAAGTCTCCCATAAAAATAATTAAATTAACTTGGTTGAAAGACTATTTTCCTTCCTGACACTAAGATGGGAGACTAATGATCAATTGATTGGCTGTTCATTGCTCTCACCCTTTATAAAAACACTATGAATGTAGATTTTAAAAGATATGAGAGGCGAGAAATGAAAATTTAGGGCAAACTGAGGCTTATTCTTGCTCTGAAGAGCCTCGAGCGTAGCCTGTGGCTCACCATAGGGAAAGCTGAGTGGCCAGGCTGATTACCTTGCTCACTTCCCTGCAGTTGGACTTAGCCCCTCTTCCCCCAGTATTTTTGCCTTTCCTCACCCTCAACATCTACATCATTTTTCACTTGTCCTTTGGTGGCATTCAGGCAAAGAGTTTGTCCTCCTGAACTGCTGAGAGGTGGTTGAGGTGGAGTGTGCCAGAGACAGGGACTTGGACAGCCTCCTCCAAGCAGAGAGCTTGGAAAGCAAATAAACCTGGGTGAACCAGCCCTAGAGGGATTGAAATTGTGAAATATCCTCACACAAGGACAAGGAAAATTAAACAAAGGACTCTGAAACAAAATGTCTCTCTTAAGGCTTGGGTGCCAGCTTGACACCCAGGTGCTGAAGTACCATTTCCAGGTAGAGATGTGTGCATCCAGATAAAACCATGGCTTAGTAGCCAAACCTGAAATCCCAGCCTTCCAAAAGTGGACTTGACTGTTTAACAGTCCCTTAAGCCTCTGCAATCCAGCTGTACTTTGGTTTTAGAAGTTCCTGTTCTGATTTCACCTTTTCCTTAAATTATCCTTCCTGAGTGGGTGTGCAAACATGTACCTACATATCTTCCACATTTAGTGGGTAAAAGGGACAAATTGAGTTTAAAATAGGGATTGAGGCTGAGGAGGAATTTCTCTATTCCTGGTACTATCCTAGTAGTTAAGTAAAACTTATTTTCTTTCTTACTGACTCAGCCGGTTAAAGAAAGGGAAGTTTTCTTTTAGCTTCAGGGCTGAAGAATATCTTTGAATATGTCTTCTAGAAAGAAAGTAGAAGAAAATATGGTTCTGCAACTTCTACCCCCTCTGCTTAGCTAGAACCTCTTCGTCCATGAGGAGACCATGATGAATTGTATGGTCTTAAATGTAAAAAAAAGTCCATTAAAGTATAGGGGTTCTTTTTTGCCTTTGCATTCTTTTGTAATATAAAATATTATTCATCCCCAAGGTTTCTTATATATTTACTTTGGCCCTAATGTAAAGAAGACAAATGAAACTAATTTCTGAGAGGAAATAATATTTTTTCTCCTTAGAAGAAAGGAAGTTACATACATTCCAAGAAGCTTTCTAGGAGCTGATTATCTCAGCAATAATAATTACAGTCTTAATGGCCAGGTCTTGCTTCTGGTCATTTAGGAGAAATCTTTAATAACACTGTTCTTTGAAGAATCTTTGGTAGAATTTTATTATCACAGTTGGGATTGCCTACTGGTTGTTTTTAGCTGTCCTTTGAAGGACTCTTATCTCTCCTGTGCCATTTCCTAGGAATTGCCTCCTATGAGTTCTAACACTTGTTTAATTAATGACTATAGATATGTGGTTTTGCCAACTGTTCAGTAAAGGTATATTCTGAAAAGAGAAATAAATAAAAAATTAAGGGTTGATTCTGATGTTTTCTGTACCAACCATAAGTCCATCAAAGTCAATAAATTCATCTCACTTACAGAGTCCAGAACAAAAAGAATAATTTATTTCTTGCTTTTAATATTTCTGATATGAAAGGTATATTTTTGAATGAAATATAAAATGACTGATTATGGAGTTGCTGACCACAATGCCTGTGTATGCACCTTCAAATAAGTAACATGCAAATTGAATATTCAAAACCTAAAATTAAATTTCATTTCTCCAAATCAATACCTCTAGAATTTCTCTTTGAGTAAAGGCAGCAGCAAGAGAGAAAGTGTGATGTATTTAATAGTCCCTCTGTTACTGCTGGCATTTTCAAATTGAAAATTCCTAGAAAGTTCATGGCTTATTCCTGGTAATGTCTGGTTTGCCCCGAGGTGTTGGCTCTTTCGTTATTAACACCTAAGGTCTGATTTCTAGCAGTGGGCATGCAAGAACTCAGTGTTTTGTACCTAGAATATCAACTATAAACTTATACCCAGCTCTTTCCTTGCATCAGTTGCTCTCTGAAACGGTGTTGTGGAAAAGGCACAGAAATAACTGTTGTACACCTCTGAAAACCATACTGGCCCTGAAGAAGGAAAAATTGTATTTATTCCAGGTTTTTCTGCACCAGCCTGGAGCAGAAGGGCTGAGAGGCATCACAATTCCCATGTAAGTCAGCCTTGGGCATAAAACCTGGGAATAAGGCATGTCAGTTTGCTCTTTAGCAGTCTGCTGAGCTTCAAATAAACATGGAGGGATAAACTGCATATCAATAATTCGGAAATATCTAAATATTAATATTTCAGCTCCTTCAGTTCTTGTGGTGTTTTATTTATTTTCTGCCTGTGTTTTGAGCTGCATAGTTAAGCCATAGACTCTTCCTGTGGAGCTAATGGCACACTCCTGGCTGGCATTTCAGCTCTGTCACACGAAGAAAATGGCACTGTCACACAGCCCTGTGTCCTGGCAGTCCCCTCAGGTCCCCACTGCTGGTCCTGCACCTCCTCCTGGCCCCACAGCTGGTGAGGATGAGCTCATGGGAGCAACAGCACTCACTTCATTTCAGAAGGGCTTCCAAGATCAGTCTCCTTCTCAAGTGAATATTTCCATAGCTGATGTAGCCCTGTCATGGTATTTTCTGTTTATCTACAGCTGAGAAGAGGGTGTATTAAATTACTTGGTAGCAGCTAGGGTAGGCAATTCCATTTTGTCTTTATTAAATCACACGTCGCTGAAAGTTTAAACTATTTGAGCAAAACAGTGAATCAAAGTTCAGGGCTGTTCCTCTGATTTCAGCTGACTTATATCACTTTCACTGGAGTTGAATTATTCGTGAAAGCAAACACTTCAAGGCTATTATTGTGGTAAAAGGAATGGAATCCTACATTATTTTATATATGATATCTGTTTTTTTTCCACTTCATGTCCTGTTCTTTACAAAAGTCTTCAGTTTAATTGGCTTCAAAAAAGAATTTGCCTGCGTTTAAGTTATCAAAACTTTGGGCAGAGCAGATAGGAGTAAAGCCAGTTATTTATACTTTGTTTTTAGTGCACCAAAATGATGAGAATATAAAAGGCAAAAAGATTAACCCAAACTCTCTAACATTTTAAGGTCTCCAAAAACCCTAAGATTAAGCCTTTGAAAAGCATCCAAGTAATAACTCCACAGAACCAAAACACACAGTTTTAATAACTTTATTACAAAGAAACACAGGAGCTGATGGGCACAGATGCTAAGCTGGAAAAACTTCAGCCACCCTCCGTGTTTGTGGACTTTTAAAAGCCAAGGGATCAGGTGAAATAAGCTGATGATGCAGTTTGATTCTCTGATGTCAAAACCCAGCGAGGTGCTGGGGGAAGGGTACAAAAAGGGTGGGAGAAAAACATTCCCTGCCTCCTGCCTGGTGTCATTGGCAAAGCCAGTGATGTTCCCCTCTCTAGATGAAGGAAACACTGAAACTTTGGAGCCATAAAATCCCTGACTGACTGGAGTGCTGGGAAGTTGCAGAGGGCTCAGGCTTGATGGGCTGCTTGGCAAGACTGTGATGATCTTCCCTGCCCCAGAGAGGGGTCAGGGTCTGAGCTGATGCAGATGTGGTGCAGATCCTTTGTGGAAGGCTCTGTGTCCATGGGGCAGGACACGGACAGTGCACCTCCAGTGCACCACAGTTCCTGTGTAACTACTGTTTTCAGACACAAATACAGGTACAAATGTAAACATCCTGAGCTTTACTGAGATTTTTGTCTCCAGATTTGTTCCTGGGTTTTATTCAAAATCAGCTGCTGGCTTTTGGGGGTGAGGGAGGTGTGACATTTACTCCCCTACAGCCTTGCAGATTTTGCTGAAAAGCAAAGGAGATTATTTGAATTCTGATTATCAATAAAGCCACTTGCAGATGTTGAGTAAGCTATTCTTCTGCAAATCCACTGGAGACTTAATTTAGTCTGCTGCACTCACTAGAGAAAATAAACTCAGCTTTACTTTGAAATTTCTGGATGCATCTCAGGACTGACAGGAAGTACTGCTCCAGAAATCAGCAAGTTTGACACAATAATGAATGGCAGGTACGAACAGTTATGAGCTTAATGCTTACTCACAAGGCACTCCATTTGCAGTAACTTTTCAGAGTATTACATATTTGGTTTTGTGTCAGGCCTGGATATGGTGGTTCTTTTGTTTTCCTGCTGTCCCTCAAACCACAGATCTGTACAATATTTTCATGCAGTGAAATGAACAGAATCAAACTCTTTTTAATCTCTTTCTTGCAGTCTTTCACTGTACTTCTTTCCGTCTCTAAGAATCAGGGCATGTGTCTCACAGGAAGACAAAGGAGCTCTGTCCATTTTCCTGTGGTTGCAACAGGAATGACAAAAGGTGTTTCTTTTTCTTCTTCTGTGTTTCATTTCTTCCAATTTCTCTGCTATTTCATCCTTTGTCATGATCACAGTTATTTTGGGAAGCAACTGCATGGAAGAGCTTAGAAATGAGGGAACCTGCTCAGACCTGAGTGAGACAGCTCTGAAGGTGGCATCACATTTTCCCGTGTGTGTATATTTAGCCCCTGTGCCTGGACATCCCAGCAGAGCTATGTGGGCAGCACAAGCTGACAAAGGTGTTGAAGGATTGATTGGCACAGTGCAGGGACTTCTGTTCCATCCGTGGCCTCCACCAGCTCCACATTTTCCGTGCAGCTGGGCTGCCAATTCTCACACCTAGAGAGTCAGTCCTATTTTGTCTTGCTCGAGCAAAATTCCATCAGCGTTTCCAAGCTGATGCTTGCACCCAGGCATTTCCTAGCTCACTGGGCAAGGTGCTGGATGGCCATGGCTCTCCAGTGTGGCATAGTCTCACCAATTATTCTTGGAGGTGCTTCTCGCTGCCTTTCCAGGCAATCCCAGTGCTCCTTGTCTGCCGTACCCTTGGACTGCTCAGTTTCATTTCTGTTTAATTCCTGCTGTTCTTATAGTGACAGCAGTGTCACAAGCACGTAGATTCTTTCTTCTGACATGTCACCAGCTTTATTTGGACCTCCTGCATGGGCTATTTCCAGGCATTGCTGTCAGCAGCATGTTTTGGGCAGTGTTTTCAAGACCAAAGTTATTCAGTGCAAATCCTGGAGGCATCTGGTACTATCTGCACCATATCGTTGATAGATGAAAACATAAATTAAATTCTGTGGTGAAGGTGAGGAAAAGAATGGCTCCAAAGTAGGAGGAGGATGTTCTGTCTGCTCTGATTCAAGTTTGGAGTAGGCATGGTTCCTCACTTGTGGCCCATGGGCACAGCACATGGATGATGACTGTGAAGTTAGAATCTTTGGGATTGGTGTTTGTGAGATTAATTTTCCATCCCAGCAGCTCAGCCACTTTGGGGATGTGCCTGTGTATCCCATCACAGCTCTCTGCTGCCAGCAGCAGCAGGGAAGGCAGGCTTCAGGGTTGCTGCCTAGCCCTCCACTGGACTTTTGCTCATTGATCTGGGGGGATGAATTGGGGCTGCTCAGTCAGAGGAAGGATGCAAGGGACTAGAGTGCTTGTAATTTTGTCTGCTTCACTCAGACTGAGAAATCTGAGATACAAAACTGTAGGGTGCAAAGACTTTAAAAAGTTTGGCAAAGCCTGGAAAAGACAGAGAGGTTAATACATTCCTGTGCTAGGCTGTAGCCTTAAGTGGTTTTCAAGTATTGATGGAATTAAGGAGGGAAAACATGCTTCCAGATTTTTTTTAATAACAGTTTAGGAGCACAGGATAAGAATTCTGCTTCATATCCTCATTTTTTTCTCTTTTGTTCTCTGCATTGAGAGGCAACTTTTACCTCAAATTACCAGCCTTGCACACTGTCTTTTCCAAGCATAAACTCCTATAGAGGCTGTAACATCATGCAGCTTATACATGCAAAAATCATTTCTAAAATGGATTTTCCAGGTGCAAATCCAATCATCTGTTTTTCCAGGTGTGAGAATCTATCAGCTGTGTGCGCAGGTGTCAATGCTTGAAAAATGACCCGGTTTACTCCTCCACAAAGGGTTTCTACATGGATCTGCTTTGCTTAAGTCTGTTTTTGGGCTGTGTTTTGAGGATTTAAGTGGAATTTGGATGGTGGTTTCTGTGTTGAAGTCTCTCTGTGCAGGGCAAATGCTTCACAGAGCGTCTGCACAGATGGGCAAATTTGGCGGCCCCCAAGTGAGTCTGGGCTGGGTGCCCAAATCGATGATCTTACCCCAGATGTGCCTCCTCCTAAAAAGTGTCTACCTCTTGTCAGGCTCATTAGAGCAGGGTGGTTTTGGCCAGTTTGCCTCTTTTTTTGAGTGAAAACATAGCATTTCTCAGTGTTTCAGTGTTCCCAAACTCAAATATTTAATAATCTCTGCTATCTAATACCTGACTTGTTTTTTCATTAGAAACAATTGCTTGCAAAGTGTTTATCTGTTGAATGAAAACGATTAAAAGAAAATACAAAGTCCTTCATGTACTATTTTTGGGCAATGAAATGAACTTGCTGCTATTTTAAATATTTCAGTATAATTTATATTAGCTATAATACCATCAATAAGGCTGCTCAAAAATTAAGTGTCATTCTTGGCCTGAGCCACTGGGTGTGTTGTGGGACCAAATGCCATGTGCCAGAAAAGAAATTAAAACCAAAACCACGGTCAAGTAGCTGGATTTATGGAGAGAGCAAGCAATATGGGCCTGAACAACACAGCTATTTTGGACAAACAGCAGTGCTTCCACCTGGGGAAAGCTAAAGTTCTCCTCCACCTTAACAGCAGCTGTGGCATGGAGGGCAGAGCAGCAGCAAGCCACAGCTGCCACTGGTGGTGATGCTGTCACCCTCCAGATGGGCAAAGTAGGCGATGCTGGAGAGAGCTCTGAGGAGTAAGTGGGTGGGAATTAGCTGCCATTTATGTCCCCAAGTGTCAAAATACAGTGATTATTTCTTCTTTACAGGGAAACTAAACCACCCAGCTCTGTCTCTCACCGATTTCTTCAGTGTCTGTCTCTCCCCAGGCAGCTCCTGACTCCACATCTTCCTGCTCAAGCCAGTTTTCCTCCAAAGTGGTGGGCACGAAGTGCATTGTGCCTTCTAAGGCACTAGTGCTCCCTTCTCTGGGCTGGGAGCCCCTCCCCTGTGCAGCTCCATCCATGCACAGCTGCATCACTCTGATGGATTCACGAGCCTCCTGAGCTCTGCTGGGACCATGCGAGTATTGGGGGGTTTGGCAGTGCTTCCCAGCTTCTGGGTCCAAGTGCAGGGCCTGGACACATCCCAGATGTGAGCTGGGATGGGATCTGGATGTGCACTTGAGGTCTTTTCCTCCTACCTGTCCGTTCCATAGTTTCCATGGAACTAAGTGCAGAAATGCTTGCCAAAAAGGAGCCTCAGTACAGTACATCTTGGCCAGGTCTCCTGTCCAGATAATCAGTGAACAGAATCTTGGAGAAGTCTGCTCCTTATATCAGTTGTTTAGACACAGGCATAGAAACCTTTTTTTTTTAATATTTTTATTTTTTTATTTTCTCTCCAGTGTTTTGAGTGGACTCCACTCTTCCCAGCTGATCCCATTGGACATCTGCTTTTTTTGTTCACTCCTCCTGCATGACATAGAATATTCTGTCCTTGCCTTTTCTTCAGAGCAGCAAAATCTATATTCTCTTTCCATTTAATCTATTTATCTCCTGGGCATGTCCAATTCTGATATTGGTGACATTCTCTTTTCTGAGCCTTCCTGAAGAACCATCTGTTAAAATTATTCTCCCTACTTTTGTTTAGCCACTTTGCTCCACATTTTGAATAAATCCACCAGCTCTTTTTTCACACACTATCAAATTTCAGCTACCTCTGTTGTCTCTTATGCAATCTAGACTGACATGGTATGGCTGCCTGCCTTCCTTGTACAGCAACCTCTTCATAACTGTCTGAGGGTGACAGACTGCTTGAAATTATTTCTAAATTTAATCCCCTCCCTGATTCCCCTTTCTTTTAAGGGCACTGACAGAAAAACTCACTGCTTTTGTAGTATCTCCAAAATCAGAGGCAATGAAGGCACTAGGAGGAAGAGTGGTGCTGCTAAAGTGCTCTCAGTGAGAAAAGTGATGTGCTCTTTGAGCTGATCCACTCACACACCCAAGTGTCAAGTCTAAAATTAAGATATAAATCCTGTGAGAGAAAAAGAGATGTACTGCAATGTGTTTGGCTACCAAAGGGTCATTCTAACAGGCATACCTAATCCCTTATAAATATTCACTGGTAATGCAGTTGTTTCCTTGCGGATTTATCCCATCAAACCATAATTCTGGGCATTTTTTTTTTCTACCTAAAATCTCAAAAAACAATTTGTTTTTGTAGCTTTGCAGTTATGCATGGTTTTGCTGAGTTGGTGAACCTCTTTAACTTTTTAGTATGCACAAAAGATCCATGACATTGAGATTTATGGCACAAGCCAATAAAAAAATACCTCTGGTAGAATGCTAAATATTCAGAGGGGTTAGAAAAATAACAGCCTCTATCTATAAGTGGCAAACCACTATTACAAGTTAAAATCCCCTCACAGAAAGCTTTAATTTTTAAAAAGTAGAATAACATTTTACCTTCAGAAAGAAGAAGGAATTTTTTTCTCTCTTATCCTCATATTTACAAAGACTTGTGATATACTGCAGGGGAAACTTCAGGACTCTTCAGACATGTGGAAATAAGACAGCATGTAAAACCTCATACCAGAGCTCTGGAATCATGGCATCACCAATCCACTCAGACACTCAAGAGTAAAATAAGATCTGAGCCGTGCTGTCATGACATCACAGAGTTTTTCCACTCGCTTGAACCCCCCCAAGACATTTTACTCCTCTAAAACTTTCTCTAGTGGCAGTAAATGTACACATTACCAATACCCTGCAAATAGATCCTGTATCAAAACTCCCATTAAAGACAATGGGAGCCCTGTGGCCAACCTGTCTGTAAACCACACTTCAAGTCTGGGGCTGGATAGCTGACTGCTTTATTTTATAAGTGCAGGCCTTTTAAGAGCATTTTTTAAAACAAAGCAACAATATTTTGCTGGGAACACAAGCTGGGTTCGACAGATTGGATTTTTTTTCTTTCATTTTCAGTGTCCTGGCCCGGACCAAGCAGGCAACACTGTAGAGGGGTCTCAAGCTCACAGTGCTTGGAGGACTGAATTTCCCCAAGGGACAGGAAAGAGAATCCAGCCACCAAGTCTTAGGCTCCATCCCAGACACTTGGTCTATGAAATGAGTCAGGAGGTTATGACTGAGAGGGAATAAACCCCTCAGCAGAGCTGTGTTTTGCCACCTGCCCTCTTTGGAAAGGTGCTGATGCAGAGGCAGGCTGCCAGGGAGGGGAGATGCACGGATGCCTGTTGAACCAGGTGGGACAGAGGGGGAAAGAGGGGGAAATGAGGCATTTGCAGGCTTGTTGATGGGGGCAAAAGTCATGCTTTTCTATACCTTTAGGTACTGACTTCCCCCTCCAGACATGGTTTCAGCAAGACATGACTTGAGGCAGTAACACTTTAGGCACAGGCTGTTGGATTTCTGTGTGGCGTGGCTGAGGAGCATGGGAGGTCCAGGAGCTGGGAGCAGAGGTCTAGGAGCTACTCAGTCACTCTGTCACTTAGGGCAAGTTCCTTGACCTTTCTGCATGGGCTTGGGCCATGTCAGATAAAGGAAATGGCTCCAGAGCAGCATTTCACACAGTATCCGAAACCTAACCTGAAAAAAACTTCCTGCAGTTCACTGAAGAGGTCATCTGTATCATCTTGAAATGTCACCCATGTCAACTGAGTGAAAAACCTGGAAAAACTATCAGCTCACCTTCCAAACACCATCCTGCCTGTACGCTTATGTCAAAAATTAAGTATATGTAGCAGACAAAGAGCATTTGTGGGCATAGAGTAGGTAATTGAATTGTGACTCTGCATTTGTCTGCTACAATTCTGGGTTAAAATCTGTTAAATTATGCTCATGTAAATCTAAAATTAGATGCTGCTTCTAAAAACATGGGCCTCTGTAAGTTTTTTGTATTAAATCAAGTATTTTTTAAAGTTGAAACAAGGCATATGATTAATAAACCTTCCTTCTCCAGTTCATTATTGCTAGCTGCATCAGCATGTGTGAACCTAGTCTGAAACAAAATATTGGAGCATTTGAGTACTTTGTGGTCATAAAAATATTGTAATTCTTCTTGCTCTTTTCTCCTTAGCTAGTAGAGAAAATCATACAATCCTCCAACATCATTTCAACTTGCACTGCTTTCCCTCTGCTCTGACTGAAGGGGTGCATATTTACACACTAGAGCTTGCAGCTGAAACTGCTCACAGGAATCAAGCTGAAATCATTGGAGGGCACTTAGTAGGTGGAAATAACACTTGTAATTTCATGGACATCTTTGTGAAAAAGGAAAGGATATTAGGAGTTTTCAAATCAAGTCACCAAGTGTTAATTTAGCAAGGGGATGGGGGAAGATGGGAAGACAAATAATTAAAGTATTTCCAAAGAGATAAGGGGAATTCATTGACAGGGTAAACAGATTTCATTTCCTGAGGTGTATACTAGATACACTTCTCACTTTAAAAGTGATTTTCTCTTATTATTCATAGAGAAAGCACACTTGGTGATCATGTGAGGAGCCAAATCAAATGGCTGAGTTGATACATATATATTTGCTGCACCCTAATCCCTTATAATCAAAACTCCTTGCACACAAATAAGTGTAAAGGGCATCCTATTTCGGTGTTTGAAATGGATTCCATGTGAATAGGCTCATGTGCCAGCCTTCCACATTTGAGGCTGTTTTTAAACATGCAGTGCTTCTCCACCAGGGTTGCCAGTGGGGCAGAGGAGATCGTGCTAACACCCATGTTGCTGCAGAGCAAATGGAAGCACTGCATGTATGACTTTTAAAAACATGAGATGTTCATGCAACTTGGCTTTCAAATTTTCCATGAGCTCGAGCAGTCAGCAATTACCCTGCAGGTGAAGAGCAGGGGTACAGCATACCTCACGGGTACATAAAGCACCGCCTGTTTGATTTTTCAGTAACGACCCCCTCGCCTCCTTTTTGGGTTCAAACTCTTTGTAAAGATTGGAAAAACTGTGTAGGTGATGTTTTCAAACTGCTCGAAGGCTCATAAAGAGTAAGTGCCTGGAGTATTTTTGCTCACAGCACGTAGGTCACTGGAGGAGGCATATGTTGGGGAGTCAGTGGGGTTTCATACCTAAATATTTGCTCCTTAGGCCAAGGAGACATCAAAAGATCACCTTGCACAGGCTTGTAAAACACACCATTATGCGCCTGTCAAGTTTTCTGTGTCAAGACCAAAGACTTCAGTCAGTGTGTGTGTTAGTGCCCAAAGTATAAAACACGACTCTGCTGGCAAAGACCCCGCTGGGAGGATGGCTGGATGGCTACAGGGATGCTCTGCAGGGTTTTATTCCATCCTCATGCTGTAGAGAAACCTGAGAGCCAGAAATCTTTCCCCATCTCTGGTGGGAAAGTTTCTTCTGTCCCCAAATAGTGGAGTCCTGAGAAAGAGGCACTGAATGTTCTGAATTTCTCTGTGCTGGCAGGGCATCCCATCCCCTGGGCCCAGCAGGGGACAGGGTCTCCTACTGCTGTGTGCTACTGGTGCTGGGGAAGGAAGGACAAAGCAGGCTCTTCCCTCAAGCAAAAATAATTCTCAGCCTCAACAGGAAGCTCTCATGAACAAGATTCAGTCGCAGTTGTTGCACAAACCTGTACAGAGAGGGACCATCCTTTAAATTTCCAGTTTACCACCACCTTAAACATCCCTCTTTGGGAATGCCTGTAGATGTCTGCTTCCCCTCCTCTTAAAGTGGATGACTATCAGGATTATCTATTCAGCCTTGCATTCTCAGTCAAGGGCTTTCAATTATACAAAAATGTTTCAAATATAGCAGCAACAACAGAAAAATTATCATTTCCCATGGATGAAGCTTATAGTTCTGCTTTACAGGTATTTTTCAGGATTTTTTTTCTTAAAAATCTATGCTGTGTTTTCTTTCTCAGCCTTCTGCAATAGAAAGAATGTGAGGAATTTGACATTACTGCAATCCTTTCCTTACTTACCAGGTAATGGAAAAGCATAAAAAAGAAAAAAAAACAAACAAAAAAACTGCTTCCCAGACTACAGAATAAGGTTTCTAGGAAGAGATCAAACAGTAGGGTTAAATAATTTTCAGCCTTTATCAGTGGCAATTGGATCACCATAATAATGTTCACTCAGACCTGAATGTCCACAGAGTTCAAGGCCAGATCATCACAGATGACCTCCCTGCTCACTTCCTTGCCTCATTGTGGCCTGGTGAAAATTAAATTTACTTTTATACCAATCGAGGAGCCAGCTGGGGCAGGAGACCAATGTTGTTTGGAAAAGAGAGGGTGTAGGCAATCATCTGAGGTGGCCACCTTCCATCCCCTGGGGCCCCAGCACTGCCCATGGCACCAACTGGAATCCCAGCCCAGGATTAGCAGCATGGCTGGAGCCTGGAGGGTGCCCTGGGACAGCCAAAGCGAAGCAGGAATAGGGTTTCTACTTTCAGCATGAAATTCAGTGCTTGGAAGATTCAGTGCTGTCAGCTGACAGAAAATAATAGATGCTGGAAAATATTTCTGCAGCCAGACAAAGTGTCTAAATGCATGTTTGTCTCCAAACTGGTGATGAATGTAGTTTAAACAAGGCAAACTTTGGGGACTATAACCTTTTTTAGCTTACTGTAAAAACAGTTACTGAGCTTTCTAATGACTTTAATACATTTTGGCCATTAAACTTGTGAGTTGAATGAAGACTTTGAGATTGTTTCTGGTCTGGTGGGCTTACTTTCTGTTCCATGGATGTCATAAATAACAATTAAAAAAAAAAAAAAAGCTGATTTTTTTCAGCATTCATTAGAGATGGAAGTAGAATTTAATAGCAGCTCTAAATCATCAGGAAAAACATGGCTAATTTTCTGTTCCATGTGTTTTCTGGAAACCATGGCTGAAATTAAAAACACAACGTGCCCAGTGACATTCACTGGATACAGGAGCTCCAGTGGTAAAGAGACAAGAAAGCAAAGCTCACTGAAAGTCATTTGGGGTCCAAGCAGGACTGATGGCAAATATCTGCCAGGTGAAGCATTGGCAAAGAGTTAATTTTCTGTCTTGGTTGTCTTGCTCTAAAAGCGCTTCCCGGGTTCAAGCACTTTCCAGAGACTCAGGGAAGGAGGCAAAGTGGGGCAGACAATGAGGAAATAATGGAGGAAATGCAAAAATAGTGCAGATACTGCATCTGTGGTCCTTCTGGGAGTTATATGTCAAGTCAGAGACTGCACAAAAGGCTCCCAGCCTGGTGTCTCAGTGAGTTGGTGAAGCTGCCCACCATTTCTAGACGGGGGTGGGCTTTAATTTCACCCTGTGAGGTAGTTACTGGGGCTGCAATAACAAAAGGATTACAGGGATATGTGATTGGATATTGGAAAAGAGCCTTTGTAACCAAGCAGAGGAGGACATACTTAATTTGTTTAAAAACAAAAGCTCCCATTTTGAGGGAATCTACATCACAATCTGTGAAGCCCTAATTCCCCAAATCCATCTGTGCTCCCACTGGTATAGGGAATTACTGACCCTAGCAATGCCCAGATGGCAGATAAGGATGCAGAAAAGGATTGCTTATTTTATTAACTCCAGCTACCTGGGGGAGGGGCTAAGCCCCCCATTTCAAATTGGGGACACAGCAAATACACTATGGCAATTAAATCCAATTAAAATATCTTTCACAGGAAATCATGACAGAACAGTGCTTCTAATGCCTTTTTCTCTTGATGGGGCAGAGGAATGTGTGCGAAGCTGAAAGAGAGAGTCCTGCCTCACAAATGGAAGAAGATGAATTAACAAATTTTGCAGCTGGAGCAGGGGGTGGGGGTGGAGAGAAATCTGTTTATTTTGTGATATTTATCTGGGAGCTAAGGATTTCCATGAAGTCTAATTCTCAGAGTCTAATTTAAATGCCAGGTCTCTCTGTATAATTATTGGAGACACAAAGGCTTTTGCATATGCACTTGGAGTTCTCTGAGGAGGACTTTTTGATTGAATTGGGAACATCAGTTCCCAGTCAGCATTCATATAAGGCATGAAAAACTTGAGAGCAAATATTCTGAAAGGTCTTTTAAGACCCTCCTTTCCATTTATTGGAAAAAGGGCTAGAAATCTTGTACATCTGAGATGAAGGGTCCCATTTACTACAACAAACACAAGGCTTTTATCATCTGCCAGCATTGTATGGAGTTGCATATCTGCAATTTTGTGTAGTCAAACACTTTGATTCATATAGAAATTAATCCTTTCACATATGAACCTTCTTTCCCATCATTTTGACCATTTGATTTGTCAGTAACTGGAAAACTGTACAAATCACTGATTTGAATGTCTCAGTTTTGTCATTGACAAGACGGATGCAAAGCTGGTTCATCAGCCTTTACATTTTTTTGTAACTGTTTTGGTGGTAGAAAGGAAAACAAATTGTATGATGGCAAACATTATTTTGGATCTCCATGAAAGTGAGTTTTGAGTAAGAGGAAGGTGCAGACACACCATGACTTCTAAAATCAATAAAGGGACACGAAGCCTAGAAATTAAAATGAAATTTTAAGATGAGTAAACAAAAGGTAGAGTGTAAGGCAAAATCTGTTGTAATGCTGTACTTTCCATTTGGTAGCCTCTGAAATGAACTCATGGTATTTTCACTCTACAGTTTAAAATGGGCCAGGCTGTGTTCAGTTTACAACATACATCAATGCATGAAAAGGCCCTTACCAAAACATCAGGGAGGGAGTAGGGGAGGACTTGTTTAACCACCAGGCAAGCCCAAAGCACCACAGAAATGTTAGCAATTAAGTGATTAAAATTTCTGTCATTTTGTGAGAGGCAATAGCAGTGATGAGATGAAGAACCTAAATGAGACTGAATCTTGTTGCTGTGGCGATTTTTTTTTTTTTTAAATAGAATTTCCAATCTTCTTCTTACTGTGATTTTTCCAAAAATATCTGCCCTAAAACTGTGTACTTTAGGGATGAGTGACACTTTGTAGAAACCAGCACCCTGTATTAAGATTGATGCTAACCAGTCAAGGCAAGGCAGATTGGCCCATGTAAATCTCTTTGGTGATTACAAGTCCAGCTGATGCAGGATGGATGCCAAATGTCTATTAACACTGGGCTTTGTGAATATTTTAGCATTCGCCTGATGTTCCAACCTCTTAAAAAAAAAAAAAAGACATATGAAGTAAACTAAACCAATGCACTTTGGCCTCCCTTTACTTTTGTGGATGATGGTTAGCTCTGCTGGAAAGGTTTTATCTTAGTTTACTCTCCTAGCAGAAAGCAGCTATTGCAGCTGATGCTTTCCTTGCCTGTGGAAAACAACTGTGCCGAGTTGAGGCAGAGAGTCAGAGCTCGACTTTCACAGCTCTGTGCCTGCAGCCGTGGCTGTGTGTCCATCAGCACTTCCCCTGCCCCCAGAGGAGCAGCCACAGTGGGGAGCACAGAGCTCCTGAGAGCCCTGCTGAAAGTGTGGAAAGCTGGAGAATCACACACCTCTCGTGTGCGTTGTTTGCATAGATGGAGCACGGAGCAGAAGGAGTCTGTGAGGTCTCCAGGAGTGAGATCCCAGCAGAGCTTTGGGTAGGACCCCTGGAGACTGCAAAATGCATCCAGGGTGCTGTGGGTGCAGAAACCTCCCTAGGCTGGGAGGAGTTCAGTGTTTCAAGGGAAAAATACTTCAGTGAAAAAAAAAAAAAAAAGCAAATTTCAGGTGGCTAAAAGGGGTTTAAACATTGCATTGTTGTTTAAACTTTGCTTGCATAATGCAGAGCGAGCTCTTTCTTTGGTGATAGCAGGAGAGGCTTTAAGAGCAAAGCTGTAAATGCCATATTTCCAGAAGAGTATGGCACACAGCCATCTGACAGAAGTGTTGTGGGGAACAGGAGGATGAAATAAGGAAGAGGACATGAAGCCTAACAGAAAGACAAAATGATAAATCTGTTTTGTTAAGTGAGCTGTGAATAATCTGCTAAGGCGTAGAGTGGAAGGGTAACAGGATGCTGGCTGGTCAAGACTGGCATCAGTTTTGATCCCAAAATACTCATTAAGGCAACTTTGGGATTGCAGTTAAAAACTTGCCAAGAAAATATTATTTACTTTGTCGGACATAAAGGGGCTGTGCATGTACCTCACTGGGCAAATAAAACAGGAAGGAAACAAGCAATAGTGGGTCCTGGGCATCAGTGTTTAAACAGCTTGAAGAATTTGGAGCAATTAATTCTGAGAGACACCAAATAAAAAAGTGAAGGTCGAATTACAAATGCATGGCTCGTAAACGATCC
This sequence comes from Polioptila caerulea, assembly GCA_013397295.1. Classification (NCBI taxonomy): domain Eukaryota; kingdom Metazoa; phylum Chordata; class Aves; order Passeriformes; family Certhiidae; genus Polioptila; species Polioptila caerulea. The sequence continues at coordinate 1,060,150 of VYXF01009753.1, forward strand.
TTGAAGGAGAAGAATACACAGGGAAAATATTTTCCTGTATAAGCGCATTCGACGATTTGATGTTTCATCTCCTGACCACTACTGAAAACTGAGCTGTCAGCACTGACTATTAAACCTTGTTCCTGGGTGTTAATGAGCAGATCAGAGCCAAACATTTTATACATCACTTTAGGAATGTGCTTTCCCACATGAATTATTTTATGTTTGTGTAAAAGGGTTCATTTCATTAAATAAAAGTAGCACAGCTTTTTCCAAAATCCCCATAGGAGTGCAGAACAAGGCAAGATGTAGATCATCAAAGGTTTCTGAAATCAAATATTCTCCTCTGCCATGTGTACAAGAAACTTTACAACAGACACTTAGGAAATCATCAACCAGGTTAACCAATGTATAATTTAGCAGTTAGTGGTTCTGCTTCTCCCCAAAATAGGAGGAAATATAGCGCCTTTTAGTTTTGGAGTTTTTATTATTATTTTTGTTATTATTAGCCTTACATAAAAATATGTATCATGTACACCAATGTCTAATCCAAATGAGTGAGATAAATCTATTCATCTTTTTTCACTCTTTAATTGTGCATTGTTGAAGCATGGCTCAGAAAAGCTTCAACTACAGGAAGAGGTCTTTCCAAGTAGTTTATTTCCTGTGGTATTTTGTCATTACTAAAACCACTCAGAAGTTATTCAGGAATTTTTATCTCTTCTTGGGAAGAAAGGAAGGGATAAAATGCTCCGTGCCTCACTGAATCCATCCTGTTCTCCTGCAGTGTGTGCAGGGAGAGTGCAGGTAGAAAGGACTGTGCAGGGTATGAGGAGCATGGGCACATCATGAATGGTGCTATCACTACTCCCCAAAAGTTAAACAAAAAAGAATGCTGTGGCTGGAACCTGCAGTCACCTACACAGGAACAAAGACAGGCTGTGATTGCACCACTGAGCTATGCTGATAAAGCTACCTTTCAAACACAGGCCTGGATATTTTTTTTCTCTACCACTGAAATCTCTGGAAAGCCCTAAATAATTGACTGTTCAGGAGCCAGCAGCCGAAATAGAAGTTGGAAGTGCTGTTTGCACAGGTGGCTGGCCTACCGGGAGACTAAATGCTTACCCCCTTGCCCATATCAATTATTCTGAGACTGTCTGTTTAATGTCTGCCAGTTTTGATAACAACAAAATCCTTTTAGAAAACTGCTGATGCAACATTTATTGTGTTATCTTTATTGTGATGGAATTTTTCTTTTTTTGTTCCTTTTCTTTCCTGTTTTCCTTTTTGCAACTCTATAGTGAGCAAACTGACGGAGCTGCCAGGAGAGTAAGGTAACAAGTCAATTAAACTACCACCCCAAATTTTCCAGGAGTTTAAAAGTAAACAGTCTGAGAGACCCTGTGGGGATCTAGGTTGGTTTACTTTACAAGTGTGTGTATGGGCTTCTGCACAAACAATGAAATTCAACCATTCCTCCTTGCAGTTACCGAGGGACTTACCTGTCTCTTGGAAAAGCCTGACTAAGATGAAATTTTGCCTTCTGGTCCAGACACTGCAGCAGGTCTCATACCACACACCAAGATCTGCTTAATATGAGAGTTGCACCTTTTATTAGCTTGTTCCTGTGCAAAGCAATAACTGGGATAAATCCTGTGAGATTCTCCCAAATAAGCAGATGGTGAGATCAGAGCAGTTCTGAAAACAAGGCAATGCCTCATCTTTCCATGGAGATCTACCCAAGCTGCAAGTAGAAAGTCCCCTTTAGAGCAGATTGAGACATTTGGTGGCACCACAGGTCTTCTGCACTAGGTGTTTCTATCCAAGCTTTGACTTGCAAAGCCAAATGTTTGTGAGAAAAGCAGATCCACTTAAGAAAGAAAAACAAAAAGCAACAATAAATTGCTAGATCTCCTATCTAAGGAGGGAAACAATAAAAAAAACCAAACAAAATGACCCAAACTCTAACTTGTGGCCTCAGTGCCAAAACTGCACAGAATCTTGGTCCTGATTCCTGATTGCAAAACACTTGGGTTGCCAATTCCGTGCAATTCGGAGCAGCAATAGTGAATCAAGCAAATGCCACCCACCAAGTGTTTGGGCTCAGCAGCAGCTCTGCTCCTTCCTCTTGTTACCTCAGTTAACCTAGACCTGTTCCCTACCCAAACTGTTTGTTTAACCTAAAGAATAATAATGATCCAGTGCTGCCAATTTGTCATGTGGGAAACGTTATTCAGTCCCTTTAAAGGAGCTCATGGGCCAGAGCACAGGAGAAAGTGTGAAAGCCAGCAGTGAGAAACAGGAAAGCTCCAGTAAAGAAGTGGTGGCTGCAAACTGCTGTAAAATCCATGAACATCTCAGAGGAGAAACCCAAGTTGGCATTTTAAGGTGTGTAAGTCTCACTAGTTGTCTTAACTCTCCTCGATGAGAGAATTTTGGATGAGGAGCCACTTGCACCAGGACATGGGCTGGTGATTAACTTTATTAACACCTCATGCCTTTGGATGCCCCTCTGGCACTGGGTCATGCGTGAGTGACCTCAGAAAGAGGAGTGTCACAGGAGACAGCCCTGCTTGGCAGGGCTCCTTTGTGCTGGAGCTTTCACTGCTGTCACTGCAGTACATTGGATTCTCTTGCACATTACTCTGACCCCAAATGCCTCTTTGCTCGGCTAGGCAGAGTTGGGACAACTCTGCTGTGGGATGGAGAATGTGTATGAGCAGAGGGAATAGCTGGAAAATATAGGTGAGGAGCAGAGGAGCCCTGTGTAGTGAAAAAAAACCACTTAAAAATAGATTGAGTGTGGATGCTTCCCTCATATAATGAAGCTGACACTGGGATAGTGGAAGCTTTTGAGGCTGGTGCTGTGTACCCAGCATACAGAGATAACCAGAAATTCAGAGAATAACTATTTTTATTAATTCCAAATGATTTTACCCAAACATAGTCAAAGTGAAAATATCTGTGTTAATCCATTAGTGTGTTGACAGATTTTCCTCTCCACTGACAGGGAACTTGGAAGACACAAAGTAGACACTGCAAATGCACAGCACTTAGGAGTTCACAGTAATTTCATGGCCAGTTATTATTTCCTGATTTCTCAGGTTCAATGTTAATGAGAATGTGATGAGATATAGATTACTGAGAAGATCATCAAATTCACAGTCACATACTATTGGTTAAAGGGGGGAATGTTGCTTCCACTGATGCCAATTCTGCATCCTGCCTGAGTATGTGGTCCTGCTTTTAAACAGAAAGTATGAGGGAGTTCAAATGGTAACATTCCCACTGTAATTTTTTGTTTTAAAGCCAAGTCCCTCTAGACAAGGACCCATCCTTGACAGGCTGTCATCAGGCTCCTGCAAGGTAGGGTTGAGAGCCCACCTACCAGTGACTAATATTTTCCTTTTTGGACAGGACTGAGCGTGTGGTTTCCAGGTCAGACAAAGTGTATCCCCCAAGGAGAAAGATCCGACTTATGGATTTCCTGTACTTTCCTATTGTCTACCAGTGTCTGGGAGCTCATGTCAGTACTGTGCCTAGTTATCATCAATCCACAAACTGCATTTATTTAAAGGCCAAAATGTCCTCTCAGAGAGCTCTGCTTGGTTCAGATTTCTGAAACAAACATTCTCACTTGCCTGTGATTGTCTGGGTAGCAGCGACTTTTCTCTGTGCTGATCACATTTTAAAGTTCACCCTGTAATCAAATGAAATGAAAATAATGTCTTCCAATGTCTCTTTGGGTTAGTGGGTTTTGTGCGATTCGGTGGCATCTGGTAATTTCTTATCATTATTGTCCAATTGCTTTGTAAAAGAAAAGCACAATCAGCAAGTCAGCAAAATGACCAAGAGCTGAAAGAGGAGCACCCATTTTCCTTTCAAAGTCCCCTCTCTTGGAATGTCCTGGGGTAAGCAGGCATTATCAATCCACAATTACACATCCCTGGAAGTGTTTAAGGCTGAATTGGATGGAGCTCTGACCAGCCTGGTCCAGCAGAAGATGCCCCTGCCCATGACAGGGTGTTGGAACTCAGTGGTCTTTAAGGTCCCTTAAAACTCAGAGTATTCTGTGATTCTGTGATGATCTGAGATATTTTATGGAGAAAATTGGCTTCTCAGTCTTGGAGGCCTGAGTCAAAGAGCCAAAAGAAGAATCTCAGTTCCAGTTATGCTTGTGGATGCAGATGCTTTAATACAAAGTGGGAGAAACATGCATGGCCTCAGGCAATCTAAGAATACTGTGAAATAACAATCAGTTTCCTTAATTTCTTGATGTTCCAATGGGATATGTACAAAAACATTTCCAGTGCCTGTTGTGTGCTTGATGTAAGTGATTCTGGAGAATAAAACAGACAAAGAGCAGAGTCCTCCTTGTGAGTCTGTCTTTAAGTTTATAAACATGCACATCCAGTACAAAATACTGGGGGGAAAAAAATCACTGCACATCGATTGTTATATAGAGCACGTCAGGGTTTAAAACAGATGCAGTGGGGTAATGATGTCACTATGACAAATTGCAGGGTCACTTGGTAAACTGAGCCCTCCTCTGTTAAAGGGCACCCCACTTTTGACCTCTCACCTACAAAATATTTTTGCACCAGGATATTTCTCAGGGCACTCAGAGTCTCTGTCTAACAACAGCTGCCTAGGAAAAATAACCAAAACACATGCACTGCCCCCTCCCACACAAGGTATTTATTTAAGATAAATGTATTGCTCCAGATTGGAGTCTGTTGCAACAGTTGGCACTGGGTTTATTACAGGTTTCGGATCCAACAAGCCATTGCTTTCAGTGCTAGGAATGTGTTACATCCTGACCTGGTTCTCATCCACATAGTTTGGGTCTTTCCATGATGGTCCTTTGCAGTCCCAATCATTGTTCTAATGGTCTGTGCAGTGGTGCTCCTAATTACTAAGTACTTCTTGGAAAGGAGGCTTGTTCCCATCAGCTCTGTGTGTTTTTCTGAAGTCTGTTCATATGGTTTTGTGGTGCAGGACTTCACAAAAGAAGGATGGAGAGCAGGAGCCTATAAAATGTATTTTGAGTTCTCTATGGAACATCCAAAATAAGGGTTCTATAAAATAAGTGCCATATACAGAAGGCAGAGTGATCTCATTTGCTTTCAGTTTTACTGGCAGTTGTTTTAGCCAGTTTGTACAAACTCCTTGTGGATGTCTACTCCTCAGAGTAACTTCACAGATTCTACCAAAAAGTATTTTTAAGCTATTCTCCTATTCCACGGTGCATGGGTACTTTTACCCATTCCAAGGTTATTTTGAGACAACAGAAACTCTTACAGGAAAGCTTTTTAAAAATCTGGCTATTCAAACATATGGAGTTCAGGTGAAGATCACAGTAAATCTTCATTTTTGCCAGTGAGATCCACAGAATCACAAAATTCACTGCAAGGAATACAAAACCTTGAGCTATTTTGTATTGTCATCACTCATATCCTTATACTCTCCCCCATTATTCCCACTTGTCAGAGTTATCTATCTCCAATGGCGTGATAATTAACATTTCTAAAGGCCAGGATGGATGGATGAATGGATGGATGGAGGGATGCAGATGGATGGATAGATGGATGGGGATGGATATGTTTTTTCTTCCCAAAGCTGTCTGGTGGTTAGTGTCCTAATCATTTCTTAATTAAAATTGATGTGTTATAGAAGTTGAATTCGACTTTGAAAGTACCATCAGGAAACTGTCTGCACTGTATGTGTAGCAAAAATAAGCATTTATCATGTAGTTTTCCCTTTTTTTTTGTTTTTTGTTTCTTGTTTTAGTGCTAACACATATATGAGTAGCTCTTTCAGTTTTGGGTTGTGTATCAAGCTTCCTCTAAATAGGGTGCAACTGGGACCTAATCTCCCACAGATTAAAGTAGGACACATTTACCTTCAGCTCTTAAATCTTAGTATCAAAGACGGTTTTTACTTGCAATGTGCTTTAATGTGGGAGGTGTCAGATGGGACTGGACAACCACTGATCCATCTACCTTTCCACATTTTTCAGTGGCAAAAAGTGAGCTTCTTTAAAGCCTCCTCACACAGCTTGGAGTCAGCTCTTTACAATCCTGTCACGAAGATGAATGTTTGATTTTTGTAATTCACAGAAATATATTTTTTTAAAAATGAAATTGTCCAACATACACAGAGGCAGTAGTTGCAGACACTGGTAAAGAAATGTAAGTGAAATTAATGATATCTGTGACTAAAATCCAAGACCAGTGATAATGCTTCTGAAAACGAGAATGATGTGACATTTTATGATGCCCTTTATTAATTTAGGCATTTATTTCACACTGCATCTGTTAGGTGAAATTAACTGGGGCAGGCAGGGGGATCTAAGAAACCTTTCTTACAATCTGAACCTCCACTCTTCTGCTACTAAACTAGATGCAGAGGCATTTTCTCTTACTGGTGTGCACATCTAGCATAGCCCAGACCCTTTCTGCTGGGCCTTGGCCCCTGCAAATTCTTCATGGGGTAGGTGTTGGAGAAACACTTCTTTGAAGATCACTTCTTGTACAGCACGGTGTCTCTGCCTATCTGAGGAGGTTTGTAGCATCAGTAACTCAATGAAAAACTGATTTTCAAGACAGGACTTGTCATGGCAGTTGTGAAGTGTTATCTTTCATCCTGACAGAAATACATAAACAGGGGGTGTCACTTTCCTTCAGCATCCATTATGTGCCTGGTTGATGTTGCTTTCACGGGCATGGAGAAAATTAATCTCCGCCTACTCGTTTGTGCATCCCCTAATTGCCCACGCAGCTGAAGTAGCTACTGCCCGAGCTGCCAGGACTGGGTTCCTGGAGCATTCTGAGAAGCCTTTCTAATGAGCAGTTCTGATGCTGATCACATAACGAGCATGAAGACAGAAGTGTGACCGTGACACTCGTGCAAACACAGTTGGCTCGGCTCCTTTTTAATTAGCGCCTGGAAGCGGCGCTTGCCAAATTCTGGGGGCTGCCTGTGAAGAGGCACTTTGGTGGAGGTCAGCATCCAGTCGTGTGTGCTGCTGAGCACTCGCTGCTGCTTGATCCCTACTGGAAGCCTGCAAGTCTGCAGGTTTTCCCCGTCCACATCCAGCTGGACAAAAGTGCCTTGTCAGGCAGCTGAGGGAAATGAGAGCAGCGTGAGGGAGGCAAAGAGTTTCTCATCTCTGCCATCCTTCCACGAAAATGGTACCTTTTAACTTGCTGAGAGTCACAGCCTTTCTCCCCTGGTGTCAAGTCAGCTAGGGCCCTTTTGATATCTCAGCAAATAAAAATAATATAGTCCTATTTCCTCATACATTATAAAAAATGAGACTACCAACCATACACTATGTGGAACTTGCTTTCTACTGTACACAAAACACAGAAAACAACTTAAATTGCACATAACATTATGCCTATAGGGTAAGCTCCTTTCGATATACACATGTGCTATTTATAACTTCTAAATTTATTTTCTGGCAGAAAGTTTAAGGAAAGCATGTGCAACATCCCCAAATTGCTTACACTACAGCACTGTTTTTAAAAAAGAGTCTGAGGACGAAAAACGGGTTGGTCTGCAGTTTTTGTCCTTTAAGAGTGTCATGGTCAGTTGAAGAATAAGGAGTGAAATGAAAAGACATAGAATGAGATGTTTTCTGAAGCCTCACTTTTTACACTTCTTTTGACACGTCTTCTTGAGAGACTTTGAAGGGCTTCAGAGCTGTCACAGGATTTGTGGATGCCAAAAAAATCAGAAAGCCTCGGGAATAAAATCTTGGAACAATGTTTTGATTTCTCCAGTGTGGTATGGTCAATGCAGAATAATTAATGTTGAAGAGCAAGGTACACATTATGGGCCATATTTACAGAGTAGGTTTCTTTCATTGTATTCACTGAGAATTATATGAGTAACTCACCAAGTTTAAGTGATAATGCAGATTAGACTGCTATGAAACACAGAGTAGCCAGGCCGTTGATACAGGAAATTAGTGAAGAAAACTATGTAAAATAATTTTTTGCTCTAAACTGAAGGAAATTGTACAAGAATTGAAGTCTGGAAACATCTGATTATGTCTTCATGTGTTGTTTTACTTGCAGGCCTGCAGGCTCAAATACCAAACATAAAGGGAAAAGCTCTGAAGTTTCTGTACCTAAAAGCTTTCAAAAATAGAATAGCTTCAGAGAAATAAGAATTGGCAGCATCTAAGAGGTCAAATATGTCTTAGAAGATATTTTGTAAGAATCTGGAATAGTTGGTCAGATGAAGAACTTGGGAGCACTTGCAAAAGTATGGAGAATTTGAGCAATGGCCTGTTAGGTAGAAAGTGTTGGGAACTAAATTGATAGAGATGGTGGGTGATGTTTAGTTTTCAAAACTAAACAGATGGGAGGAAGCAATAAGCAATTGGTAACGGAGTGGAAAGAAAAGGAAGAACTATTATGTCACTGCTCACAAACCGCTGGGACCAGAACTCACTGCCTGGCAGGTTCCAGCTCTAATTTTCAGTTCATTGACCCTTTTTTCAAGGTTTCTATTATTGTGATTTGCAAATGTAAACCAGCCAGAGTCAAGGTGTTCTGAACAAAGGTTTCATAGTCTTGGCACTTTGTCTGTTCCTTTGACAGAGGGAGGGACCAGCAGAAGATATTTTTTTAGAATGTGAAGTGTATTTTGAATTCTGTTTTACAGCCTGTCTTCCTTCTCTGTTTAGCCAAGGAAAAGTTCTTTCTTGACCAAATAATGCTCCACAAAAAGTTATAACACAGCTGAGAGCTGCTTTCATGGGTCTGTGCTTTATCCATCTCCTCACAGCATTGCTGGCTTGGAATGCACAAAGTTCTGGCATCTCACTGAGATTGAAGAGGATAGGGGTGCAGGAAGTGGCAAACAAAGGGGAAATGGAGCCTTGAAAGCCATGCAAGTTTGGCATCATTTTGAAAGCCTTGGTGTTGGGCAGCCAAACTGTCTATAGGATCTTGGCTGCTTAAATTTACTAGGAATTTATTACAGAAAAAGAAACAAGCTACTGTAGGAGATACTTTGTCAGGAAGACTCCATCCTTTTATGAAAAACATTTTTGTGTGAGCATAGTTAATTAAACTCCACATAATCTGACAGCTGTGGTCTTAAAGTTAAGTATTTTCCCCTTTTCCCCTTTCTACCCCTTATAAATATATTTTGATCCTTTTTTTTTTTTCCTCCCTTTAAGGGAGAAATGAGTTCATGAACTTTATCGATAAACAATGTTGCTCCTATCTGGACTTTTATTTTCTGTTCAAAAATTTTGCTGAGGCATTTGTAGTTAAATCTTCATTATTTTGGACATATACTTTTCGAACTATTCCCTTTTCCTAGCTCCTAATATGGCAAAGCCATTCCTACTCAGTCATGCTCATAAACATTTGCATAAAATGAGTTGTGTACTTGAACTGGGGCCTCCGACATATCCTGTTTGATATAGTAGACCTCATAAAAACAAAGACAAGGCAGATGCAATTTGTGCCTGTCTGGAAGTGAAGTGCTTCTCTGCTTCGCTCACATAAGCATCCCAGTCTGGCAGAGAGCAGAACATCTGGGTACTGCCTGCTTTTCAACCAGCCCTGACAGAAGAGCAATCCTTTTATAATGCAATTAAGTAGTTAGTGTGTGAAAACCATATCTGTAAAACATAAATAGTTTCTGAACAGTCCAAAGCATTTTTGGCTTTGGTTGTTCATATGAAATGCTATATGCAGATTCTGAAAGTTCTCTCTCTGTAGTGCAAACTCTGCCAAAGTTAAAAATGTGAAAAGTAATGTGAATTTTTTTTTTTTTTAATTAACAAGCAAGCCAGAAATACCTGCAAAAGGGAAAGGACACACAAAGTTGCCTTATTTTTTCTTAGCTGGTGGGTGCAGAAGCACTCAAACCAGGTCAATGTATTTTTTCATTAAATTCTCAGTTAAAATGTAAACACTTCTTAGGGTAGCAACTACTGTTCATGTCTCTCTAGTAAGTGTGCTGTGAGGCTGTATTAAGTCCTGCTCTCTTTTCTGGGTACAAACCTGCCTCATGATGAAGAACTGCTCAAGAATAAGGTGAAGAAAGCCCAGCAGCAAGTTTCTTGGTGTTAGCAAAAACATCTGGGCATCTGATATGAGCTTGGACAGCATCAGCCAGAGGATCTTCAATTGCTCAGGGCTTTGCCTTGAAACGTACCCACTTTCATTCAGAACTATCTTCTTATCCACTACTGAAGAGTGTGGATGGCCAGATGGGTCAGGAATATCTGATTTCTATCAGATATTTAATACATTGAACTGATTTAATATATTGAACAGCTCCCTGCAGTCCAGTCCAGACACCAGTGTTGGAGGAAGATGTGTCCTTGCTCATCAGCTTCATTTTTGGCCAGCCTCGAGGGCTGGGTCCTGTGCATGCCCTGGGAGGCACCAAACTCTCCATCTTCTCATTGCTGAGCCACCAGTGCCAAAATTCAGGTGAACCCTTTCCAGGGAATATGGACCTAAACATAAGAAAAAGGCAAATTCTGCCATTTGTCCTTGTAGTAAAATCTGTGTTGGGGCAGAGAATTGAGCCAGGGTCTCTGGAAATCATCTTATATTACTGGGCCTTCTGCCTTTACACACACAGAGGATCTTAGACAAGAAAAAATATCATTTACACATAAAAAAATAAAATCTAAGGTTGTATTTCTTGTATGACGTTCAGCAATACTCACGAGGAAACCCTGAACTGCCATCATTAAGGATTAACTGTGTAAATATGACCCAACAAAGAGATTCAGTGAAGACAGTAGTGCTCAGTGGAGAACTGAATCATTCAGGTCAGGGGATTTTTTTTTTTTCTTCATTATTATTTTTTAAAGGAGAAAAACAATTGCAAGGTGGCCAGCCAGAAAGCCTAGGGGAACCATTCATGCTCAAGGTGTTAGTACTAAAAGGCACAATAGGAAGCAGATGTGCAGAAAAACAAAATCAAACTGCAGGCAGGAAGGACTACCTCGGGCTACGACTGTTCCTACTGTTACTAGTTAATGAGAACTCCACGAGGAATTACTGATTTAATTACAGCTCAGGGGCAACATGCTAGCTTATCCTTTCTAAATTATGCATTAGAAGTGTGCGTAGCAAATGTAGGCTTTTGCGTGGTTCAACATCTCACAAGCAGGAGGAGACTTTTGATATTAAAAATAGTCAGTGTGCAGGGGGCAGGCATGGTGCCAGCTGTCCAGAGAAGAGCAAAATTCCATGTGGGAGCATCTTCTATGGTACCAGGAGGCAGCTGGATCTGGCTCAGAGGCTTGTCCTGTGCTGTAAGGTCAAATGCTTGGGCTGAATTAGGGTTGCCCTAATACGTTTCTCTGTCATATTTCAGCAAATATGGCAGGTTCTAGATTGAGATACACTGAAATTATTATCAGACCTGAAAAAAAAGACTTTGAGTGAAATTTCAGGTCATTCCCAAAGTTATATGAATCAACAATTTTTCCTAAAATAGGACTAAATCCCTGACTTTTAGGCTGAAGAATGAAGGGTAAACCTAAGTATCTAAACTATTTTAGAGGCCATTTCTCTATTCAGATAACAAAAAAAAAAATTTTTAGTTTGCAAGGATATTATAGGAAATGTAACCCAGAGATTTTCCTTGGTTTCTGCTCCTCTTGCAGACATGGTCCAGAAAATGAGAAGGCAGAAGAGTCAAAAAAAAAAAAAATGAAAATCTGTTGATATTAAATGGTCTTCTGAATCCAAAAGATGCTGTTAGGATCATTAAAGGAAATTTATGTACAGCTCCTGTGTGTCAGGGCTCAATTTTTTCCAAAAATTTTATTGTTAAACCGGATGTGTCAGAAACTAAACTGAGTGCAATTCTGTGCCAAGAAACTGATGGTAAAGAGCATCTAGCACCATATATCACCAAGAAATCATTCCAGAGGGGATAAAGATATGCAATGATTGGAAACAAAAAAAATAAGTTTCCCTATAAAACAGGCTTGGGGAGAACTTTTCTGTTATTTCTTACAAAAAAATCTTAGTAAAAGATTATGGGCTCTCGGTATGAAAAAGTAGAGAGAGGAAAAAGGGGAATATTGGATAGATTTTGATAGCAGGCAGCATGTCACATCAGTAGCAAAGGGCTGGGCACATACCTGGGCAGGCACTCCAAGCAGGGAAGAGCATTGATCCACAGATTTCTGTCAGTCAGGGAACTCCCATATTGATGCATGTATCAGATATTTGGGGTTTTCTCCCCCCCCACGTGCAGACAGATTTTAGAGCATGGTTAAGAGATTTCCGTGTCAGGATTATTCTGACATTTGTTCCACATGGGATGGAAAAGGGCCAGGCTGGAAAAGCTGGAGGGAAGAAATATCCTTGCAGGCAGGAGGCATTTGGGGCGTTTCAGAGGCTGCCCTCCCTGTTCTTGGCTTTGTTCCCTTAACATGAGAAGGAGAGGGCACAGCTCAGACCCACTCATCCCATTTGTCACCCTAATTCAATATTTGTTGCCTGGGTAATGTGCAAATCAAAGGAGTCCCTTGGGTGTTTTTTGCATGTGTGCTGGGCTGGGTGGGGGAGCTGGCTGCTCTCCTGCCCTCCCACACATTCCACAAGCCCTAGACGTGTGAGTGGTGTGTGTAATTCTGTACGTGCAGCATGGAATCAGCTTTGGCAGCAACAAATTGGTTTTAGTTTGTCAGCAGCATCACATTAATATATGTATGTGTGTAAATTTAGAAATATGAGTATATATTGGCAGTTCATTACTCTGTCCCAGGTAATTGCAAAGTCCTCATTTGTTCTCACTGATCACAGAATGGTTTGGGTTGGAAAGGATCATTGAAGATCATCAAGTCCAACCTCACTGGAATGAGCGGGGACACCTTCATCTGGACCAGGTTGCTCTCACAAAAGTCTTTTCATGCTGAACAAGCCCCAGATATTTTCTCAGGAGCAGTGAGTAAATGTATAGCAAAGGCAGGGGAAAGCTGTCACTGAGCAGCCTGTTTCGTAGAAGACACTGTCACACTGGAGATAATCATCATTTTGGCTGACAGCAGCAGGTCAAAATGCCTTCCTGAGTTTGTTTTTTGTTGATGCTTTGAATTATGTTTATTTAGAAGAGAAAGGATCCTAAGTGATATTTCCATTGCCACACGTTGGACACCACAATCCACAAACAAACACCTAGACAGCCCGATTTTTGTCAGGTTTTCAAAAATCAACCAATAGACTGCTTTGTCTCTATAGGTGACTAAAGAAGAACTGAATTGAGATTGCTGTGTTGCTTTTAATTTAGTTTTGCAGATCCATCCTGAAAACCAAAGTGAACCCCAAAGGACAAAGTTCCCCACCAGCTGATGCTTTCTGTACAGTTCAGCCTGCTGTACCGAGCGGGGTGATATTTATTCCTCCCTTTTCTTAAACTGACTAAATGAATTAGGGTTCAGACTGTATATTTGCTCTCGAATTTCATCTAATTCCACTCTCATCGCAGCACAGCATTTAAACATAAAATAAAATAGTAAACTCAATCTTTTCGAGTCTATGGCTTGTTGACATTGAACCTCACACAGTCCTTACACCGTCTGCTTGGGACGACATGGCGCTATTAGATCAACAATACCAGCTGTTTTTTTAATTCTCTTGGGAGCCAAATTTTAAATAAAGCTAAATATTAGGTCTGCGCTTAGATCTATTCTATAAATATTGTCATTAATTTAGGAGACATTTGTTTTGAGGTTTTTTTTTACGTCTAATTTTTATTGTTGATCTTTGCAATCTTGCATTTGTCATTGTTTTTTAAGGTATTCATAATAAGTGTTTTGTTTAGCATACTTCTGTGGTGCAATTTTTCTGTCATGATTAGATGTTTCTAATCTGCCCTGGGGTTTGTTTGCTTTGTCTCTGTAGTAATTTTAATTACAGGTCCACATACTATTTGTCACAGAGTGTCAGAAAGAGCAGGGGCCTGAGACTTAAAAGGATTTGGAATCATTTGCCTTGTTCAGGGTATTTCAGTGATGTTTTGACTCCCCTCAAAATCACTTGCATCTGTGACCTGAAGTGTTATGGGCTCTCAAAAGGATAGCAAGAATCATGAGGTGATTTGGGTAGGGAGGGACATTAGGGATTGTTTAGTTCCAATCCCCTGCCATGGGCAGGGACACCTTGCACTAGACCAGGTTGCTCAGAGCCCCATCCAACCTGCCCTGGAATATTCCCAGGGATGGGGCATCTTCTCTGGGCAACCTGTGCCAGGGCCTCAACATCCTCACTTGATGAATTTCTTCCTAATACCCAATCCAAACCTTCTGTCTGTCAGTTTAAAGCCATCCCCCTTTGTCCTAGCACTCCAGGCCCTTGTAAGAAGTCCCTCTTCAACACTCCTGTTGCCCCTTCAGGTACCAGAAGGGACTCTAAGTTTTCCCTGGAGCATTCTCTTCTCCAGCATTAACAACTCCAGCTCTCAGCCATGGTGTGTGTTCTCTCAGAAGCAGGCAGGGTCATTCAGCACAACAACACGTGATGGAAGAAGGAAACATGATTACCCAAGATTAATGGTCATTTGCTAAAGGTAGATGGCTTTCATGCATGAAGATGCCAAGGGTTTATCAGCATTTACTACCAGCAGAGGAGACACTTTCACAGCACAGCTGCAAATGTAGCCAGCATGATCTGTCCTTGAGCACAAGAGCTCGTGTTTTGTACGAGGATTTGCCTCACACGCTCTCTGTACTTCTTTGGCAGAATTATCTCAGGTCATGCAGGCCCCAGAGAAACCATAGCAGTGCCTTCCTGCCATTGTGCACCAGGAAGGGCTGGCTGAATGCCTGCAATTTCCCCCCCCCCAGTCCTGGGAATGCATTCTTTTTAAACAGCCTCAGTAACAGGAACAGAAAGCTGCTCCTCCACAGCAAAGGAACAACTGCTGAGTTCGGGACAAACAGATCCCCACTGCAGCCCCTTCAAGCTGGTACCAACACGTGCTTCACTAGTGTTATGATCCAATGTTCTCATTGCACTAAAAGTGGAAAAATAACCCCACCTTTATGTCAGAGAGATCGCCAAGACTGAAAATCTGAGGCCAGATGCATTAAGACCCTTCAGCGTGTAAATCAGAAGCAAAATTATTCAGCCCTTGCATCCCTTCACATATCTTTTGGTTCAGGACATGTGAAGGGATGAAGCTCTGCCTTCACATGCCACAGTGAGCTACAATTCCCCCAAAGCTCAAATACTGTCTGTCTGTGCTGTTTCCTGGAAGATTAAGTTATCATTTTGGGCTGGAAGGTTGTAATTTGAGAGGTTTCACCAGAGATAACTGAGTTTTGTTTGTTTCTGCCTCAAATGGGAACATAACCACAGAAAATAGAATAATTTCCAAAGTATTAGGGAGGATGAAGGACAGTAGCTTGAGAAGAGATGGTGATGTTCTGGTATTCCCACCATTTATACCACAGTAAATCCACGGGAATTGTGATTTTCTCTCAAGTGCAGAGAGACACACCATCTTTAAAAAACGATGAAACTGTGGGAGGAAAAAATGTCAGGGAAAGGGCACCAAAAAGGAGATGTAAAGGGCTTTATGTAGGAAAAAAGTTAAGAAATAAAGCCTGTAAGTTGGATGGTTTGAAATGTCAAATACCTCAGTTTATATCCATTGATTAAAAATACACTCAGTGTACTGAGTGTACCCAAACACCTGTGAGACTCATCTGGAATTAGTGATGTGTTTCACTGTATAAAGCAACTATGGAAAGAGCTTGATACCAGATTTTTTAAGCAAATTAGAAAAATAAGGGATTTTCTGCTAGTGATTTGACTGGCTGCCAAATAACTCTTGAATATATGCAATTTCACAGTCCAGGTAGAGAGATAAGTTTATTGAGTTAATTTTTGCTTGTTATTAAAAATAGAATCAAAAGTAATGCATGTTTTATTGCATTTTGTTACATAAAATCATGGTTAACATAGATGGAAGAAATTCTGAATACACCCTAATACAGGAAAATGTAATTTCCTACTTATGTTAGGCAACATTTTTTCATGTGCATGTTTTGGTCCCATTTTTTCATAAGCATTTGAAGTACAAAAAGGGATAAAATAGTGACAAAACTGTTTTAACCAGATTGCTTTGCAGAGGTATGTGCTGGAGAGAAATTTTTCCACTGTGTAGAGGGTGGTGAAAGCCCCTCAGACAAATACAGTGGGTCTCTGAGCAGGAGCTGCACACTCCTCTCTTGGAAAAGCACTTCCAACACTGTGGACCCTACAGAAAACAAATATCTTATACTTACTTTGCTAATTGGTCAGGCTATTTGGGGGGAAAGCGTCTCATGTCCTGAACCTTTTGCTTCTCAGTCTCTTTTAGTCACATCCTCCTGTTTGTCACGTTTGTAGAGGGAAGTTCCAAAGTGCTTTGGCAAAGATTCCTAGAAGCGCTGTTTTAAGATTTTAAAGGTCCCCTCTAGGAACACCCTTGTCCCCCTGAGCTGCCTAGAGTGGGTTTTTGAGGCTCCAGCCTTACACAGGCTTGTTTTTGTGATGCTTAAGTTTTGGGGGAAAAAAGAAGCAGAAAATATCTGTCTAATAAACAGCATCCAAGACTTAAAGACATGTCAGATTAGACATTGCAATCAAATCCTTAGCCTGAAAAATCCATGCTAAGCCTCTGAGCAGTATCAGCAACAACAGGAAAAAGATTTTCCTCTCTGTACCTCCAGCATTTAAACATGGGAAAGGCTTTTACTGGTGAGGGTGAAGAGGGATTTAGCACTAAAGGCCAGAGCAAAAAGGGTGTCATGAAGGTAGGCTGATAAATCAGACAACTTATTCCAGCTGTGGATTTGGCTCCTAATAAATTGTTAGTTTTACAGAGACATATTAAAATAATAAAAGTCAGTGAATCAGCAATCTTCACAGCAAACCAAGTTACAAAAAGTTCAATCCCCATAAGAAGCTCTCTTTCTCCAAACATTTGGACATAATCTCTGTCTGCTGTGTCTTTTTGAGTTTCCCCTTTCTAATTCTGAGCAAATTACTGCATGGAGCTGCTTCCGTGTGTCAGAGCCAGTGCTGAGCAGCAGCTGCAGCCAGGATACCCCAGTACTGCACCAGCCTGATGCAGCCATGGAAGCAGCAAGCTGCTGTCAAGGGGATCCTCTTCTCTGGCTGTTCACACAAAAATCTTGAGTTTCTGAAACGTGCAGTACTTCCCTTCATTTTACTCACCCCCAAACATCATAATTTAACCAAATAAATGGCTTTTCCTGTAGGAATTGTCTTCTTTCCATTGCAGGAATCATCTGCAAGTAAATGAGGGAAGAACAAGGGTGTCTGTCAGGCAGTGAAACTGGCAGAATTAGCAGGGAGCAGCCCTGGGTATCTCAGTGTTCTGCTGGGGCTGTCTGCAAAACACCTTAAAACTGATGGTTATATCTTCTCCTGAGTAAGATTCCTCCCGGGGAAAAAAAAAAAAAAAGTATCTCCAGAGCTTTTTATGCTTGGTAATACAGATATGTAGGTCTTGGGAGAAAAAACTCTTAATTAGAATTTGGAAGTAACAGAATTTGCTACAGATGTATTGGGAAAGTAAGGGACTATTCCCATAATCAGAATTCTTCTCCCACTATTTTCACCTTTTTTGGTTTAATGGTTGGGATCTGCTTTTGAAATGGAAGTAAAGAGTTGTGAGTGAAATCACAAACACGACACATTAGTGGAAATAAAAAAAAGCAGCTAATTTTAGAATAAAAATCACTGGTGTCCCCTTTCACTCTGTTTTCAGCAGCTAATCAGTTTTAATGAAAACATCTTTGACGGATAGGAGAAACTAGCTGGCAACTAAACTGGATGAAGTTGACAGTGAATACATTAGCTGTGGAGAGTCATCTGTTCTGGTAGTTCTTTAACAAGTGACCATGTATTTTAAATTTGTGTTCCATCAGAGCTGGTAAGATTGTTGAGCTGCTCTGCTGAGTGTATTGATGTTGACTCATGAATGCTGCACGCAGAGATATTTGTTCATGTTAACCAGACAGAAAATTTATATTTAGTGCTGCTGTGACTTAAATCCATCTGTCCTGACATACAGAAGGGAAGCTTTAATATGGCCTGTGTTTATAACAGTGAAACTATATGTGTGTATGTATTTATATGCATATATTAAACAGAAAAAAAAATCTAGGGATTATGACTGCTAAATCCAGATATTATTTTGGTTTATGGACCTGCAGTAATACATACGTTTAAGAGAGCCAGTGTGGGATTTATTTTTATACGTGTTTATAAGGTCAACTAAAATAGTCATGACAGTGGGTTTTCTTACAAAAAACTGACTTGTCATCCTCCTGACATATTTCTGTTACCAAATGATGCACAAGCCTTATCTAGATCTTCTCCTGCTCACGTTTCTTTTTTATCCCCCCCAAAAAAATTTACTCTGAATGAATGTGAGCTACAAGTTTTAGTTACATCTAATGAATGAAGAGGAAGAGGAAGAAACCAAGTGTTTGTTTTCCAGAATTTCTTCACATATTTAAATTTTTAGAGGAAATTAAAACATTGCCTCGTTAGACATAGACAAAGAAGTCAGTGTTGGGTTCTCCTGAAAACAGAAAGATTTGTTGCAGGATTCTTTGCAGTTTGCTACTATGCAAAGGTTTTCATGTGTGAAAAGAGGACAGATGATGCTCAGGCTTAACTGTGACACATTGAACAGAAGCAGAAGTCCCTGTTTTGGTTAAATAAAAATGTCTGTGTGTCATGGTGAGCCAGGTCTCTGAGTTCTCATGATGTTATTTAATTTAAAGTATTATTCGTGGAGGAATACCACAGGAAGGGCTGTTTAGAAGAAGCTACCTGGTGCAATGATATATATTACTCTTCAACTAATGAAAAAGCTATTAAAATCCAAAGATGACTCTTTTTCCAACCAGCCCTAAGCCTCACATCAGCAGCAGCAGAGAGACCAGTCATCCCCACAGAATCCCTTGGCCCACATAATTAATCAGGGCCACAATATTTAAAAAAAGCTGTGTGGGAACCCAGAGCTTGTCCTTGACTGCTCTGGGGGCTCAGAGACCTGGGCAGGGGGCCCAGAGGGCTCAGAAGCCCTGGCAACAAGCCCAAGACACCTGTGGGTTGGATTTTAGCCCATGGGAGAGATTACCAGCTTTCAAAGAAAAAATACAAGTCTCACAAATTTAAATAGAATAATATTAAGATTGTCACAAGGTGGAAAAGTAGATTTTGGATTTTAGTACATGGGGGTGGCTGAAGCCAAGATGGAGGAACCTCATGGTTTTTAGGCTTCTTCCTTCTTCTTCATCTCCTCCATGATTCTGCTGTGATGGTGGCACTGGTGATTGGTTTGTGTAGAATACACATTGTCTAACGTAGATGATAGATATTGGAGAATAATTGTAAATAAGGTATACGTAGTTCTTAGTATAAAAGATAAACCACCACCTCTCGGGCGGGGAATCGCCTCCAACTGTCGTGCTGAAAAGACCTCGGCAGGACAGAGAGAACAGTGTTCTAGATAAGTTATTATAAACAATAATAAGAGATATCTGAAGACCGAAGATTTGCACATCTTTCTTCTCCTGGGCAAGGAAAAGGACTTTTAACACCGTGGGGACTTTCCCAAAAAAAGCAGGAAATCCCCACAAAGCTGCATTTGCAGACCTGCCAGGCACGCCAGAGCCCATCTCCATGGCTGTGCCAGTGCAGCACTTGGGTTGCAAATGCCAGAGGGAGGTGTGTTGGCTGGCCAGTTCTCTCCTGGAGGAATCTAAGTGCACTCAATATGCTACAGAGCCAAGGGATTAATCTTGGGGTTTATTGGCTTCGCAGTGATGAGTAGGTGCAGTAGGGAAATGATGAGCAGAAAAAAACAGGAGCAATTAAAGTCATGAAATGTGACTGCAATCATCCAGCCTACACCTTCCCCAAATAAAAAAAGACTGACTTCCAAGACAGAGATGGGAGCCAAGAAGTTGTAGAGAGGGTAAAAAAAAAGAAAAAGAAAAAGCATCCCTTCCAATGACCCATGGGATTTATATCCATAATCTCTGAGGAAACCAAATAAGAGAAGGATGCATTTTTCATCCCGCTCCCACCCTGAGAACTGCAATTGTGGTGGAGGTTCCTACCCACTTTCACGTGGGAACGGAGAGCAAGTTCCACCAACGAGTGAAGAGCCTTGTCCTCAGTATTCCCTGGAGAACAGGAAAGATGGAACCAGTAAAACCCCATCAGGTTTCTTTATTTCTGCTGGAATGTGGGAAACTGAGCTTTTAGGTATTGTGAAATCTCAGCTCCTTCTACCCAATGAACTTACAAGAATTTATTGCAAGAAGAGATGATATTGAGGTTCAGTTTTATTTGTATTCAAATATCTGGTTTTGAACTTGGCAGGACAAATTTTTTGCAGGGTTTGGCTGTTCTTGCAGAACCTAATCCAAAGCCCATTGAAGTCAGGACAAATCTCTCCCTAGACTCCAGTGAATTCTGGGTCAGACCCCTACAGAAACATTGATTCTGATGGCAGCAGAGGTTGAGATTTTATTACTGCAATCAACGTAAAATATGTCTGGCTTTCATTTTAGATATTTCCCTCTTTCTTTAGCATAGAGTTCAAGAAATAAAAATATTTACTTTTTCTGGGGAAAATATTTATTTATCACTATACAAAAATATGTATTCTACTTATGAAGTTACAGGGAATTCCATGAAAAATTATCCTCAAAGTTCTGTACATTTCTCTTGCCTAATTTCCTCATGTCTTCTGATGTTTATTCCGTTTTTACGTAACAAAACATGCAGTTTTTAATTCCTTTTCCAGATGAAGATTTTCCCCCAGAAAAGAAAATAACATGAGCAGAGACTACAACAGACTTCATCCAGGCTGGAGCCCTGATTCTGCATATAATTCTGGCTACAGTTTTACTGACATTAATATTGGTGAATTTTGCCCCCAACACATGGCTATCATTGAGTACGAATTAGGGTCTGCTGGGCCATTTTGAGGTCATTGTAGAGTTTACACCATTACAAAGAGCACAAGCAGGTGGTCCTTGCCTCACAGGAGGTCTGGGACAATAACAGGTTATTTTGCTGTTTATGGACAGGTTTATTTTTAAGGAGATTAGTTAAGCTCTAATAATTTAACAGTTTAACTTTTAAACATTTTTATTTAACTTGATCTCAAAAAAAGATGTTGTTAGGTTTTTTATCTTCTTTTATATATTTCTTTTTTAATTCCTGTATTTGACAGCTAATTATCAAGCTAGAATTGAAATTATTACTTTCTTTTTTTAATTTAAGTAATATTTTTTCTTTTTTAATTGGGATATGAAATCAAACACTTTCTGCATTTGGGGTTTAAATCTTCTTGGGCCACATTCAAGTCCCCGTGCCTTCTACTCAGGTGACTCCAGTAATCAGTGCCTTAACATTTTGATGTTTGCAATTTCAAAACCAAAATCATTAAACAGGGAATTCTAGGAGTGAGAGGCTGTGGAAACTGCAAATGTTCTTTTGTGTTACAGTCTCAAAATCTGTACAATACAAATAATGAGTAGAAATATTCTGTGTCACGAATGACAAATTTATGTAGGTGAAACTGTCATGTTGTGAATATTTTTGGGGAGAAAGGTGAGGTGATTTTATACCCATCAGTACTTAATCCCCAAGGTTACTTTCAGAAGGAAGAAAGACAGAACATTTATATATAAGTGTTGTGCAGCTCAAGGAGTGATGGATAGTGCTGTTATAAATTCAAATCACCCAGCTCTTGATTTATTCAGGAATTTTCAAGAGTATGGCAATACATATTTCTAATTTCCACTGAGGATGAATTTGGTGAAAGGAAAGAGAAATTATTTGCTAAAGTATAAGCTGGAATGAGGTAGTGGATGCCAATGTTAACACTCCTAAAGAAGAGTTGTTTCCTGAATTAGGCTACGGAGCAAGGAGCACTTTCGGTGCTGAATTGCCAGAGCTGCTGACAGACAGTCCCCTTACAGGAGGGCTGGTGGGTTTGATTAAAAGCTGGTGATGAGAGCTTTCACTGCCAGTCCTACCAGAGCTCCTGCCCTGCACAGCAGCCTCCCGGCTGACAAGACAGCAGCCGGCAGGGAAAGAGGCTGTGGGTATTCCTCTACCCCTTCTGGTTCCTCATAGGATTATGAATTACAGCTGCATCAATATGAAAAGTGACAGTCACTTTGATGGAAGGTGCTCAGTTAACTCAGAGCTCTACATTACAAGCAAGGAATAAAGGACACCTGAGTTATAGACAGCCCATACAGCTGAATATCCCCATTATCCCCATCTCCAAATATAACAATCTGAGCTTGAATAGCACTTTTCAGCTGAGAAGCTGAAGTGGCTTGAAGATATTAACAAATTCCCCCCATCACTTAGGGAGACAGGAAGCACTATTATTGCATTTGGGATCTGGGGAAGATTGAGGTACCTACGAGTTAGTTTGTTCAGGATGGAAGGGGGAATCAGTGGCAGAGAGGGGTAAAGCCGTGAGAGCCGTGCGCGTGTTGCTGAGCCCTTGCTGCTTATTCTTTCTGAGTCTTTCCTAATCCTTCACAGCACATCTCTGATTAAAAAAAAAAACACCTTCTCACATGTCAGACTGCAGTAGGGGTCATGTGAGGCATGGAATGACCCTTGCTGACCATGACTGTGCAATATATTCAATTTACAGCTTTGTCCAATGAGTACAAACTGAGCAGGAGGCACTGTGACCACAATGTGTTCTCTTATTACTCAAAGAGGTGGAAGACAAGGTCAAGCTCTTAGAATTGCAGTCATTTTTTAAGAAATTGTTTTATTTTTTATTGCTGCTGTGAGGGATACCAATAAAGCCAGTCTAAGCACATAGGAATTTCAGCTCTGCCTCTACCCTGAAATATTTAAATTTCCTTGAAACTCTCACTCATAAGGAACAGAAAGCCCAAACCGTGGTGAACTTCCTAGGCTGTTGTAGGGTACTATTCAGCTTCTCTCAAGCCTGGTCAACAAAGGGCTATGCAGCTGATCTCTGCATATAAAGAAAAGGATACAGCTGGTGTTAGAGTTGGGATCAATGTGCCTTAACTTAGGAAAAAGACTAGAACAGAAATGTGGAGAGGGAAAAGCCTGTTGCTGTCGGTGTTTAAAGTGCAGAAGCTATAGCCAGCCTCTCTGCCAAAATCCTCACATCCACCACTAGTTTTTTTTTAAAAAACTTCTTAACAGACAAAGGCAGTGCATTGATCTAAATTTCTGGGTCACCCACGGTCTCTTCTGGCATCCATCGGGAAGTGGAGGGTCTGGAGCACAAGTCTGGTGAGGAGCAGCTGTGGGATCTGGGACTGTTCAGCCTAGAGGAGTCTCAGGGGGATGTCCTCACTGTCTGCATCCACCTGCAAGGAGGGTGTAGCCAGGAGGGGGTTGGTCTCTTCTCCCAGGTAATAAGAGACAGGACAAGAGGAAACAACTGCAAGTTGTGCTGAAGAGGTTTAGATTGGATATCTAAAAATTCTTCAGTGAAAGGGTGCTCAGGGAATGGAACAGAGGAATGGTGGAGTGGCCATCCTTGGAAGTGTTGTTCATGCTGGGTACATGCTTTAGTGGCAGGTTTGGCAATGCTGGAATAGTTTGACTCAATGATTTTCAAGGTTGTTTCAAACCTCTCCAATTCCATTCTCTGAGTCTGTGAGCCATTTACACGCAGAGAAAGATGGGGGCAAGTAGTGTTTTCTTGATGGAAAAATCAAAATAGTTTGGGAAAATATGAATCTCCAAACGTTGAGAATCTGTTAACGGGCTGTGGGGAATATAAAATAACATGCATTTATTGAAAAGGTCTTGATGAAGTCTTTTTGAGAATCTCTGCATTTAAGAACCAGAGTCTTTTGGGATTTGACCTCCCAACAGCAACTTTTTTTTTGCAGAGGGGAAAAAAATGTTAAATGCTATGACTGCTAGACTGGGAACTTAGCTCAGCTAACATCAGGTTTATGACCCAGGATGGAGGTAAATGGCCAAACCCGATCAACACCCCATTAATCCAAGGATGATCAAGTAACATTGCATTTGGCAAAGCCACAAATAACCATGTAATAACATTGTAATTCTATGGTAATTTCTTACACATGGTTATTGATGCCCTGTAAAATAATGTGTTACCAATAATCCCATATTACCTCTCTGCTCTTAAATATAAGGTCACTGACAGACCATGACTGTTTAATGTACTTTCAGTCTCAAATAGAAATCTTATACAATGGCTATAAAAATGAACCTTAGTGGGTGACCCTCTTTGCTCTTCTTTAATATTTTTTTTTTTCCCGGAACATGTCACACGTACATCAGTGCTACTCTAGCTGGTTTGTGGGCTATTGGATTTCATTGACACTTAGCATTTATTTTCCACTTTTCACCTCCCTACTTAAAATGAGGACTTTTCTCAAAGATTTGGGTTGTATAGGCTGTTCCCACTTTCAAGGGTGGAGAATGAGGACCTAGTTGAGAGGCAAGTGATTCCTGCACTAGGATTCCAACCATCCCCAAACCAGGCAAATACCACAGTACTGTGCCATGCGCCTAAGGCTTACTTTGAACATCCGTCATTGGTGACTGGGTAAGAAGAACTGGATGCTCCCTTTCCAGCCTCCTACTGTGAAGATACCTAGAAACCAGCTGAGAGCCAGAAAGACTTGTCAGAGCAGGGAGAACAGGCAGGGAGACTTGCCCAAGAGGTAAACTAGTGCCATGCTAGAGTTGTGTCTCTCAAACCTAGACCTCATTTGACTCAAAGTAACAGTAGTGTTTAATAGAATCTTTTCTACTTGTGTGCAGAGAAATACATACTCCTCCATATGTTGATAATTTTACATGGATGAAGTTTTGGGTCTTTCTTTATGGTAGAGCTCACTCATAGTCTGGATGTTTTTATCATAGAATCATGGAATGGTTTAAGTTGGAAGGAATCTTAAAGATCATCCCTTTCTAACTGTCCTGCCATGTGCAGGCACACCTTCCATTTGACCAAGGTGCTCAATTTTTCCCCCTTTATTTCTGTCAGAAAAGATTATAAAAAGATATTAATTCTAACTTTAAACTTTGGTCTTGAATGCTCTTAAAATTCCAAAAGATTTTAAACTGAATTTATGCTGTATTTTAGGACTAATCCTCTTGTCTTGGTAAACCAGACATTGGAAAATATTCATCTGAATCAAATTGTGTTTTGGCAATTCATATGTAGCTTTAATTAGGACTATCTAATAAATTAGCAGTCTGGCCACAAAAACCTTGTTCAGGCACAGAAGCAAGAACACATTCTGCTCCCACAGCTGAGGTACCTCAGAGCATCTTCTGCTGCTCGTCAGCTTTGCCTGGGTTTCCACCTTCCACAAATCCACAGTCTGAGGCACGGGAGTGCTTGCACACTTCAAAACCCCATTTTGTTCTTTTGCTTATTTACAGCTCTGGGATTGTGAGAGCAGTTTTATGTCTGCAGTTCATCAGGGCTGGTATGTTTTGTGCAGTGGGGTAGCAAAATTTAACAGCAGTTATTATCATTCCTACGCAGAGGAGATTTGTAACTGGGGGTTTATAACATTCTCCAAGAAGCTGTCGAGGACTAGACTGAGTCTTTTCAGAATAAACAAACAACTACAAAAAAATAAAAAAGTGCTACAAGATGTAAGAGGAATCCCAAGAATGGAAACTGCCCTCCACGAAGAAAAGAGCGGAGAATCCAATAATCCAGCAGTCCCACCAACTTCATATTCCCTAGGGCCTGACTGGAATTAGCATCTGACTGGGCTTCCTTTCACCAGCTGTGATTGTCAGGTAAACAGGCCTAGGGGAAAACAGAGACATCTGTGCCTGGAAATGACAGAGCTCCCCAGGCCCGTGAACCCCCTGGAAGTCACATTCCCTGGGCTATGCCTCGTACTCATGAATGGGAGCAGTGACTCTGTCCCAACACGACGTTCTTCAAACTACACTTCTGAGTCTAATTAGCTTTTAGGAGCCTGCTTATGAGCTCTCTATACAGCTGTGGAGCACAAGGAATTGTGTGGTTTCTGTGACCTTTCGTTGCTCCTTGCAGCATTTTCTCTGATGTTGCCTCTCAGCCATTCCTTCCGCCCCTCTGTGTTATCACGCACATTATTCACGTCCTTTAAAGACACAGCTCGGGATGCAAGCGTGATTTATGTTTTTCACAAGGTCTTCTGTTTTTTTCTGAACCAGTGAGAAAACCATAAGGCTCCATTCAAGTGTTGCTGACTGGGACTTAGTTGGTGCTGTCCACGGTGTGGAAACCCCTGCTGATCTTCAGAGATGTGAGCAGCACTCGCTCCTCACACAGACACTTTGGAGACAGGTGTTGACCTGGGCTTTGGCAGATCAGAGGATGTCACACACCCTTGTAAGCTCTGTCCTGAAATGCCCTGCTGCAGTCACTGGGTGAGGCAATTCTGGTGATCAGAGATAGGGTGGAAATTAGGGGTGAGCCTCAAGGCTGCTCTGATCTATATTTGATCTCCGGTGTGCAGCAACAAAGGGCACAGCAAAGCAGGTGTCAATTCTGGTCTCTTGCAAGCAGATTCTGCCTGGTTTTGTATAAACCTGTCATGTAAAAACAATGTCCTTCTGAAGCTGAATGATGAAGATATGATTCCTATAACTTTTTTTAAACAAAGTCTTATTTACTGAGTCAAGAAGAGCATTTTAAACTCAAAGTTTTAATTAATTATTATTTTTATTAAGAGTTTAGATAAAGAGAGATTCTGTATGGCTCAAGGTTACATGCCAAGCTTTTGAACCTTCAACGAAGATGTAAAGTTAAAAACCTACTTTTTGTGCTAATTGTCAGGCGTATAGAATTATTTGGATTTGCTAAGTCCATTTGCATGTCTGATAACCAGTAAGATCATTTACTGGCAAGGTTACTACAGGCAGCAGTGCTCCCCTTTTTTTTCTGCATCTTCCGTCCCTCTTCCATAAAATTCCTTGGTCCTGTCACTGAAAATTAGCCTTTTCCCAAACAGAAACATAACTGCTCTTCTCTCACAAAGTGCAATAATACATATTCTGTTTGTTGATTAGTTGAAAGTTGCAAACTATTCTTTTTAAAAATTTTGTTTAATGAGGAGAGAAAATAACCATAAGTGTGTCGTTTAGGTTCCTAAGCCACCTTACACTCTGAAGGGTATACCTGGGCATAAGGGTACAGGAAAGGTTCTTTGGCCCCTAGGATTTAGCATTAACTTCCAGGCACTTGCCAGCAGTGAAGTGCTAATTTAAAGCCTTTTGATTTGGCACAATTCACTTCAACATGCGGAGGCGAGCGCAGGAAGAAAGAGCGCCAGCCCCTTGGAAGGGACAGAGTTCCAGCACCAACAAAGCCTCATTGTTCTCCTGCCCAGAGAGCCTGGAATCAGTAGTGACCCCAAAGCAGTCCCTTTGGAAAGGGAAAACTGCTTTGCAATAATAATTATTCCTAGAGTTCAAAAGACTAAGCCTTTCCCCGAAAGAAATCAAATGATTAAAAATTCGCACAACAGCTGGCTGGGGTTGAATGAAGACGTCAATTACTCTGATAAAGAAGAAAGAAATGGTGCCTTCAAATGCTTCAAAGGAACAGCTATGTATAAATGTGTTTGGGCTTTGTAAAAATAGATCTACAGTGCTATGATCGGCCTAATTAATGTCTCTCTTTTGTGTGGCGTTCCTGCCTTAAATGCTTTCAGTTTCTTGAATAATCACAGATTTTTCTGAGAGAATAAATCCTCCTGCTACCTTTTCAAAGTGCCTGAAAGTGTGATCTAAAACATTACTTGATCTTCTCCGTCCTTCTCAGCCAAATCAGCTGTTCCTAGATAGACCAGTGTGTTGTGCTTACTTTATGAACAGCAAGAACAGGCTCATCCACCATTTTCCCTGAGGAGAAGACACAAATTATTTATTCAGTTATACTAGAGACCTTCCTTCCTGTAGTTAAAGGCATGGTCCATGCTATAATTGCTGGGCACAAAACTTGGCCAAAATACTCAATACTCAAATACAACTTGAAACTTGAAATAAAGGTGGTGTTTCTGAACACAATTTTTAAAAAAATCAGCAAAACCCATCAGAAGTCAGGTTTTGGTATTTTTTCTTTCCCTTGTAAGACTTTATGATCCTTCAATCAATGAGCATGTGAAGTGTGCATTTCCAGTAAGAATTAAAATTGGTCTTGTGTTTCTTACCCCTGCTTACAACTCTGAGTGCGGCAAAGTGAGGGCGCAGAATCCACTGAATCATCAGCACTTATGCACTGGGGACAAAGCTGGGCATAGGAAAGGGGAAAAGGAGCTTCTCAGGCTATTTGCACCAGGTGTTCCACATATTAACTCTCTTTCCCTTATCTGTGTGGGCTTTGTCTGGGGTTAACAGCAGCCCCGCCCCCATGCAGGACCATGCAGTCCCTCAAGGGTAAGTGATTTTAAGTGATTTTTGTATGAGAGCATTTCCAAATGTAAAGATCAGGAAACATCAATGGTATATGACAGTCAAAAGAAACTGGGTTCTCAGTGCCACTTCATAGAAGATTATTTTTTTTTTTTTTGGTGGAAGGGCACTGGCTTTGAGCAGTCTCATATGTCTCTTGCAGCTCAAGAAAAGGAAGGGCTCTTAATGGAATAAATATATGGATTCTCTGCAACCCTGACTTCCTAAATAAGAAACCAACCTTCAAATCATACATTGGTTACCAGCTGGAAAATTATGCTCTCATCTAAGGTAATCCAGTTGAGATTTTGTTTTTTTGTTTATATTCCTTCTTAGTGCATTTTCACAGATGAATGATCTTGCCAATGAGTTCACCTTCCAGAGGGAAACTATTTGTCTTCCATGGGTTATCTATGTATTTTATTGACTCAGACATTTTCTTTTAAATGTGTGATGCTGGTAAATGCTAAAATGCCTTTTAGACTCTTTTCCCTCTTTTTGGCTTCTCCATTTCTGCATACAAAATTCCCAAACAAATGGCTGGGCTCTTCCAAGCTGTGCTTGTGTCCAACAAGATGGAATAGATACACAAAATAAAAAAAGGTTGGAGGTTAAAGCTCAGTACCTTTGGGAGTCATGATCCCTCCAGGTCTCAGGATGTCCTCGGTCACCCTAAATTGCTCATGTCTTTTTTGGTGTTACCACAGGATTGTCAGTGAGAAAATTCTCATCACTAATGTGATGAAATGTGGGACAGAGCCACAGAACCTACTCCCAAAACATGTCTGTGAGATTCTCTGAGCTTGTGAAGTTAATAGCAAACAGGTAATCCTTCAAATGGCCATGTCTTCACAGCACTGCTATCTGAATTTATTTCTCTTTTGTTTTCTTTTCAAAATGCTCTATGAGTGCCACATGCTTTTCTGGGCTGGTACCAACAGCCAAGGCTTTCTCCATCACTGTCATTCTCATCATTCAACAGACAATATCTTCCCTGGATTGTTCTTCCACTCCCTGCTGGGAAAATGACTTTTTGAATTTTATTCATGTTGCTATTCGCCTTGTGAAGTATCTGTTCCTGAAAGAAACTGTGGTCTCAAGAAACTGTGACAGACATTCAGATAATAGGTAAAATATGTGGATTTTTTCTCATTTTTCACCTTCTTCTTTCACGCACTTCTTATAAAGATGCTAAATATCTTGTACCTTGTGCCCAAGCCTTGCTAGACAAGCATGACTTAGCTTGGAAATTCCTAAAACTTTGCTAAAATATTACCTGTACTGATACTGATTGAAGACCATGTGGATGGTCTTGAACTGACATGCAAAATGAAGTCTTTGTGAATGGCAGAGGTTGGTGTATGGAAAATAAATTCATCTGGGAAATTTAGGGAATGGAGTTCAGTTTTGTATTGGTTATCAGCTGGAAATATTATCAGACTGCCCAATTTATCCAATAAGTGCTGCTGTCTCTAGAAAACTAACAGATTAATTCAGAGTAGACAGGGGTGATGGAATGGTGATTCTTGGTTGGGTTCAGGCTCCTATATGTGTATACATAGGACAACATTTTTTTTCTTTTTGTGTGCATGGCACATTCCTAAACTGTAATTGCTAGACTCTCCAAGTTTCTCTGGCTGCCAAATCCCCCCACTGTGACTCTAGCAGTGTTTTGCATTAGCTGTACTGAACAGTAAATATTATAAAGAAAATAACCAGCATTGAATATTCTGCTAATGCATTTAAACCACCAAGCCCCTGAAATCACTTTTGACCAGTTGTGTACAGCCCCAGATTTCAAAGTAATTTACGACAGAACCCAATTTATCTTTTGCAGTTGTAGTCATTACTCTTAGTCCACCAGGCACTGCAAACTCCAATAGCCTCTTTATCTTCCTGTACCCTACCTGCAGTATTTAAAATGTTAACTTCTCTATTGTTCAGCACATTGGATTTTGAAGCTGTGCTTACAATGCTGAAACCTTCAGAATATAATACAAAAGAGAAAAAAATAATATTTCCTGTTCAGAGGGATAAAATATGGACAACAGAAATCTGTTGACATAGTCACCATTGAAAGAATACACTGCATAAAAGGAAGTTCAGCAAAATAAATGGGCACCAATGCTTGGCAGCATCTCAGGCTTTAAAATGAAATAGCAGCTTAATTTTCTTTAGAAAGAATGGAGAGAGAAAACTGAAATTATTCTTCCTGCAGTTAAGAACACTGCACTTCTTATATGCTCTTAAGACTTCCAAAATCCCATTTGAAGAATTAATATTTCTTGTAATACTTTCTTCTTAGATGCAAATAAAGATGAGATGCAAATTACCAGAGATGCAAGTAAAGCAAATTAAGAAACACTGCAAAGAAAATCGCTATCTAAAAAGGTATGGGATTATAGGTTTCCTCAAAATTGCTAATAACACTGGGGTGACCTAGAAAAGTCCAAAGGCATGATACTAAACACCAAAGGCCTCCTTATGCTCAGCTCTCTGTGGCAAAATCAAACACTCTTGACTGAGAAAGTCATGGTGAGTGTTGGGAATTGTTAAACTAACCTATACCTGTGTGACTGATGAAAGGGGCATTGGTTAAGGTCAGGCAAAAAAATTCTCAGGTTTTGAAGTAAGGACTAAATTTTCTCATGAATAAATGTCTCTTTTCTGTGTTCTTTAAATCAGCTCTCTGCAGAGATCAGGAAGCATTCTGTGGACACGAAAAACGAGCTTGGGAAAACAATTTTGGATTAGGAATATTGATTTGGTACTGACAGAGCTTGCTGAGGATCAGAGGAGTGGTTTCAGTAATGAAGATGGGCTTCTGGTTGGAGTAGGGATACAAGGCAGTAAAGGTATAATCAGAGGAGGAAGAAAAATGAGAAGGATTACACCAGCACAGTGGGGATGGGGTTCCCTCTGTAGGGCTGCTTCCAACATGCTCAGTAAATGATCTCTGAGCTTGCACAGCCTTTTCCTCTCAGTTATGACTGAGACTCCACCTTCCCAGAGAGCTGCAGGGCACACGCTCGCTGCGAGCAGCTCAGGGAGTGTCTGCAGCTCTCGAGCTTGAAACAGCAAGCCAGGCTGGAAGAGACAATTTGCCAAGAGCAATAAAAAAGGGTGTTCTTGCTCACCTCCGAGGCACCTCATGGAAGTTTTATCTCATCTTTTGAACTGTTTTGTGACAGACAGATAACTGTTTCTAAAACACTCTTTCTGAAATGCAGGTTTTGTCCCACAAGGAAAAAAAAAAACAAAACCCAAAAACAAAACCACAAACAAGATAACCTACAACTTTTCCCAGCTGACTGTGATGCAGGAACATGTGGAAGCCAGACATTCCACTGTTCAGAAGGCAGAAAGCAAGAAGGGCTCTTTATTTGTTCCACAGTATTTGAAACTACAAATCTTAGTGGATACTTAGAGAGGCAGAGCAGAGCATACATGATACTGCATACTTATTTTCCTCAACTGTGAATTCGTCCCTATTGTCTGAAATTACACTTCTTCCCTGCTGGGTTAAAACAGTAAGGAATGGAACTGAACTTCATCAGCTGAAGTGAGAAATGGTTTGCAGTTCAGCTGGGAATTGGCAATCCTCAGTTTAATACTCTCTTTCATGATATACTAAGTTTAGGAGAGCTACTTACTTCATATTTATGTAATGCTCTACTAACACTACACTGTTTCAACAAATCAAGTCAGTTAAGTGTTCTCTTTGCAGGCTGAGGATGTCAGGTTAAACAAAGGAATATATAAATAATTTGCATCATCCAGGCACAGAGAATTGTGGTTGTGGTTCTCTCTCTTTGCTTTTTTATTCATTAAATGCTGTGCTGGCCCACTCAAGTGACGTGCCAAGTGACTGTAGGCAAAGCGTATGGTCAAAATGCCGTGTGCTTTGTCAGCTAAAACTCCCCCTCTCTTTTAAAACAATGTTACATCTTTAATTTATTACCACGTTTCTGTGCTCTGGGAAAGCTCCTGTGAAGGAGGGTGTCAATTTCCAGGCTCAGCTCCTGAGGAGTTTGCTTTATAAGGTGAGCTCAAGCAGTGCTGTGGACATCTCAAGGTCTTCCTTCATCTGCTCTCGGGTCAGGAAAGTGTTGGAATAAGCTTTCCCCTGCCATCTGAGCCTCAGATTCCCTCATATTAAGTGATGCACCAAATCTTGGGGAGATTCTCTTCTGAGACTGATGTCCACTTGTGCCAGCTACTGCACCACTGTTTTCTGCAATCTGCGTGGAATTTAGCCTGGATTAATCAGATTGTCCATTCTTTAGTCTCTATTATGCCAGGATGGCAGTGAGACTTTACATATCAATGCTTGCTGATAATGGCACAATGTTTGAAAAGCAAATGGCAAAGTTAAGTACTGTAGCAGAAGCTGGCTAAAAAATAAAACTTCTGAAACATATTACAAATATTTGTGGTTTGCAAAGCAGCAAGAAAAAGACAGAACTGCCATTTAAGAAAACATTTATAATGCAACTGGATGACTCTGTGACAGATTAAACGTTTTCATCCTGGAAGAAAACATGACTAGCTGGCCAGAATTAAGTAAAGATGAGGGAAGCCTTTACATATATATAAGCATAATACTTTATGGGAAATTCAGGTGTTAGATATGATTTAAGGTGGTTCTGAAATAACACAAATGTAACGGGACAAGTGACAGATGAATTTTTTTAATTGTGCTGTCAAAACTAGAAGAAACCGGAAAATGACATACCAGATTTATTTCATGTCCTTTTCAATTATTTTTGCAATACCTGCAAATATGCTAAAAATACTTTTC